>VZTD01001808.1:179503-311482 GCA_013397725.1 Rhagologus leucostigma
CTCCTGTCAGGGAGTTGTGCAGAGCCACAAGGTCCCCCCTGAGCCTCCTTTTCTCCAGCCTGAGCCCCTTTCCCAGCTCCCTCAGCCACTCCCACAGGATTTATTCCTCTCCCTTTGGGCTCTAGAGACACCTCTGGCATGGAGAGGAATAAAAATGCCCCCAAATGTGAATTCAGATGATTTTTGCCCAGCAGTGGCTGTTGCAGTCCCCCCTCCTCAGCTGAGCTCCCTCCCTGCCCTCACCCTGCTGGAATTGCTCATTTCTCCATTTCTTACGGTTTTTATTGCTCTGTATTTATCTGTAGAACTGGAACATTTTTTAATACAACCTCTGGAATTTCCCAAACTCCCGGGGCTGGTTTCATCCATCTCCACAGACAGTCCAGGGGGTTTGCCTAAAACACAGACAGGGCCCTGACACACGAGGTGAGGGAACCGTCCCCAGAACATCCCGGCGAGAGGCTGATGTGCGCTGCCCGCGTGGCCCTCGGCAGGGACAGGGCAGTGCTGCTGCTCTGTGCCTCAGAGATAAGCTGGGGCAGGGAATTTATTGCTGCCAGTTCCAGCTCCGTTCCCTGGCAGGTGCTCGCGTGCTGATAATGGAAAGAATTCCGTTACTTTCACATGAAGGATCTAAAAAAAGAACAGATTTGTTGGTTTCTGCCTGCTCAGAGGTGGAATGGGGGCTGTGGCCTGGGAAAATCCCCTGCAGCGAGCGCTGGAGAACGGAGCTGGTTTTCCTGCTGCTTCTCCAGGAGGTGGGAAGGAAGATTTGGGAATTTTTTGGAGGATCAGTTGTTATTCAAAGTGCTGTTACTGAGTCTTGCACTGGAGTTTCAGCACTGAAGGAGCTTCTGCTGAGCTGCACCAAAAAAGTGCTGGGGCACAGTTTGAGTTTTATTTGGTACTATTTGGGTTTATTTGGGTACAGTTTGGGTTCTATTTAGCCACAATTTGGGTTATATTTGGGCACAATTTGGGTTATATTTAGCCACAATTCAGGTTATATTGGGTACAATTTGGGTTTATTTGGGCACAATTTGGGTTTATTTGGGTACAATTTGAGTTGTATTTGGGCACAATTTGGGTTTTATTTGGGTACAATTTGGGTTATATTTGGGCACAATTTGGGTTTTATTTGGGTACAATTTGGGTTATATTGGGCACAATTTGGGTTATATTTGGTACAATTTGGGTTTTATTTGGGTACAATTTGGGTTATATTGGACATAATTTGGGTTATATTTCGTACAATTTGGGTTTTATTTGGGCACAATTTGGGTTTATTTGGGTACAAGTTGGGCTATGTGTGAGCACAACTTGGGTTATATTTGGGTACAGTTTGGGTTGTATTTGTTTGCGGGTTTTGCTGGTTTTAAGACACCCCCAAAATCCCCTGACAGGCACAGCCACCCTGGATTCCAGCCTGGGCAGGAGGGAACTCCAGGAAAAGGCAGCGTTTCCCAGGAATTTTGCACTGCTCTTCCCTGGAGAGGGAGGATCACGAGGGGGTAAAATCAAAGGGAATGGCCGATCCGACAAGGAGCCTTTTCCATGGAATGCAGCCCAGCCCTGCCTTGCCCAGCTGCAGCTGCTCCGTGTCTGGGTTTTCCATGGACCACGAGCACTGGTGGAGCTCCCAGCATGGACCTGACTTAACTGGGAGCCGAGCACAGGAGGAGTGGAATTGATTTTCTGTACCTGAAAACTCAGGGCAGCACTTGGAAAAGCCCAAGGAAGGATTGCTGGGATGAAAAACCACAATTACCCAGCGTCGAACACGAGTTCAGCACTCAGATTTTGTAATCACCACAATTTAAACAGCTTTTATGGTGTCCAGGAGTGTCTCTAGGACAAGACTAAAGCGTTGTGATGATTTACCAATGATTTCCCAACCATTTCCATGAGGTTTGTGTTGAAATGAAGAATTTTTTCCAGTGTAGGGGATTTTTTTCAGGATTTTTTTGTCCCCCCCCAACAGTGAAGCTCTTGGATCAAACCCCACCATGAGGTTAAAACCAGAATTTTTTGGTCTTGCACATGCAAAAGTCATGGGAGAGGCTTAACAAGTCTGGGCTTTGTCTGGTGCTGAAGTTGGTGATGAGAGGAGGGAAGGAGAAATCAGTGAGTGAGGAGAGACTGCAGGGGACTGGGAGAAATAAATGATAAAAGTAATAAATGCATGGGGAAGGGGAGGTGTGGGGGGACAGCTGGCAAAGGACGGGGAGCACAGGGAACAGAAGTGAAGCCCCACGTGCCAGGGATAGGAGGAGTTTAGGCAAGGAAGGAGAGGATTTGGGAAAATCCCAGGCTGGCCCAAGGTGAGAGCTCTGCAGGGAGGAGCAGGGCTGGGGTCAGCGGGGAGGCCCGAGGGACTCCTCCGTGCTGGGAAGGTCCCGAAAGGGGATTGAGGGCACTGTCCCTGCTCCTGCTGGGATTTCTGCTGTTTCTAATCCAAGGTAATTTTATTGTTTCTGATCTGTCCAATTCCAGCAGAATCGAGGAGGAGAACGGTGTTTGGGCTCTCCTGGATGAGTTTCCAGCCCTGAGTCCGTGCCCTTGATATTTTCCTCGATATTCATAACAAACCATTTCAAGCTGCTGCATTTTATGAGAATGGACTAAACCAAATAATCCCTGCTCAGCAAGTGTTTGTATCCCTTTGATTGGCCTTAAAATCCCACTGTGGGGGGTTGTTCGGGTTTTCTTGTGTTTTTTTTAGGGGGTTTTTTGGTTGTTTTTGGTTTGGGAGGTTTTTTTTTGGTTTGGTTTTGGTTTGGGTTTTTTTTTTGCCTCATAAAAATGCTCTTTTCTGTGGAAGTAATTACATACTGAGTGCTGCTGTGCAATTACTGCTGTGTATTTTAGAAAGACACTTGGAGAATATTTCATTGAAAGTGGGACAGGAGGTGCAGAAATCTTGGGGGAGCTTTGCTAAACCCAGGCAGCTCCTGCAGGGAGGGTGGCAGATCCCGGCTTCTGCAGGGAAGGATGGGAAACCTCAGTTTAGCCCTAGGAAAACACAGCTTGTCCTTGATTTTTCTGACCTACAATTTTTGCAAATGAAGCTCAGCCTTGCTTTGCAGGAAGGGAACATCCAATGTCCTGCAAATGCTTAAGGAGGGACCAGAAATGAGATATTTCGGTTGTGGTTTGGCTGAGTGGGATGGGTGTGAGCTGGGAGACTCCAGGGAGGATTTGCTGTGCCCGTGGTCCCCCTGGGAATCCTGCAGGGATCTGTGTGGCTGTGAGGAGCAGGATCCTGGAGCTGTTTTCATAATTTCCTTTTTTCCCACTTTGCTGTTTCCCAGTTCACTTTGCAGCTCTGCGATCCTTTGCTGGATGTGCTCAGGTACATCCATATTCCAGCTGTTAATCCCTTCAGTCCTAGCAGGGAGTTAATTAATTAGAGGTTGCTTTTCCAGCTGTTCTCTCCTGAGGATTCTCCCGGGAGCCGCATTCCAGAGGCGCCTCCCTGAGCATCCCCTCTGCCCGAGGGATCCTCAGGCAAACTGAGAGTGGACGATTCAGCATTCCCAGTGCTTGAAATCGATGTCCTGAGAGTGGCTCTGCAATCAGGTACCTGGAAAAGCCCCACAGAGACGAGACAAAATCAGAATAATCAGAATTTTAGGTCAGGTTTTGGCACCGAGGGGTCCTGGAGCACATTTTGCTCTCACACACCCACATAAAGATGGTTTTGTCTTTGCCTGGCAAACAGGACCCGTTTGCCTTTATTCCCTTCTCCTCTGTGCTTCCCTTCGCATCCAGGAGGAAATCCTCACCCTCCTTTATCCCGGCCCTTTGGGTTCCCGGGACATTACTGGGTGCCAGGAGGATTTTAGGTATTTTAATTTCATGTAGTTTGACAATCATTAGGGAATATCTGTGTTTGGGGGAATGGAGGAGCAGCCATATGGGCCCCTGCTGGGATGAGTGACACCCTGGGAATCCTCTGGGAATGAGGGAAAAGAGAGTGTTTATTTCTGGCTTTGATCTGCACAAATTTATCCAGTGTTTTCCTTGGCAAACGGGTGTTTGTCAACACGAGGGATAAGACAGACAGGAGGGAAAATACTGCTTTTGGTGTGCGCTGAGTGCTTCCCTGTGCCACAGAATTCAGGGAATCCTGGAATGGGTCGTCTTGGAAAGGACCTTAAATCCCATCCAGTCCCCCAGGGACACCTTCCACTGTGCCAGCTCCGGGCTGGGGACAAGGTGGGCATCGGGCACAGCTTGGACTCGATGGGCTGGGAGGGCTTTTCCAGCCTCAGTGCTGCTGGGATTCTGTGAAAGGGTTCAAGCCCTGCAGCACCGCAGCTCCTGCAGCATCCGCCTACACAGAAGCGTCCCAAAGGAATGTCCAAACCCAGGGGACACCGTCCCCACGCAAGGCTGAGCTCCCGTCAAGGAACCGGCACAGAACCGAACTGAAACTCCAGTGAAAGGTTAACAGTTCTGTGTTTTCTGCACAGAAGCCATGGCAGAGTTTGGATCCCTGTCTCCGCCTGGAGAAGCGGGGGGCTGAATAATGCATGGAGGGCAGGAATTAAAGCTGGCTTTGCAGCAGGAGATGGAGCTGCACTCCCACATCCCTCCCCTTCCCTCGCCATTAGATTTACACCCAGCTCCTCAGCTGCTCATGAATATTGGAAGAATATGACAGTGAAATGCATTGTAATTGAAAGAATATTAATTACAGCCCATCTCCTGTTCCACAGCTCTCGGAAGCTCAGCTGGGCAGGGCCGTTCTCCAAAGGCAGCGCGTGCTGGATCCGGGCCGGAGCTATCTCTGCCGGCAGGAGCGAGTCTTGAACGTCAAGCGGTCGCACAGCTGCCAGCCTGGATCCCTCACTGTTTCAGGCACTAAGAAGCTGTTACTCGCTTAAACCAGCGGCGTTTGCCTTGATCCGTTTGCTTTTGGGTGGGCAGGAGCTGTGGGTTTTTGTGGTTATCACTTCCAACAAATCAGTGCAGGGAGCAGGACATGGAAATCCCACCCCCAGCAGCCCCCGGATGAAGGAGGATCAGTGCCTGAAACATTCCGCTGGCTTTTCCTGATCCTTTTCCTTCCAGCACCTCAGCTTTTCCATGCCAGAGCCAATGCTCACTCCCTGCAAGTGAACCCCCCTGGAAAAGCTGCTTGAATTTTCTTATTCTACTTCCTCATAAATATCTTTATAAATCCTCCACAACCACCCAGTCACACCCAGGAGCAGTTTCTTGTGTCCCACACCTGTAGCAATTCACTTCTTAAGATTCCAACACTTCCAGGACCTTATGGAAGCCAAACTTAAACTATTTAATTTAAATAATTTTAAATGTTTAGATTTGGAACTTGCTGTCGTTGGTCAGAAGGAACTCATCCTGCTTTGGGGGATTGATACAGACATTTGTACTTTCTATATTCGTACCAGATATTTGGGCTTTTTCCAGTGGTTATCCATAAAAAAGTGATAAAGAGTCACGGCTCTCAGTCTGTTTAGCACAAAATTAATGTAAGAATGGGTTAATGATAATGTTAATCACTATTAATTGCCAGAAATGCAGCTGGACTCAGAGTTCTCCGTGGCAGAGACAGCTTCAAATCTCACCACACATCCCAGCTCAGACCTTTGAGAAAAATTGCAGAGGCTGGGATTAAATGGAGAAATTTGGAGAGAGCAGAGTTGGGAGAAACTTCCCCATCCCTGGCAGTGCCCAAGGCCAGGCTGGACGGGGCTGGAGCAGCCTGGGACAGTGGGAGGTGTCCCTGCCATGGCAGGGGTGGCACTGGGTGGGCTTTAAGGTCCTTTCTATCCCAAACCATTCCAGGATTCTCGGCTCCTATGAGATAAAAAGAACTTTTAATCAGAGTTGGGAAGGCAAACAACAATACTCAGTTTCGTAATTCGGAAGCACCTTCCCTTCTCCGTGCGTGTCAGATATCAGACACCACAGAGCAGCCATAAAATGAACAGCTTTGGATTTTGATAAAAAAATAATAATTCTGAACCATAAATAAATCAAAATTGTGTCCACAGTTCCTGCTACTTCGAAATCGCAGCT
Source organism: Rhagologus leucostigma (assembly GCA_013397725.1). Classification (NCBI taxonomy): domain Eukaryota; kingdom Metazoa; phylum Chordata; class Aves; order Passeriformes; genus Rhagologus; species Rhagologus leucostigma. Next base: position 185,552 of record VZTD01001808.1, read on the forward strand.
GACAAAGGAAATAAAAGCTTGATGGTGACAGGTAAGTGTGAGAGAAAGCTCTTTTCACTTGATCTGCTCCAGCAGTCATTAAATACCGATGTGCTGACAGCTCAGCAAAAACAACCACCTGGCTTTTATTCACTTGCTCCCGAGCTTTGAGCAGGATCAGGGCCAGGACAGGAACTGAATACAATAATTCTGTACCAAGTCCTTCATTAATATCCTTCCTCTTGCATTATTTGGGTTTTGTTGGCCAGTTCCCCTCTCCCCCATCCAGTGCCAATTTCCTCCCTAACGAAGATCGATCCAACTTAATTTAAATCAGGATCCAACCACCACAGGTCTGACGACCTTTCATGTCCAGGTGGTCTTTTCCAACCCTAGGATTCCATGATTATGATTTTATTTTTAAAAAGCTGAGTTTTCCAGCTCGGAGGGATGAGCCAAACCCAGCTCTCCCAGAGGAACGAGCCAGAATCTCTCTCTTCTCTCCACTAATGGGAATCCTTCTGCCATCATCACTCGTGCTGCAATGAGCAAATGCTCCTCCTTTGTTGGGATTTATAATTATTGTTAAATATGGTAAAATTATGCCAGGAAATATGGAGCAGCCAGCAACAAGGAAAAGCAGTTTGCTTAATTAAATATGGGACTTTTCTGGTATTATTTAAAATATAATTTAAGTATATCTGTATACTGTGATGGTGTTTCTTCTATTAAGAGAGAAAAAAGGGGCTTAAAATGTTATTCCAGCTATTCCCCCTGCCGATAAAAATACGGACTTGGCTCTCTGCACGCCCAGGTTCGGTGAGGTGGAGGTGATCTTTGAGCTTTTATTGAGGATGCGATAATTCCTGGCTCCAAAGCCAGGTGTTCAACTGTTCCATGGAAATTGTAAGTGGAAATTGTGCAGTCCAGGGAAATTGAGAATGGAAGCTATGCAATCCAGGGAATTGGAAATGGAAATTGTGCAGTCCAGGGAAATTGGAAATGGAAACTGTGCAGTCCAGGGAAACTGGGAATGGAAGCTGTGCAATCCAGGGAATTGGAAATGGAACCTGGGCAATCCAGGGAATTGGGAATGGAAGCTGTGCAGTCCAGGGAATATTTTCCATGGCCAGGGTTGTCAGGCACTGGATCGGAGCGCGGGGGTGAGTCAGCAGCCCTGGAAGGGCTCAGTGGGAGTGTGGATGTGGCACTCGGGGCCGTGGTTGGTGGTGACCCTGGGCGTGCTGCTGGTTGATGGTTGGCCTGGATGACCTTAAAGGGCTTTTCCAGCCTTAACTACTCTGGGATTCTGAGATTCCCTCAGCTGAAATGCCAGTGGTCTCCCAACAGAGCGAAACCACCCGAGAGTGCTGTGTACTATCCAGGGCAGAGGTTCTGTGCAGCATTTTTGGCATCCCCGGGGGCTGTGGTGCTGTGGGAGCTTTGGGGTTTAACCCCAAACCAGTGAAGCCTCGTTCCCTTCATAAACACAGTTCTAGCCATGAATTCCTCATATTCCATGCTGAAGTGTTTCCATGAATTCACAAGAGATGAAAGGATATCCGGGGTCTCTCTGGAGACGTTTTAGAACACTTATGAAAACAACTCATGAAATTAAATCCCATTAGTTCTGGATTGGCCCTTGACATTTGTCACACTGAGAACTCCTCTGAGCTGGGGGGACGCCCTGACTTTCAGTAATGTCTGATGGCTTTTCTCCCTGGCATCTCTGTGCTGTTCCTCCTTGTACGGGTGGCGCTGAGCTGGCAGGGTTGCGTTTTTATCTGGGGTGCACTTTGCTCTGGGGTGCAATTTTTACCTGCTCTTTGCAGCCATCTCTCCACGTGCACCCCTCTCACCTGGCACCCTACCAGCACGTGTTTTGTGTGCTCAGCGATCGGCTCCAACACCACAGCTCACCCCCTTTAACAACAGCAGAATCACAGGGTTTGATTTCAGTGCTGGCCAGTGGTTCCCTGCGTGTGAGGAGGGAAGGCTGGCCTGGCGTGTTTCATACATCCCAGAGTTCCTGAGCTGTCTGCTGGGCTCTCACCCCAGCACCGGGCACAATTTTTATGGAGGTTTCTTTTCGGGAGATCTTATTTCTCCAGGCAAACAAAATTCAGGGAGTAATAACAAAACTGCACTGGCCGGGGGGGCTTTCCCAGCTGACTGAATATTGGAACAGAGCAAGGTCCCCCTGAGCAGGTGGGAGAGACCTCTGGGGTCTGAGGGTGTGGTACCGGTACGAGATCTTCTTCAAAATGACACCAAGCTTTATTAGAGAGCTGGAAATGAGGACTGGAGCAGGGTCTCTGTACCCAGACCTGGCACAGGGTGCCCAGAGCAGCTGTGGCTGCCCCTGGATCCCTGGCAGTGCCCAAGGCCAGGCTGGACACTGGGGCTGGGAGCAGCCTGGGACAGTGGAAGGTGTCCCTGCCCATGGCAGGGGTGGCACTGGGTGGGCTTTGAGGTCCCTCCAACCCAAACCATTCCAGGATTCCCTGGTTCTCTGACCTTCCCTACTCTGAGGTCAGGTCTGCAATTCCCTGGATCCTCCTTCCAGCCCTTCTGGCAGAGTTCGTCCCCCTGGCCACCCTCCGGTCCCTGGGGAGCCAGGGCTGCTGGGAAATGATTGATTGAAGATGATTACAGACAACATAAAAGTCTGATTTTTCTTGAAGAATCAAAACAGAGAATGTGTCTTATCTCCCACTTCTGCAGCCTCCTCCGAGTCAGGGCTCAGCTCAAAGCTTTTTGTGGAGATTTTCCTGTGATCCCGGGATTCTTCTCTTTTTTTCGCCTGTCTCCAGCTTCAAACCCAGCAGCCTGCACATGTCCTTTCCACATGCCTTTGTTTTTCCGGGTAAGTCTGTTTATCTCCAGACTGGAGAACATGATTAGCACCACTGTCCTGCTCCATAATGGAACATAATGAATCGAACCCACTGATTTAAGGGCAAGACAGTGGGACTTTCAGGGAGGAGGAAGTTTTTCGGTAGGTTAGGGGGAAAGGAAGGCTGGGAAAGAATAAAGAGGATAAATCGTGGTAGATAAATTAAAATGAAAAAGCTCAGCTATTATGCAAAACTCTCCCGGTGTACATCATAAACGTTTGCTTTTTTATAGAGTCCCCACCACTGCAAACGCACTGCTGGCTACAGGAACATTTTAATAAAGGCCATTAAAACTCATTTCTCTGATATATATTCCAAAGGCTAAGAAATCCAGAAATCATTTATAATGCTTATTACCACTGCTGGAACAATCCTTAAAGGTCTCTGGCAGGGAGTTCTTCTTTGGGAGGCTTTTATTGGGAAAAAACCGTTCCCTGGAGCCTTTTGTGGGGATTTGAGCTGGGCTGGGGGTTAAAGAGGCTGGGATTTGGGGAGTTCGGACTGGGCAGAGCTGGGGATTCACTGGAATATTCGCCCTCGGGAATGTTCAGGATGACCTGGCTCTGCAAAGCTCCAGGAGCATCCAGTGGAACACAGGGAGGAGGAAGAAGTGGGATAACCTAGGGAACGCTCTCTAATTTCCCACGGGGCTGTGGGATGTCAGCGGAGGGCATTTCACCCGCAGTTTCCTGGGTATCACGTGTTAATTACTGTTAAGTAGTGGAGGGGCAGCTTTGGCTTCCAGTGCAAACCCTTCCTGAGGAGCTGAGGAATCCCCCAGGAGCTCCCGTGCAGGGCACTGGTCGTTCCCTCATCCTTGTGCCATCGGTGCCAGATGCATTTTATTCCAAGTACTGATCCTCGCTGGGGGGAACGCTGGGATTTCCTGTGGCACGAACCCCTGGAGAGGTGCAGCAGGATGGGATGGGGGTCGGAGCTAATTAGGGTGAGACAAAGAGCAGTTTAATCCCACTATTGTCCTCTTTGTGTTTGAGAGATCCCATGGGAGCAGCGAGGAACTGGGGGAGACTAAACCCAGCTTCAGCCTGAGGAACTGTGTGGATGTGTTTGTTGTTGGGTAATTCCTGCACCTTTTCATGCTCCCTCACATATTTCTCCTGGGGAAAAGGCACACTGCTTGTTCCCAGCGCTATAAAAAACCAGGGATATCTCAGGAAAAACTTGCAGGGGTCACTGCAGGCGGGTTGGTAAATACTGCACGGCTGCTGAATGTTCATTTGCTGTAACTAAAGCTGAGGGGCAGCTCGCAATTAGTGATGGGGAGAGGGGAATTAGAAAGGGTAAAACCACTCAAATTATTGATTACAGAGGTTTAGACCTTGATCACGCAGAGCCCGGGGTGTTTCAGGGGTGTTTGATAACAAGCAGGGCTGGGCTTGGCTGTCAGCTGCAAAATTCACCTTTTTTTTGAAATTTGAATTTAGAGATGCATTGTTTGTGAGCAAAGGAGGATTGCCCCCAGTGTTGGGGGTGCTGGTGTGGGAGAACAGGGTCTAGGGGTGGGCTTGGCTGAACAGTTGGCCTTGACGGTCTTGGAGGCCTTTTACAGCCTAAATGAGCCTGTGACTCTTTAATTCCAGCTCGAGCCTGTCCTGACATGGATCTGAGCAGGGATCGGGGAGTTGTGGTGTGTGGAGAACATCCCCGGGTGACACCAGTGCCTCTCGAGAGCCCAGCACAGGGACAGCACCAGACTTCAGCTTGTGCAGCCCCATCTTCCCCAGGAACCTTGAGCCATTTGCAATTCCAGCGACAATCCTGGCTGTTCATGTGCAATGAATCCATTTTTCTGGGACACACCCGATCCTGTGCGACCGGAGTGCCTTGAGCTGTAACAGCCTCACCAGCCTCTGCCAGATCTCTTCCGGGTGCTTCGCCAGCGTTTCCTGCGCTGCCCTTCCAGACCCACCCCCAAACCAGACCCCAAATCTCAGCTCAGGCCCACAAAAAGAAATGAGGAAAAATATCCATTATTGCCGCCCTGAATTTTCACCTTCTCTAATAAGCCCCACAGTTCTGGCCAGGCGAATTTAACTCCCCCATCTGCTGGAGTCCAGAAGGAGAAATAATCATGGATGTAGAGAGAGATCTTGTTCTGTGCCGGAGGGATGCCAGAGCAAACAAAAAGATGGGTTTAGGCTGGAGGGGTTGGCTGCTGTGGGGTGAGAGCCCCTTGTGTTTGCTGAGCACTACAGGAGTCCCAGCAGTTCATTTTCCCTCAGCCAGTGCACAAATCCGGGATTCACTGGGCAGGAAAACGGCGCTGGGTGCTGGAGTTTGGGACGGAGCCGGGTGATTTGCCAGAGTAGAAGCAGAGGGGGGAACTGGAACTTCTTCCTGACACAGCACCAGCAGGCTGGGCCAGAAATACTGAGCAAAATTATGTTAATTAGTTCATTTTCTCCAAACAAACCCGGGATTGTTGCATTAGAATGAGTTTGGACTCAACACAATATTCCAGGAGGATCTTTAAGGCCCCTTCCAGCCTGAACCATTCTGGGATTTGATGATTCCGTGATTTCCCTTTGCTCATGTCTCCAGCAAGATCCTCCAAAGAGATCCACCCACTTGGGACCCTGACCTGGCTTCAAGGAGCCCTTGAAACTCCCTTAGGAAACGGAGCCCTGGGTTCCCGTGCCACCCCCACGGCTTTGAAAGGCTCATCTCTGCCTGTGACCCCATTCCGTAGGATTTACAGCCTGGGCGGGAGAACGGGAGGGGAATGAGATGCCAGTGACATGGAAAGAAGGCAATGAACTGCAGAGCAATGCCCAGTGAATTACTGCAGAAGTTTCCTCCTTTCTCCCTGTCTTGTCTCCCAGTTTGCACCAGGCTGACCCTTTAGGCACTGATGTTATCTCAACTTCCATCTGCCACAAGCTGCTGAGCTCACAACCAAAATAATTCTGGGTCCTGCATCCCTGAGCGCTCCTCCCTGCCCAGGCTCTTGCTGTACATCCCAGTGATGTCTGAGGGCACAGCAGCCGCTTTGGGAACGCACCCCGAGCTGTTCCGGGCACCCTGGGCTGTTCCACGGTGGCCCCTCAGCCCTTTTCTGGCCACTCAGTTGTTTTCCAGCAGATCCATGGGTTCTGGTGCTGGTCTGGGTGGCCCCAGCTGCACTGGAGTGCTGGTGTGGGGTGGGGCTGCCCCGTCCTGTCCCTGCTGACTGCTCAGAACTCAGGGACGCAAGTGAAAAACCGGGGAATGATGTTATTGTAGCTGCTGATGCTGAAATCCCATTTTAAACGCCATTATCTTTGGTTTTACTGCTCCAAGATTATTACAGCAGTCTCGGATTTTAATGGCCAAGTGGGAAAATAAACTGTGGGAACAAAAGCATGGAGGGAATGTTCAGCAGGGCTTCGGGAGGATGGGCTTGGGCAGGTCTGCCTTCCGCTGCTCTGTCCAGGAGCCATAAATCACAGCCCAGACTCCCAAAAAACCGTTTAAATGTGGCACGAAGAATGCCAGGCTGGGGTTTATAGGATTTCTTTTGCTGAGGGAGGGAGGGAGGAAGGAAGGAAGGAAGGACGGAAGGAAGGAAGGAAGGAAGGAAGGAAGGAAGGAAGGAAGGAAACCACACTCTGAAAACTCTTAATGAGCTTCAGAATTAGCAGCAGGTAATGAGGCTGGGTTTTACCTCCTTCCCAGCAGGTGTTAAGCAACAACAGGACCCCACTGCTGAGCCCATTTGCAGGGAATTTTTGCCCCCAGTGCCCAGGTTTTATCCATGCCAATAACAAGGGACTCACCTGGAAGCTTCTGTGTGACTGAGCAAGAAGAAAAACAGAGTTTTTGCAAAAATAATGCTCCTCTGGTGCAGGAAGGGGCTGAGCTCGGGAGTCTGCTCCCTGCTGGTCTCTCCTGCTCTTCGCCATTGGGATGTTCCTGGGTATTTTGTAAAGCCTCATAATCAGGAAGTTTTAAATTAAAATAACTTTTTTTTTATGTTCCACATTTGAAACTTGTTCCTGTTGCCCTAAGGGATGATGGGTTATGTAATTTGAGACTAATTAAGGACTAATTTTTGGACTGACCCGAGTTAGTTTAGGACTAACTAATTTTAGGACTAACATTTTAGGACTAACATTTTAGGACCACCTTCAGGACTGCTTAGGTCTTTGTTTGAGAATACTTTTGGAAGAGACTGAGTTTTATGTGATGAAGGTTTCAGGATGATCTTGGAGGCCTTTTCCAGCCTTCCTGACTCCATGACTCTGGATCAAAGGACACAGTGACCTTTTTCCAAGAGTGGCTTTCAGTCCCAGTTTAAGACTTGGAGCTCTTCGTCTTTAGGATTTTTACAGGGATTTTTTTCTCCTCCTTCTTAGACCTTTTTATTCTTGTTCATTTGAGAGTTCATGGGATGTTTTCCCCCAGTTTTCCTGTTCCAGCCAAAGCCAAAAGCTTTAATTCCATTTGGGTTGTTACCTCCTGCTCTGAGTTCCTGGGACAGCTTCCACGGCCAAGGGCTGCACGTGCCCTTTATTTACTCCCCATGATGGAGCCCCACTGCTCCACGCAGAATTTCCATAGTTCCGAAGTGAGTTCAGTTGTGCAGGGAAATATCAACATGTGGATCAGATCCAGGGACGTCAACGGGACGGGAAAAACCCATGGATTGCCCAGGCAGAGCCTGCTTCCAAGGAAAATGGATGGGCACTCCCTCCTGCACCTGCCTGCTGGGCATTTCCCGGTGGAGGTATCAAAGCAGAATCCCTCTCCCTGGGAGAGGCTTCCCCCGGGGCTGTTCCAGCCCTTGGACCAGAACCCATCCACCTGTGAGTCGGTGAGAGCAGCAGCACAGCAAACAGCTCTGCAGCTCTGCCCTGCAGGCCCTGAGCAGGAGCGCCTCTGGGCAGCCAGGCTCAGTTTATTCTTACTCAGTTCTGCTTTTTGCCCTGACAGGCCCAGCCAGGAGGGAACCCATCCCAGATGGATTTGTGGAACAACACAGCCAGGAGAAACACGGCTGAAAATCTGCTTTATGGAGCTGCTCGGATCCTCAGCTCTTCAGGGCTCGGCTGCACCGAGGTGGCAGCAGACAACCAGCATTTCCCCTTCTGACCCCTCAGGATTTAAAAAAGGTACTGAAATCCTTGGTTTGCACCGTTTCCATGGGTTTTATTTTATTTTCCCCCTAGACAAGACTACCTGTGTTTAAAAACTCAGACAGCATTGGGCAAACCACCCACTGCACAAACCATCCCTGCACAAACCATCCCTGCACAAACCAGGCACTGCACAAACCATCCCTGCACAAACCAGGCACTGCACAAACCATCCCTGCACAAACCACCTACTGCACAAACCATCACTGCACAAACCATCCCTGCACAAACCATCCCTGCACAAACCATCCCTGCACAGACCATCCCCCAAGTGGGTTGGAATTGCCGTATCCCTTCTGGGACTCTGGGATTCCCTTCTGGCCATCCCTACCTGTGCTCCCAACATCTCCTGGGCATGGAACTCCCTCGTGCTGGGAAGACGCCTGCACCTCCAGGGAAGTTCTTTGCAGGGTTACAAGCACGGCACTGGGACGAATCCAAACGTTTTAGGGACACGTGGAAAAGGGCTGCAAAGAAAGGCACAGAGAGAGGAAATTCCTGCACGTCCCCTCCGTTGGAAGTGTTGCTCTTCCCTAACTTCCCTGCCTGCCCATGAACGTCCTGAAGCCGCTCCCCTTTTCACTGACTCCTGGCTCTGCCCCGGAGCAGGAACGTTGCTGCTCGGTGTCACCTGCAGCTCAGGGCCCTCCAGAACCACCACAGCCTTGGGAAGGCTGGGCTGGAGGGAATGTTTTGGATTGTAAAGGCAGGCCCTTGAAGGTCAAATCACATTTGTCCCTGCACCCTTCCTGCTGGTCCATCCATTCCCATCCTGGGCACTGAGTGGAAAAGATCCCCCGTGAGCTGTAATTACAGAGTGTTATGGGGTAATAACTCCCCTGCCAGACAGCTAAAGACAGGCACAGGGCTAATCCATCCCAAAGCAATATCCCAGCACAGCCTGGACCTGGGCCAGCCTTGGAGCCAGGACCAGCCTCCCTGACACTGATTAATGGGGTTTGGCTGCTGATGGATGGAGAGCAGACACTGCTTTATCCTCCCAGGCCACCCTGGCGTTCCAGCCTGGGCACCGTCCTGCTGGAGGGAAGGGAGAGCTGGGAAAGGACACACCAGCACCTCTGGAGGTTGTTTCCCAACAAGTGGAGGCACACAATTGCATTTCTGTGGTTAGAGCTGAGCCTGCAGCTCAGCAGGACTGAGCTCAGCCCAGGCTGGAGGCAGAGCTTGGATCCCCCGTGTGCCAAATTTACCCTGGGCAGGGCTAAAACTGTGGGGATTGGGGTAGGACAACAGGCAATGGCCTCAGGCTGGGCCAGGGGAGGCTCAGGGTGGACACCAGCAGGAATTTCCCCATGGAAAGGGTGCTCAGGCCTTGGCAGGGGCTGCCCAGGGAGGTTTGGAGTGCCCATCCCTGGAGGTGTCCAAGGAATTCCTGGAGGTGGCACTCAGGGCTCTGGGCTGGGGACAAGGTGGGGATGGGGCACAGCTGGGACTTGATGGGCTGGGAGGGCTTTTCCAGCCCTAATTCTGGGATTCCCTCTGTCCTAGGGGAGGATCAGCTCCCAGCTCCATGGACAGCACCGGGGTCAGGCAGTGGGAGCTGCAGCTGCGACCTAAGGGCAAACTGGGAACAGTTCTGCTTTCTTTACCATAATAATGATAATAATAATCATCATCATCATCATCGCCATCACCACAATAACAACTGTGTCAGGCGTGCACAGCAGCCCTGTCCTGCCACTGTTCCCCCAGCTCCTTACAGAGCACCACTGAGAGGGAGAACGCAGCAGTTTGGGGCGATTGATGGCTCAGGCCGAGCTGCAGGGGTGGGAGGGACAGGGGCCAGGGAACAGGGAACAGGGGTCTGGGGACAGGGAACAGGGGAAGGGACATCCCAACTGCCTGGCTTTGTTCTCCCTGTTTGAACCCCTGCGTGCAGCAATGGCTTCGATGGCTCTTCGTCACCCCCACCCAGCACCGGGAATCGTCCTAATGGAAAATGGGAAGGAGCGGAAGAGGAAATGCTCTTTCTGCAATTCCCAAGGTCCCAGACCATCCAGCCCCATCCACAGCAGCGCTGGGACTGCTCAGGCACTTTTGGAATAAGTGGATATTGCTGTTATATTTTTGTCTGCTGGATCAGCCGAGTGACAGGCAAACAGAAAATCCATTAGAAAATTTATCTGTGTACTGCTGTTGGGAAGTGGGAAGAAAACATCTTTTGATGTTCAGATACAAGGAGTGCGGTGTTCGGGGCGGGGATAATCCCCCAGGACACGGCTCCTGCTCAGTCCATCATCCAAGGACAGGCAGCTCCGGGCTCCGCTCTCATTTCCTGCTGAGCTCGTGCTCGTATTTACTGTGCAGACTGAAGGGAGGCACCAGTGAATATTTATGCCAGAAAGGGAAGGATTTGTTAATAAGTGATAGGGCATAAATCCAGGGATGGGGGGGCTGGAGCAAATATTGAAAGGTCTGAGCAGGCAGTGTTTGGCAGTAATCCCTAATTAGGAAGGAGGGCAGAAAATGAGTGTTACAGCCATGGCTCATTCCTATAGGATGGAAGAGGAGGCGTTGTGAGACACTGATCTGCAAGGATTTCCACCCAACAGGGCTGCTGCAAATCAGATCCCCTGCCACTGCCAGGGGGATGTGGGGGGATCCCAGGGCTGGAGCCCCTCTGCCCTGGAGCCAGGCTGGGAGAGCTCGGGGGGCTCACCTGGAGAGGAGAAGGCTCCAGGGAGAGCGCAGAGCCCCTTGCAGGGCCTAAAGGGGCTCCAGGAGAGCTGGAGAGGGACTGGGGACCAGGGATGGAGGGACAGGACACAGGGAATGGCTTCCCACTGCCAGAGGACAGGGATGGATGGGATATTGGGAAGGAATTGTTCCCTGTGAGGGTGGCCAGGCCCTGGCACAGGGTGCCCAGAGCAGCTGTGGCTGCCCCTGGATCCCTGGCAGTGCCCAAGGCCAGGCTGGACACTGGGGCTGGGAGCAGCCTGGGACAGTGGAAGGTGGCACTGGATGGGCTTTTAGGTCCCTCCCAACCCAACCCATTCCATGACTCTCTGACCTGCACGGTGCTGTCACGCCCTGTGGCCACAGCCACCACCGCCAGGGGGGCACAGAGCCGCAGGGCTGTGCATTGGCCCTTGGGGAAAAAATTGGGAGCAAAGGGCGGGAGGGGGATGCCAGCAAGGAGCTCTTCCCTGGCAATGGCTACACCAGGAATACTTCACGTCTGGCAGGCATTTATTCTATAAGAAAACAGCTGTGGGAGACATTAAAAATGCCCAGATTTGTACTTGTTTAGCAAAAATTCCAGTGCTCCCAGGTCTCCAGTCATGTCCTTGAACCATTGAGGATTCCGAGGTTGGGCTGTGGGGCCTTCGCTGCCACCCCCTCTCATCCCAACAGCCACGAGGGCAGCTTGAAGCAAGGAGAGCTCAAACCAATGCTGGCAGCTCCTCTCTCCTCTCTGTTCCACACCTGCAGCTTTTCCACTGGAAAAACGAACTGATTGTGGGGCAGGATAACATGATAAATCAAGTGTATTTCTGTTCTAGTGACAAGGGAGAGCACGCTTTCTATATGCTAAATATATTCATGGCTTCTATTACTGTAACATTCCTTAAATTGATGATATTTATCGGTTGGGGAAAACAAATTGTTATATACAGGAGAAAATAATTAAAGGGGAGGGAAGAGTGATGGTGGCATCCCAGCAGCGGGGTCTGGAATGTCTGCACAGGAATATGGATGTGCTGTGGGTGCACGTCAAGGAGAGACAGAGAGGGGCAATTTCTGCTCCGCTTGCAGCTCCAAACTCTCTCTGACCACGGTCACACACAGCCAGGATGAAATTCCATCTCCAGCAGCCTGCCCTGCCTTTGCTTCCCCTGGCTGGGAGAAGAAGAATCGCTCACAGGAGAGTTCCTGCCTCTCTGCGCAAAGCGTGAGCGCCATCCTCGCTGTGCCCCAGCTCCTGTGCCACTGCGAAAGGGGAAACAGCCTGCGGCTTGTAGGCTTCACTACAGCGAGGCCCGGGGGGCTCTGCCACTTATTTAAGGGCTCCATCAGCTTCTCCAGCGTTTCCCCTCCTTTTCCCAGCTCAGAGAAGTTGTCTGTGTTTGCCCGGGGTGAGAATTCCTGTGGAAATGCACGGGTCGGGATCCGGCTGCTTCCATGGAAATTGATTGGATCCCATTCCGTATTCCTACAACAAGGGGCTTTCGAGGCAAGGAGAGCACATCTGGCAACCTCTGGAGTGCAGGAGGTGTTGCAGCATCCCTGTAGGACTCCAGGTAATGTGCAAAGGAGGGGAAAGGTTCATGGGATGGCTTGGGTGGGAAGGGACCTTAAATCCCAACCCATTCCACCCCTGCCATGGCAGGGACACCTCCCACTGTCCCAGGCTGCTCCCAGCCCCAGTGTCCAGCCTGGCCTTGGGCACTGCCAGGGATCCAGGGGCAGCCACAGCTGCTCTGGAAAATCTGCTCCACACCCTCTGGGTAAAGACTTTCTTCCTAATTGAAACCTACACCAAAAAATGGGAATGTTTAGAAAACTTCTCTCCAGCTTTCCCAAGGTCTCCGCGCTTATTTTTCACTCAGGTTCCTTTACAGATGTTCTTCTGAACAGAAAACAGCTTGTAAACAGGGGAAAAATGGAAATTTCCTCAATGCCATATAAATGGGAGTGATCTACAGCTCTGGATATAAAATATTCTGTGTAAAACTCCACTATTTGCAAAAGCAGATGTGGCTCTGTGTTCTACATGGAACTCACACATTCCATTAAGGAATATATAATGTTGGCATCAATTGAAGGGAAAGAAGGGTTTGCTTGAGTTAATAGAGCTGGGGAAACAGGTGAATGGGTTTTTGCAGCTGATGGAGCTGCTCTGGAGGAGAATAATTCCTGGGCACGCCGTGCAATCCATCACCAGCTCGGGGAGAGAATGGGAATTGGGGAAAAACATCCATCCACGAGGAGAGCTTTTGCTGGAGCTCGGCACAAATGGCTTTGTTCCCTCGTGACAGCAGCGCAGGGACAGCCCTGGGTTCGCAGGGGCTGGCTGGGGTCACCCTGGCAGGGATGGGCTGAGGGATGTGTGGCACTGGGAGCACAGGAATGTGGGTATTCCTCACTTTTCCCAACTGTTTGCGTGTGCAACTAACGCAATTCCTTCCAGCACTGGGGATTCTTCAGCCTGGAGAGGAGAAGCTTTGGGGCGAACTAATTGTGCCCTTCCAGTGCCTGAGGGGAGCCCGGGCGAGCTGGAGAGGGACTGGGGACAAGGGATGGAGGGACAGGACACAGGGAATGGCTTCCCACTGCCAGAGGGCAGGGATGGGTGGGATATTGGGAAGGAATTGTTCCCTGTGAGGGTGGGCAGGCCCTGGCACAGGGTGCCCAGAGCAGCTGTGGCTGCCCCTGGATCCCTGGCAGTGCCCAAGGCCAGGCTGGACACTGGGGCTGGGAGCAGCCTGGGACAGTGGGAGGTGTCCCTGCCCATGGCATGGTGGGGTGGGATGAGCATTAATGTCCCTTCCCACCCAAACCATCTGGAATTCTCTGATTCTCCAGTTCCATGATTTCTCTTCTTGGTAAAATCACGTTTTAATTGTCCTTCTGCTGCCCAGGCCCATCTCATACAGAAATCTCCCACTCACCAAATGCTGACTTGCTCTTATCAAACAGGAAGTCGTTATCAGGATCCCAAATTTAAGGGAAGGATAATGGGTCGGAAAGGAGATATTTATGAACTTGAGTGTTTCTAGTGCAGCACTTTGCACACAATTGAAAAATGATTAGCCTGACATTAAAACAAGCCTGGTATTAAGGCAAGGAAGACAGTAATTTTTAACTAATGGATTGTTCCATTTCATTTACATATCTTTTCCCAATAATTTTATGCTTAAAAAAATCATTGCCCTTTTGAATTATGTGAGGCTCTTTTGACTGTGAGGCTCCAGCAATTTGCCAGCCTCATGTGTGTAATTAGTTTAATTAGCTCTTCAGCTTTAATGAGAGGATCAGTGTCTGCTGTGTGCTCTGTTCTTTCCTGGACAAAGTGAAAAATTTGGTTTCTTAATCAGTTGCATCTGAAGAACTCCGGGCCTCTCAAGTCTTCACACAGTGCCTGGAGACAGGGAATATGTTGGGGTTTTCTGTGAGTCCTTTGCTTTCAGTGCTAATTCCTTCAGTTCTGTTTAATGTCATTATCCATGATCCGGACGGGGCCCAGGGAGCCCTCGGGGAGTCCGTGGGTGATTTCAGCGGGGCGGGGCGTGGATGTGCCCAGGGCAGGGAGCTCTGCAGGGCATCTGGACAGGCTGGGTCCGGGGGCTGAGGCCAGCGGGGTGAGGGGCACCAGGGGCAAGCCCTGCACTGGGGTCACACCAAGCCCATGAACGCTCCAGGCTGGGGCAGAGGGGCTGGACAGCTGGGCAAGGCCCTGGGGGCTGGGCACGACCCAGGGGTGCCCAGGGGGGCAAGAGGCCGATGGCCCCTGGGCTGTGCCAGCCCCAGGGCAGGGACTGTCCCCTGTGCTGGCCCTGCTGAGGGATCCCCTGGGATCCTGGGGCAGCTCTGGAGAGCCCTGGAGGGGCTGGAGNGTGCCCATCCCTGGAGGTGTCCAAGGAATTCCTGGAGGTGGCACTCAGGGCTCTGGGCTGGGGACAAGGTGGGGATGGGGCACAGCCTGGGCTCGATGGGCTGGGAGGGCTCTTCCCAACCTCAGTGATCCTGGGATTCTGTGAGAGCATCATACTCTGGTTTTTGGCTCAGAATTCTGCCTTTACCTGGGCTGTACTCAGGAAATGTTCACTGAACTGAATCTCTCAGCTGTTAAACTCCTTTCCCTTGGCCTTTCCAGGCCTTCCCTAATTACTAATTGTCCCCCAAATAAACAGTGTTCTTTTCTCCCATGAACAGTGGTGCATAATGGATGTGGAGAAGGAGATGCAATGAATCTTCTGAAGGCAGGGAAGGATATTTCAGCAGCCCTGTGAAAGCCTGACATTGAGAACAACTGCTGGGGAGCTGTCAGGGCCACAATAGGAGAAGCACTGCCGATTCATCAGGGTGTCATTAGCCCTGCTCTTAGCCCTGACAAGACCCGGCTCTGGAGATCATTGTTCTGTCCCACAGCAGAGGAACTGGAGTGGCACTGCAGGCCTGGGACCTCCAGGCTGCATTAAAGCAGCGTGAAGGAAAAGATCATTGTCTAAAAGGCAGGAAACCATAATAATTCTGCTGGAGCCTTTTGGATTTGTTTGTTCTTGTGTCACTTGGTTGTCAAAGGGAGAAGCACTCAGCAGAACCTCACAACTCGGGCACGACGTTGAGAATGAATCCCCCAGAATGAACATTGTCATTTCTAAAGCAAATTGTGCTTTTCTCTGTGCACCACACTCCTCTTTCCTGGGTGGTTGTGGCACCTTTGAATTCAGGTTTGCCCTTATAAGAAGAACTATTTAATGTCCTCGAAATGTTTTATGAGAAACAATTTTAAGCAATCACAACACACACGTAGAGACAAAAATCAGCATTTTTCTCCAGTACTTTTCAAAGGAAGCTTTCAGGAAGGGAGCTGGGGCTGCCCCTGGATCCCTGGCAGTGCCCAAGGCCAAGCTGGACGGGGCTTGGAGCAGCCTGGGACAGTGGGAGGTGTCCCTGCACTGGATGGGCTTTAAGGCTCCTTCCAGCCCAAACGATTCTGGGATTAATTTCAGCTATTTTGGTTCAGAGGACCCTCGTTTTGCTCACCTTGCAAACGCCCCAAGTGTTTTACTCTCCACTCTTCGACTGCACACGGCACCCTCTGCACGGAGTCTGCGATCATCTGCTCCAAAAATAAACTTCTTAGTGGCAGGAGGAAACGGTGCCCATCAAAGCACGCAGAGCGCGTGCCTCGTTTCCCAGCTGAGGGCCAGGCTGCTCGGGGAGGTGAGTTTTACCTGCAGACATTTGCAATGAGGAGGCGCCGAGCGCCGCTGCCGTGTTTCTGTGCTGGCAGAACTCGTGGCGTGCCGAACGCGGTGCTGCTGCTCGCTGAGGGCCGCTCCGTCCGTCTGGGAGGCCCTGGAGCGGGGGTCTCACCGCCGGCCTCGGTGCCCCGGCCGTGACTGGCTCTGTGCTGCTCGCACACAAGTGGGAAGCACGTGCAAGGCCCAGGAGCGGCTCCCCGGGCCCTCCCGGCTCCCCGGCACTGCCCATTCGTTTGGTTTTCATTTCCCCGGCATCGCTCCTCCGCTCGCTGAGGCCTCAGCAGCGGTTTTATTGATTTGGGCCCATAGCGCTGTCGGAATAACGCCGCCGTAACGCAGCAAAGCGACGAGAGCTCGCGGTCTGGGAGCGAGCGGTAACTCGCCCACAGCTCTGCCCTCCACCAGCCCCAGCCCGGCACAAAACCCACTTTTACGGCAGAGTTTGGGGCCGATCCTCACTGAAGTCCAGCTCCTGTAAATGCCAGCTGGGAGTGTCCTCCCGCAGTCAATCACGGGGTGTCTAAAAGGGAAACCAGTGGGAAACAGAACATCAGGGCTGCTCCCAGGTGGAAATGTTATGGAAAAAGCAGGAAAAATTCCCAGACACTTCTGGATTAAGCTGGTGGAGAACAACCAGGGAGAGGAAACCTATTGGAAAGTTCGCTTTTGCCTCATCAAAACTCAAAAGAACGGTTTTTCTTCATTTAATATGTTTTTCATCATTGTATATTCCAGAGCCAGGCCCAGATTTTCCTAAACCTTCAATAAGAATATTCCGGATGTGCCCTTGTCATTTTACACAGAGATGCAGAACACAGGTAAGGAAAGGTGTTATTATTTTCTAGCTGCAATAATTCCATTAAAACTTAGTAGCAGGATTGAATAAATGAAATTAACTGCCTTATTTAATGGAAAACAACCGCCTTATAGCAGGGTACGTGCAGTCCAGTGAGTATTTGAAATTAAGACACTAGACCATGTTCTAGTTAAAAAAAATAAATATAATTTCATATTTTAAAATAATTTATACTCTAATTGTAATCAAATGGAAATTAAATTGAAAACAAAATGTTGTGGCTTTGGTGATCAGGTGAGCAAGGCTGGGGACCTTGGAGGAGCCAGGAGATGTGGTGGATTGGGTGCTCTGAGCCTCCTGACCCGGGATGCATTTGTCCAAATTCTTATCTAAGAAACTCTGCTCATTTCTCTAAACTAAACATTTAAACGCCATGCAGGAAATTCCTGAACAAAACCAAAGGTAAATATTTCGGTCTCCTTTTTTCAGGATTAATATTTCCTGCACAAGTATTATCCTAATCCAGGAGCTGTCCTTCACCAAGTGACCAGAGGGAGCAAAGGTTTTGTGTCAGTGGGTTTTGTTTAACCAGCTCAGGTTATTTATGTGAGCCTCTCAGAGTAATAAAGTGCCCAATTAAATTAAGATGAAAAGTTCCTTGATAACCCCCAAATTGTCAAATTCTTGTCAGCAACATCCCCAAATAATTCCCACTGACTTTGGGTAAAGTTTGTCAGAATTGCAGGTTTAGCAGGAGGCACAACTCTCCTGCTTGGAGGACACTTAATTTCCAAGTTAAAGAATTGTTCAGTGAATTTCCAAATTAAATAATTGTCGTCTTTTGCAGAGATCTTTCCTTGAGGTCTTTGGACAGCAAAACCTGGGCACCAAATGCTGAATAAAACCCCAATTCCCACCCTCTCAGTGCTGGTGAGTAACACCTGAACCCTTCCAGCAGCAAAACCTGCATTTTGTATTGGGTTTTCTCCCAAATCTTTAATTGCTGGGGGTTAGAAATACTGGAAAATTCAGGAATGCTGCACAAACAGGATGGCCAGGGGAGCGTGGGAGCAGCAGGGACCTGTGCTGGGTTAAAGCCCAGAGTGGGGCTCCTTTGCTGCCTCCCCACTGGTTGCCCCAAACAGAACCAGATGGATTTTCTCCCCTTTTCCCCTCAGGGATCCTTTGGCAGAGCAGGACGCTCAGGAATACCAGATATTTTACGCATGGCCAAATAGTACAAACCCATTTTAATCAAATATCTGAAACTCCTGGAGCATCCTCGTGTTGGGAGCAGCTCGGGCTGTAAATAATTGGAGCATTAAGGAGAATTTACACCCCTGGGACCAACTCTGGAGGATTAAAACCTCCTGGAACCATTTACCTTGAGAAAAATGATAAAATTTCCCAGGGCTGATGGTTCCTTGAGAGAAGATTGGAAGCAGAGGCTGCACTTGGCGTGTCCTTATCCGGTATCAATTCCAGTTCCTCCAAAGGCATTTGCTTCCATTATTGTGATATCCCTGCCCTTTCCTGCCCTTGGAGTATTGGAATTGTGGCTCTGGAGACAGCTTCAATTAACAAAGCAGAGGGATGCTGACCTTTCCCAGGTTGTTATTCTATCCTTGATTTGCTTTAGGGGGCAAATATTTCTTTCTTTCCTGTATAAATATGAAATAACAAATAAATTACCAACGATTGATTTGTAGTTTGGGAAAAAAAAAGACAAAAAAGAAGAAGGAGAGGAAGGAATGGAGTGGTGGAGCTCAGACCCTGCACTGGCTGAGTGGCTTCAGGAGTCTGCTCTGGGTAAGTTGCCATCTGTCACTGTTAGAGAGGTGCTGGAGGGTTTCTGGAGCACTTTTTCCAGGGAGTTATCTTAGCTCGGTGCCTGCCCTGGGTTTGCTAACTCTGGGGGTGGTTTCCTGCAGGGAGAGGAGGAAATGTCCTTTCTGTGGCTCTTCCACACGTGACAAACCAGGGCCTGGCACTGGCACAGCTCCTGCCAGGCTGGGGATGCGGGATGGGATCTGGGAGCAGCACGGGTGGGTTTGGATTTGAGAGGTTGGGCTGGGACGTCACTGGGGCTGGGGCACAGCCTGGGAATCCTGTCCCAGCCTGGAATCCTGTCCCAGCCTGGAATCCTGTCCCAGCCTGGGCTCCTGTCCCATCCTGAAATCCTGTCCCATCCTGGAATCCTGTCCCATCCTGGAATCCTGTCCCAGCCCCGACTCCTGTCCCAGCCCAGACTCCTGTCCCCGCCCGGGCTCCTGTCCCAGCCCGGACTCCTGCCCCAGCCCCGACTCCTGTCCCAGCCCCGGCTCCTGCCCCAGCCCAGTAACACCTCTGGGGCTGTTATCAGCCCTCCTTATCAGCCAGCACAGGACATGATGCTCTCAATTCCTTCTCTGTCTCTTCCTTCCCATCTTCCCCCCCAAATGAGGGAATGGTTCCCCTCTCTCTCCCTGGGGTTTCTGCAGCTCTCCAAAGGAGGGAGTCGGGGATTGATGGAAATTAGAGACAGAAATAATAACAACAACAACGTGTGTTATTTATAGATCACAGAGTCCAGGCTCAGAAAACAAACAATAAAGCACAATAAAGCAATTTTCTATTGCTCAGCTCTAGCAGACAAGCAATAACCCTTAGAGGTGTTTGGATGACCACTGTCAGATCCAAATGAGACGCTGCAGCGCTTCCCCAAGTGTGTTTGTGTCCTGATGAATGGAAACGAGCAGGGAGGAAAGTTGGAAATGTGACAATCCACAGCAGCACTGTTAATTTTCTACAGCTTTGTCGTTTACTTGCAGAACCTTAATCTATTTCTTGTGTGGCTTTATGGTTCCTCCTTCCATCAGAGCTCCAGACTGCAATATTCCGCTCAGTGAGCTGAAATATCTGTCGATAGAAAAGCAGCTCCTCATCAAAGCCCTGGGAGCTGCTGTGGGCCTGTTATGTACACTGGGATTACCTGAGGAAACACAGAATGGGCTAAAAAACGGGCTTTTTTTTTTTTAGAGAGAGCAGAAATCAAAACTTCTAAATTACAAATACAATTTTTCCTGCTTTAATTCAGTAAGGTGCTTTACCCTCTCACAAAACTCATCTGCAAGGCGGGGAGGAATAATCCCTTAATGAGAAACAAAGAAGGGAGAATGCTTGATTTGATGGCTGGACTCACCCACCCCGAGCTCTGTCTCTAGGACTGGTGCCTCATCCCCTCTCCTTTACAGGGTGTTTCCACTCCCTGGACACCACGCAGGGATCCCACACATCCCAGCCAGCCCTATGTCCTGCTTTCCTCCCTCCAAACCCACAGGCTTTAGGGCAAAGGGGTTTTGTGCTCTTTGGAAACCTTCAGGTTTTGTTGGACGAGGCTTGGAGCACCCTGGGATAGTGGGAAGTGTCCGTGCCCGTGGCAAGGCTGGGAATGGGGGAGCTTTAAGGTCCCTCCCAACCCAACCCATTCTGGGATTCTGGGATTCCATGATTCCTTTGAGAAAATAAACCCTATAAATTGGTCAAATGACCCCATATCTGCTGTACCAGTGTCAAACATCAGCTTCCCTGCCCCGCCCCTCATCCCAAACATGGACTGGGAGGCAGGAAAAGCAGGACAGGTTAAAGGAGCAGCTGTGCCATGGATGCTTCCACCACCACCCCAAAGGGGAGGAAACTTCAGGAAAAAGATCTGGATGGTGTGGACAGGAAGCAGAGAAGTTTGGTGGGCTCAGGGACACCCCGACATCCATTCTGTAGGAATTGAGTCCCTGCCTGTGCTTCCATGCTGCTGCCCGTGATAACACAGGACTCTCTGCTCCCGTCCTGGTTTGTTCCAGTTCATCCACATCCCAGTGTTCCTGTTCATCCACATCCCAGTGTTCCAGTTCATCCACATCCCAGTGTTCAGGTCATTGCTCCTGTTCATGTTTCCCAGCGCGGATACAGAGCACCTGTAAACCCCAGAGCTCTGAGCAGACTGAGCAGCACCAGGCTGCCCGGGCAGTGCAAATGTGCTGAGTGCCTCCCAGATGCCAGCCAGGGAAAATCCAGCCCTTATCATTTCCATGAATGGGCTCGGGGTTTTTTCCCATTTTATTTACAGTGCAGCTCACTGGTAGAGACTGTTCAGGCTGGAATTGCTGGAGGAACTCGGCCTCGGATGCTGGGAGAGGTTCCCTGGATGGATCCTAATCAGGTACTGATGGGTTCACTTCCCTGGAAAAGCTGGGGTGCTGCACGCACCAGGGTTGGGAATGTGGGCATTCCCTCTGATTTAATGCCAGTGTTCCCTGCTCCGGTGGGATTCACACACAGGAAATTCAGCTCTGTGTCTGCCTGGCTTTCCGGGAAGGGCTCGGGGCAGGGCTCCTGGAAAGCCCCGGCGCTGCTTGGGGGCACTGACCCTGTAGGAGCTGGGGGGCCTGGCCCTGAGCTTCCTTGGGAATATCCCAGCCAGGCTTTTGCATCCTGAACATTCCCGGTGCAGCTGATAGAACCCCCAGCATTTAACTGCTCGTTGCCTCAGTGTCTTCTCTCTGTTAAACACAAAGAATTGTACTGGAAGAAAACCACGGAATAAACCGAGCTGGGAGGGATCCCAGGCTGCTCCAAGCCCTGTCCAACCTGCCTTGGACACTTCCAGGGATCCAGGGGCAGCCACAGCTTCTCTGGGGAACTGCGCTGTCATTAACCCATTACCCCCCTGTCCTGGCCCAGCAGCTTCCCCAGAACCCCCCCAGCAGGGGAATATCCCAGCCCTGCTCCTGATCCAGCTGTGCATCCCTCACTGGCCATAAACCCCTCGTGACTGTGCTGGCACCAATTCCTTTTCCCTGTTATCTCTGCGTTTCTATTGAAGGCCCATTATTGGCTTTAATCAGCAAAATTAATTTGTTAATGAACTGCCTGATAAGCTTGCCATGGCTAATGTTGGGATGGTTTTATCTCCCTTTTTTTGGTTATTGTTTCTTCCATATCAAATAACTAAATAAATACATTAAAAGGCTGCTGCAGCTGATGGCAGCCTGGTCTTTTGCTTCAGGCAAATCATGGGAATAAATTCAGTTACAATTGCTTTGATGGGGAAAGAAGTTAATGGGAATTTCAGTGGCAATATGAGCTGAGGAGGATTGGGGCTGGTCCCTGTGCTGTGACGAAGGCAGTGGCACTGCCAGCCTGGCCGGTGCCATCCCACAGCAGGGACCCGGCCGCGGCACTGGGACAGGAGTTTGGGAACAATTCCCAAGGGTTCACCTCAAACCATTCAAGCACTTCCCAAGTCTGAGGAGTCTCCAGGGACAATCTGGTGCCTGGCTCCCAGGAGTAAAAGCTGGGCTTGCTCTGAGAGGGTTTTCCAGCCCCAGTGATTCTGTGGTTCCACGGCTGTGTGTGGGCTGAGGCTGCAGCGGTGGCTGTGGGAGTGCAGTGGCATGGAAGAGTCTGGACAGCTTCGCACTGTGCTCGTTCACCTTCGCTGTGGTGGTGACCATGGGGGTGGTGGGGCTTCACTGCTGGACTGGGTGATCCTAAAGGTCTTTTCCAGCCTCACGGACTCTGTGATCCCATTCAGGCTCGCTCTGGGGTGAAGGAACAGGCGCTGTGTGGTTGACAGCCTGTGTCTCCTGCGAGGGAATCTGTCTCAGCACCCTGTTGGTGTCATCTCTGCTTCACCAGAGCATGGGAACTTTGGAGGTGGCACCACGGCCAGACAGGTGTTCTTGGAGACACCATTCCAGGGCCAAGTGCCCTGGGTTCTAATGGACACGAGGTTTTACAGGTGAAAAATGGATCCCAGCAGCCCGTGAATACCTTCAGTGTAGAAACGCAGGGAAAAGAGAGATGTTTGTGAGAGAAGTCAAGCTCAGAGAGCTGGGGGACAGCAGACTTCACCTTGCGAGGAGGAGATGAATGTGGAAGGAGAAGAGGAGATGGGTTGGGAGCTCCTTTTTGAAGGTTAGGATGGTTTTCCCTTTCCTTTTGTTTCCCCCCATTCATTTCAAAGAGGATCGCCCAGAATAATAATCCCCTTGTTTTGTCTGGCTGATAATTGCATTGATAATTGAGGACAATTTGAATAATCACGTTCCAGGGGGTTGTGTGGCAGAGCCTGAGAACGGGGCTGCTTTAATCTCCGCAGATGCATATTCATGATGCCATTAGAGATAGAGCTGAAGAGCTCCCAGCCCCACTGCCTGCCTCAAACAAGGCTGCTTTGAAGCAAAGTCAAAACAGGAGGTGATTGCTTTGTACTTCCAAAGCTCCCTGTTCTCCCTTTGGTGCTGGATCTCTTCATCCTTCCCCTCCCTCCTGTCGGAGCAGTTCCAGCCCATCCCCAGGTTGAAGTGGAGCAAATTCCTGCCCTGATGTTTCCCTTCCATCTCCAGCCTGGGTTTGGCTTTTCCTGCTGCAGCAGCAGGTCCTCGATGTGCTCACCGAGTGTCCCTGCCCTGCTGGCTGTGCTGGGAGTTCTCCTGCAACTGGAATGCAGCCGGGAGCTGGGGCTGCCCCTGGATCCCTGGCAGTGCCCAAGGCCAGGCTGGACACTGGGGCTGGGAGCAGCCTGGGACAGTGGGAGGTGTCCCTGCCCATGGGAATGGGATGAGTTTGAAGATTCCATGATATGGGATGTCCCAGCAGCCGCTTCCATGCCTTGGTTTCTCCTGCAGTATTCCTTGTGCCACTCCTGACGTTCCAAGCACAGCATATCCCTGTTTCCCAGGTTATTGTGGGTGACAGAGCTCTGGGTGTTATTAACTGAGGACCTTGGGAGCTTTGGCTGCAACACCTGAACACGTAAAGACAATGAGCCCATGATAAGAAGCCTCTCAGATCTTTAGGACGTTATTTTTACATTGGATTTGAGCATTTCCTGGATCAATTTTTAACTAATTCATTGCACAAGATAAGGAAAACTCCCTAAGAAGCATCTTTATGGAACAGCCTTTGCTTCTGAAGGTTTAAAAAAAAAAGTTACTCCAAAAGTATGAATTTTAACATCCCCCAGGCCACACACCTGTAGTTTTGTGGAGTTTGGAATGGAATGTGTTATGATTTTTTTTCTGATCCACTGATTTGGCACTTTGGGATAAGGTTCAGTGGACACAGTGGAATCCAGCCAAAGGTTGGACTTGTTGGTCTTGGAGGTGTCTTCCAACCTTAAAGATTCTGTCATGTGAAAATGTGCTTTTTAGGAACAGCAGCCACAGGAGAGCCCCTGGTTCCACTGGTGAGAGGGAATTTAACAGCAATAACCCTGAATGCCCTGTCCTGGGGTATGGTCGCTTTGAGATCCACAGCACGGGGTGGGGAAAATGGGAAAATATGTGGGAAAATGGAATTCCCTGTGAAAACTGGCTGATTTTTGAGTATGAAAACGTTGTATTGAAGTCAGCTGAACAGTTTACAGACTGAAGTGATGTAGGAGCTGGGTGAGTCATTTAATGGAAATCCCTAAATTAGCTATTTTTGATTCTTTTGTTCACAAATTGCCTTGAAACAGCTCAGGGATTTTCTCAATGAGCTGGGCTGTAGTCCCTGTGCCAGTGGGCCTGGTGTGAAATTTGGCAGCTCTTTTTCCTCCCATCCATTGGAAGGATGGAAAATGTAGGACTTCTGCATGAGCAGCTTTACATTGGCTCTCCAAATGTGTTCCCCGTTATTGTTATTTAATGTTTGCACATAGCAGAGCTGGCAGGAATTGGATGAGGGTTCAAATAAGAGACAGAATTAAAACACATTTTCCCAGGAATAGGTAATTTATGCCTTGTGCAGGGATAACAGCAGGAAGGGGGTGGATAAAATAATTATTCTGCACGTACATATTGATATTTTTTTATATAAGTTACTGAGCTGAGTGTGAAATATGGCAAATATGAACGATTTCCCTTGTGTGTTTCTCCTGCTTTTTTTATTTCCTTTTATTCTGTACCTCCCCCTTTCCTTTCTCCCTGGCAAAGCCTCAGCAGAGCAGAGAACACCAAATTTATTGTGTAAAGCAAAGCCTGGCTTGTACCTGTGGCCAAAGCCTCTCTTGTTCTGGATTTATGGTGAAACTGAGGTTTAATCCCTGCAGGATTCCCTGTTTGCTCCGAAGGCTGAGCTCAAACCAGGCAGTTCCTAAGGGGGCAGTTCAGGGAAGGGTTTTAACTTCATTTAATTCTTCATGGGGAAATGCTTCCAAAAATTGCTGCTGTTGAAATATAGAGAATTAGAATTTCTTCTTCCATTCTGTCTGAGGGAATTAATTGTTTAATTGCTGAACACAGCTTTTTCCAGAGCCTGGATGAGGTGCAATGTTTCTGTTTGTTCCGACTCGGCCATTAAAGACTTTTAGCTCCTGCTTTGAACAGGGAAAAAAATCCCCCAAGGAGGAAATACCTTCCAGTGATTAAATTAAATGATTGTGTGTATTTAAAAGTCTTGAAGGCACATTTACATTAAAAAAAAATAGGCCAACTATTTAAATTAGTCAAGTTATGGCATCCACTAATACGACTAAATCATTTTTAAAGGAATACCCCCAGTTTATTATTTCTTACAGGTAATTTTGTGTGCTGGCTCCTGGGATCTGTCAGTTTGTCCCAGGAGCTAAATTTTGCCTGATTTAGGGGAAGCTTGGGAGAAAATTGGAATTACTACATTAATTTTTAATAGATTACATGTGTTAGAACACAAGGGTGGAGTGAGTGAGAGGAAGAAAATCTCCTGGATGGGAGGGGAAACCTGCATTAAAGCCCAGCTGAAGAGGTGGGATTTGCTGTTTGTTCCTATTAACTCCCGGGGAGCTGGAAAAGCTGGATTGATCCCTGTCACTTTAGGGGAAAACCAATTAATTTCCAGAGATTTCTCTTGTTCTCAAAGCCGTGTTCTCTCAGCAAGTCCAGTGAAGCTCAGACAAGCTTAGCTTCATCCTTTGCTTAAAATTCTCTGGTAAAATGGGAGATCCTAAGGGAAAATCCTTGTGGGAGGGAAAGGTCGATGTGCTGGGATCTGGCAGTAGGACCACAGATACCTATCGGCTTTCCCCGTTGTCTTGATGTCAGAGTAAACACTAATCACCTTAATTAATTAACTATGGATTCAGGACTGGGGGCTTTCATTCCAGACACTACCATCGAGTCAGGGCCTGTTCTTCTGGCACGTTGAGAGCTCTGAGGGCACTTTCTCTCTTCTCCAGCTTTCCTGTTTACCTCGTTTGTAGCACGGAGAGCCGAGTCTGCTGCTCCGTTAAGTGTGCTGTGAAAGGGTGCGAAACCAGCGTGCTGTGAGACAGCACCTTTCTGCAGGGCAGCGCTGGGACAGTGCCCAGCTTCACTCGTCACAACCACAAAGCGACTGGCAGAGAACAGAGCATTGGGCAGCCAGTTATGTGAAACAGCCTTCAGAGTGAGGATGGCTTTGCTGATAATGCTCCAATATCTCCTGCTTTTCAGGCGGGAAGTGTTCTGGGCAGACAGGGGAGATTAAACCCTGCTGGAGCTGATGAGAAAGTGAAGATTTACTGCCCTTGCTGCAGCACAGTGACCTGTGCTGGATTTCCTGCCCTGACTGTGGGATCTGCAGGGCACCACACCTCTCCAAAGGCAGCTGGGCATGGCCTTGGTCCTGACCCCCATGGAGGATCGGCAGCATCAGGTGAGGAATGAATCCCTGATTTCAGCTCTGTTTCCTGACATCTGTCACCCCCAGGAACTCACCCCCGGGGAAGTACTGGGGGGTAAGAGAGCCGGGGCCTGGGGTTCACCCGGAGTGCTCATATGAAATGGGGGAAGGGGAATGTTCATGTTTTAGGCAAGGGAAGACAGATATCCAGAGAGAAAAGTAGTGGTGATGCTTGGCTTTTCCAGCCTCCGTGATTCTGTGATTTCTGTATTCAACATGAATACCTCCAGGATGGGGTAATTTCCCTATTTTGAGATGTGTGCCATTCCCTAACAAAGCACCTTGCACCAAATACCCTGGAAGGCTTAAAACATGATCCATCTTCTCAATGTATTGCAGGAGAAAGTCTCTCTCTGGGAATATTAGTGACTTCACAACTGGAGCAAATAAATTCTGCTTTCCCTAAGTAATACAGCTTATGGTGCGCATCTAATTTTAGATTCCCTCTGCTGCCCCTAAATCTTTGCTCCGTGTCTTTCCCAGCTTGATGGAAGGGCATATTTAATTATCAGGAGTCACATTTGTATGGACAGATCTTTCATCACCAAAGCATATGTCTTTGGGGTTTGGAATTGCAGAAATCCCATTATTCCTCAGCTTTGAGTAACTGAGCACCCAAAGCACATCTGCAGGCACGTGGCAGGTGCTGATCCAGAGCAGGCACGAGGAGGAGCTGCCTTTGCAAGCAGGGCAGTGTGTGGGGAAGATATGCCCTCCAGCTTTGATTCCCAATTTGCCCTTGGAACCTTGCCCCCCTCAGGCCTTTGGGTTACGAATCTTCATTCTCATGGAATCATGGAATCATGGAATGGTTTGGGTAGGAAGGGACCTTAAATCCCATCCAGTTCCCAGTGGGCAGGGACACCTTCCACTGTCCCAGGCTGCTCCAAGCCCCATCCAACCTGGCCTCGGACACTTCCAGGGATCCAGGGGCACCAACAGGTGCTCTGGGTGACCAATTAATACAGTTAACATTTGTGCATGTCCTCTTGGCAATGTGTTAGATCTGCTCCTCTCTCTGTGTCTCAGAGTGCTGGGACCTGCTCCTCACGGACATGGGCCACGGCCTGGGTTCAAATGCAGGGATCTGCTGTGGTGCAAAGGGTGGCAAGGAAAAGCTTTTTTGAGTAGCCAAAGCTTCCTCTGAGAAGGCTGTGAAAAGCAGGGACTCCCTGTGGTGGGCCCAGTTTCAGTCCCATGGTGGTTCCAGTTTCAGTCCCATGGTGGTTCCAGTTTCAGTCCCATGGTGGGCCCAGTTTCAGTCCCATGGTGGTTCCAGTTTCAGTCCCNAGGGTGGTTAAAGTTTCAGTCAGTAGCCAAAGCTTCCTCTGAGAAGGCTGTGAAAAGCAGGGACTCCCTGTGGTGGGCCCAGTTTCAGTCCCATGGTGGTTCCAGTTTCAGTCCCATGGTGGTTCCAGTTTCAGTCCCATGGTGGGCCCAGTTTCAGTCCCATGGTGGGCCCAGTTTCAGTCCCCTCACCTCCCCCTGTGCTGTGTCATCTCCAGGGACTGACCCTGCCATGGCAGAGGCTCCTTTAATGTGAAGCAATTCCTGCAGGCCCAAAATAATCCAGTCCTTGTCTTTCTAATATTTACCTGGAAGGTTTTGCCACTTGAATTCTCGTGGCACATTTCTAACAGGCAGGTACATTTTGATAATTACTCAAATAACATGAAAATCAATAAAAACCAATGAAAATCCATTAAAAAGTCACAGTTGGGATGTTTAGCCCCAAGTCCTGCTCACTGCCCAGCCAGTGTTAGAGCCTTGTCCAGTCAAATCCTGATTATCCTCCCAACACTCTGTGCCAAGAACTTCTGCCTCAGCTTCATTGCTCTTCCATTAAAAAGCTGTTCTTGAGTCCATAAATTTATTTTACTCCGACTGCTACATGAAAAGTCATAAACCAATTTATGAGCTGAGAAATGCTCCTCTCGCTGCCACAGCAATTTGACATCTGCCAGCTTTAATTCTGGCTCTCCTAAAGCCTGTGTGTGGTTTGGGGGAGGAAGGGGAGCCAGAGAGGAGAGAAACTTCATCCCGAATACGAGAGGATGTCTGATACAGCCACGGAATGATCTGTTAGAGACAATGTCTCACAGGCCGCTCTGCTGGCAGCAGGTGCTCCAGGGGAACCTGCTGAGAGAGAGGAGAGGGCTCAGGGGGTGTACAAAGGACACGACCCCATCTCCACAGGGGAGTGAGCCTGCCCTGCACAGCGACTCCTCCTCTGTCCCCAGAGGGCAGAGGGCAGAACGAGTTCGATCTGCTGACCTTGGGGGAACGGGCAGGAGATCAAGATGTTTCTCCATCTGCGCTGGGGTGGTGTCCCTGCACCAGCCTGGCTTCCTCCTAATGAGTGCGGCCTCATTAGGGCCCCGGCAGCTTCAAAGGGCTGTCTCACTGTGCCACGAGCAGTGTAACATCTCCCTCAACATCTGAGCTGCCCCTGCGTCATTGAGAAGGAGCAAAAAGCAAAACAAGGGTTTGCATGTGAGATCCCACTTCTGGTCTCTTTTCATCTCTCCTGAACTGTGAATTATTTATGCTCAGTTTGCACCTCCTGCAAGAGTTTGTGCTGCTGTTCACTGAACCATCTCTCAGGCTTTGCTGTGTCCAGACCCCTCCAGGCTCTGCTCCACCCTCAGCCTCTGCCATGCTCAGTTCCTCCTCTCTGAAAACCTTTAGGATTTTCCAGCTGCAGGATTGGAACCCCCTTTGTCCCCCAAATCCTCCCCCAGACCCTGGGCAGCCCCACACTGAGCTTCTGTCTCTGACTCACCAGCACTTCCCTTCTCTGACCCTGCAGCCAGCCTGATCCCTTCTCCTCCTCCAGCAGCCTGTGCTTGGCATTCAGCCTGATCTCACCCCTGTCCAGCCCAGGGCTTCGCCCTCAGGTCATTCACATTTTATTCTGTTTCTGCTATTTTGGTCTTTTCAGTGTCTCTGTGCACAACTTTGAAGAAAGCTCAGGCAGGGTCATCACCTCTGAGCCCCGCGTGGAAATGCTGATGTCCTGCTCAGCCCCACAGCGAGGGCAGTGCAGGCTGCAGCCCTTCCCATCACACCTGGACTCCTCCTCTGCACAGCTCTGCTTCACTTCCAGCACTGCTTGAAATAAAATACAAGCGGCAAGCAAGGAAAAGTTAATAACTGGTCTTCGGGAGGTTGTGGCAGGAAGAGGAAGCAGAGTTTCAAAAGAATCACAGAATGCTCTGGGTTGGAAAGGACCTTAAAGATCATCCCTGCCCTGGGCAGGGACACCTCCCACTGTCCCAGGCTGCTCCCAGCCCCAGTGTCCAGCCTGGCCTTGGGCACTGCCAGGGATCCAGGGGCAGCCACAGCTGCTCTGGGCACCCTGTGCCAGGGCCTGCCCACCCTCCCAGGGAACAATTCCTTCCCAATATCCCATCCAGCCCTGCCCTCTGGCAGTGGGAAGCCATTCCCTGTGTCCTGTCCCTCCATCCCTTGTCCCCAGGCCCTCTCCAGCTCTCCTGGAGCCCCTTTAGGCCCTGCAAGGGGCTCTGAGCTCTCCCTGGAGCCTCTTCCAGGTCTCCAACACCCTCCCGAGGGACAGCGCAGGGGCAGCTCCGTCTCTGCTCTCTGGACCAGGACAGGACCATCCCCTCCAGAAGGAAATCCCAACACAGCTGAAGCTCCTTCCCTATGCTCTGAGCAGAACAAGGCTCTGGGCTGTTTGGACACAACCTTCTGTCAGTGTGGTGTAAAAAATACGCACAAGCCAGGGAAACAAGCGTTCCTCATTCTGTAATTTTCTATCTGTGCTGTTCTCTCAGTTCCGTGGCTGCTCTTCGCATGTACCTAATTTGTCTTTATTACCAGAGCAAGGCAAGGCTGATATTTACACTTCCAGCAATGCATGCAAGAGACAAAGAATAAATGCTGGGTTTTGACTCATAAATAAACCTTTTTTTGTAGTCAGTGCTACAAGACATTGGCATTTTCTTGGTAACATCCCCACTGGAAACTGTTACGACATTGCCAATCATCAGTAACTGCTCTGGAGCTCAGTGCCATGACAAACATGCTGAAAATATGTAAATTTTAATTATAAGATACAAGTTTAAATTTAATTTAAATTAGTTGCCATCCACAGTCAATGCTGCAGGGACATGAGTAATCTCCTTTGTTTAGGTCACATCCTATCTTAGGGAACAAGGGGTTTAAAGGTACTTCAGTGCTTGATTCTTCTTTATTTCACCTGGAATCAGAAGAATAAATTCCCTACGGGTTTAAATCTACTTTCTAATTTATTATTATCAATGTTACTCAGTAATCTGTGAAAAGATTATAAAGTTCTCTCATTAAAAATCCAGGTTGTTTCCAGGGGAACCTTTTCCTCAGGGCGGAGTCACCTCTGGCCACACTTGGCTGTAAATTTGAGTGCAGTGTGGGGAACACTTTGGAGCATGAAGGGTTTTACGCAAATCTTGCAGCAAATCTCACTCCAAGAGCCCAAATTACTGCCGGGTTCTTGGGCTGGATGGCTGCTTGTAAAGCTCAGGAAACAGCCTGGCCCTGCAGCCAGCTCCCACCTCGGTCGGGAATTTGTGGAATGCCACAGGACATAAAATGAACGTCAGCTCAGAGAAAGGACAGAGCCCTGTGGAAGGAGGTCCTGGGGTGGTGCCTCCCGGGAAATCCCCCAACACCAGGTCTGCAGCCCCCCAAGGCACTGGAGATGGAAAAGTTCCCTTCAGGGCAGGGACAGGAATTCCTGCAGGAGGTGAGACTGCAGAGAGCAAATGTCCTTGCAGCTCTTGGCTCCAGATGGGAAGATCCAGAATTTTCTGAGGGTTGTGGTCCTGCTCCACAGCATTTCCAGCTTTACTTCTCCCTTCACAAAACACTCGGGTAGCTCTAGAAAAATACCTGAAGACACCCAGAACTTTCCCCCTTTGCTGCCCAGACTGGTCACTCCTGGCTCGGTAAGTCTAAAGGAGGCTGTGGCCGGGTGGGGCTGGTCTCCTGTCCAAGGTGACAGGGATGGGACAAGAGGAAATGGCCAGGGGAAGTTCAGGTGCATATTAAGAAAAAGTCCTTCTCAGAAATGGTGGCCAAGCCCCAGCACAGCTGCCCAGGGCAGGGGTGAGTGCCCAGCCCTGGAGGGATTTCACAGCCCTGTGGATGTGGCACTTGGGGACACGGGGCAGCGGTGGCCTTGGCAGTGCTGGGAATGGCTGGACTTGATGTTCCCAGAGGGCTTTTCCAGCCTAAATGATTCCGTGATTCAGTGGGTCCATCTGTGTCCTGCCCTGCAGTGTGACCGTCCCTGAATGTCACCTTCAGACTGAAACTCTCCTTGTGCACGGTGCTTCCGCACTGCTGAGGTGTCTGAAAGGGAAAGTGTCAGAAATGTCTGAAATACACATTTCAGTGCTGTTGTTTTTTCTCCCCTTCTATTAGAACCCAAAGAAAAGGTGACATCTGCTCCACAGTGTCTGTATTTTAATCACCTGTGAAAGGCTGAATTAACCAGCAGCTAATGAGACTTGACAGTTTTACTAATATTAGAAATGGGATTGAAGGAGGAACAATTCCCACGTACATTCTATAGATCTTTGAAATATATACTTGAAATATGTTCTGGAAAATATGACTGCAGCTTTCAAACCATGCCCATCATTTCCTTGATAACAGACATAAAGTTCTCATTTTCTTGTCAGCGATTAATCAGCAGCCTCAGATAACTGGGTGTGCTGGAAAAGGGAATTCAGAGCAGGCAGGTGACAGACAGAAACTAAAGCACTCGGAGTTGTGGGAAGTTCAGGAGTGAAACATTCATTTATGGCCTGCAGCTGGAGGAGGGCAGGGCTGGATGGGATATTGGGCAGGAATTGTTCCCTGGGAGGGTGGGCAGGCCCTGGCACAGGGTGCCCAGAGCAGCTGTGGCTGCCCCTGGATCCCTGGCAGTGCCCAAGGCCAGGCTGGACACTGGGGCTGGGAGCAGCCTGGGATAGTGGGAGGTGTCCCTGGATGGGCTTTGAGGTCCCTTCCCACCCAATCCAGTCTGGATTCTGTTGTTACTGGAAAACCCCCATTACTGAGCCCTGTGGTCCTGCAGTCGTGGCACAGCTCATCTCCAGAGCTTGTCCTCACCAAGGCAGCTGGGCTTTGTCACCTCTGACCAGAGACACCAGGGGTTCACCCTCAGGGAGGAATTTGGGTCGAAAAAAGCCTACATGAACTTTATCAAAGTCCTTCCTGCATTACTGTGGAGTAACAGCTCTGAGCACTTCCCAACAAACCCATCAGGGCCGGTGCTGTTCCCCACACAAACGGGGTGGGAGCTCTCCCAGGGGCCTTCCCATGGGTTCTCTGGCAGGTGGGAGTGCTGCCAGCTCCTCGGCAGAGTGTGGCTTAGGGAAGTGGTGTTCGACTCCATTTGCTGTAATTGCAGGGGTAATTGAGAAGAAAGACTGAACTGATAGGTCAGATCTCCTTCTCCAAGTAATTATGTGTGATTTATACGGAGGGTGCAGCAGCACAGAGACAGAAGAGTATGTAAATTTTGGAATGATTTCCTAGAGAAAACGATTAGAAGGTTAACAGTAGCTTGGCATCCTAAAATTAGAAATTATTTTAAACTCTGTGCGTTCGGGGAATTACCTCTCCCATGGAAATGTATATCCATCTCGTTAGAGGCAGTTTGGGAAGCAGAGAGGCTTTCTGATGGCTGTAAATGGCTCTGAGAGAGAAGCAGCTCGTGGCTGGCATGGGTGACAGGCTGCGCTCGGGGCCTCACGCACGGCCCGGCTGGCCAGGGCAGGACACGGAGCCGCTTCCCTCTGCCGCACCCCTCAGTGAAATACTCCTGAGGAGACGGCCAGTCCAGGGAGCTCCAGGCACATCGCCCTCTCAGCAGTGAATCCCCTGCAAAAAGAAATTCCTGCGCAGTGTTAAACCGGGAATTTTTACCCCTGAGCCACCACAATTCCCCTGTTCGTTGATATTATCCTCACACGCCGCTGGGCTGAAGGAACCCTGGGCCAGGATCACATGAGAGAGCTCAGAAAATATTGCTGAGCACCTGGGAGCTGCTGGGAGGTGTCGGAGTGGCCAGGGAAGCAGAGGGAGCTGGGGCAGAACATCCATGGGATGGACAGGGCACAGGACACCCCTAAAATCACACTCTATCCGTGCACTGTGAGGTTCTCCCAGCTGGAGCTAAAGGGGAAACCTGAAGAGTTCCGGAAGATTCACAGAAGGTTTTCATTCCCCCAGAGCTCTGGATCAAGGGATGCTGCTGGTGCTGCATTCAGGTATGTAAATCGGGAGGGGTAGAGAGGGAAAAATGTTGCTCATGAATTGTAAGGTTTGTTTTGCCTTAAAAAAAGATCAGTGAGAAGGAAATAAAGCCCTCAAAAGACATACCTGTGCTCCCAGGAGGGGGTTCTGTAGGGAACTCCCTGGAGTCAAACCACACCAGCCTTGGAGCTCCCAGGGCTGGGATTTGCTGTGACCCAGAGAAGTGGGGAACCTCAAAACAAAAACTCCCTCACATTCCCTCTGTGGGTTTTCCCTCTGTGCCTGCAAGAAATTCTTCAGTGT
Source organism: Rhagologus leucostigma (assembly GCA_013397725.1). Taxonomy (NCBI): domain Eukaryota; kingdom Metazoa; phylum Chordata; class Aves; order Passeriformes; genus Rhagologus; species Rhagologus leucostigma. The sequence continues at coordinate 219,546 of VZTD01001808.1, forward strand.
TTGGTGAAGTCTGTGCCCAGGGGTGGAGCACGGGGTTGGGACTAGATCATGGAATCCTGGCATGGTTTGGGCTGGAAGGGACCTTAAAGCCCATCCAGTGCCATCCCTGCCATGGGCAGGGACACCTCCCACTGTCCCAGGCTGCTCCAGTCTGGCCTTCAACTCTATTTTTTAAATTTTTCAAGGAACTGGAACCAAATTAAAGAAGAGAACTGAGAGCTAGACTTGCCAACTCCCTTTGCTCCTGTGTATTTTTGTAGCCTCGTGGTAAAATGGGAATAATGTTTGTATGACCCTTTCCCGTCCATGGACTGAAATGGGCTGAGGGGAGCTAAATATGAAGATGTTCTCTCTCACTCACTCACTTTAGAAGGAACAATCTGCTTTGGGGGAAGTTTTTATTATTATTGAATTCTCAAGTTTTGGAATGCTCAGCTCCAAGATTTTTTTATTAAACTCATCTGTCAAAATAGAAATCCTTTCTGGAGAAGGCTGGGTTGTAAAGGACACATCCGATGGATGTGTGAATATTATGTCCATAAATGTTTGTTAGGAAGATTATTCCCAGCTGATATGACAAAGAGATGAGAAATTAGATCACAAATCTCATTAACGACCCAGACACTGAAGGAGAAATGAAGCCAATTAATGCTGATGGGACTTGTCAGGAGAACGTCGAGGTGCTCCTCTTCATGCCAGTCACACACCCCGAGCTCAACAACCCCACCAACGACGGCGTCCTCTCCTCAGGAGCAGGTCTGGGGGGATAATGAAGGAATCTTGGGTGGATAACGCAGGAATCATGAGTGGATAATGCAGGAATCGTGAGTGGATAACTCCTGCTTTTCTCTGCTTCCATGGAATTAGCTCCGTTTCCATGAGGGATGTTATCCTGAAGTTCTGGGAGGCAGAGGAGGCAGCAGGGCCAGGTGTCCCTGACCCGGCAGAGCCCCTCCGCTCTCATCCTCTGCGGGTACTTAACTGGAATTAAAGCTCCGACTTCTCTGTTTCCATGACAACTTTTCTTTCCGTGAGAAAAGCCCTGCAAATCACGCTCTGTGATTTGAGCACTCCGCAAATGTGGCCATTAAGCATCATCTCCTTCGTACTCCGGGAGAAGCAAAGCAGGGAAACGCAGCCTTTCAAGCCTGGATATAAACGGGACTTTTCCACCTGAGAACCGAAATAGAAAAGCGGTGGAAATGGTTAAAGTGATCAGACTGGAAATCTTATTTATGTGTGGAGATACCAATGAGATCTACACGAGGTACACCTGCAGCGGCAAGGGGGTGGAACTGGGCGGGGTTGGCCTCAGGATCACATCCCGGTGCCAGGTGATCCAAGCTGGAAGGGAACAAACTGAGGATATGAAAGGAACTCATTAATTTTTTACTTGTAACAAAAACTCCACTTTGGTTGGAAGGGACCCCAAAGCCCATCCATTCCCACCCCTGCCATGGCAGGGACACCTCCCACTGTCCCAGGCTGCTCCCAGCCCCAGTGTCCAGCCTGGCCTTGGGCACTGCCAGGGATCCAGGGGCAGCCACAGCTGCTCTGGGCACCCTGTGCCAGGGCCTGCCCACCCTCACAGGGAACAATTCCTGCCCAATATCCCATCCATCCCTGCCCTCTGGCACTGGGAAGCCATTCCCTGTGTTCTGTCCCTCCAGCCCTTGGGAATTGTCTCTCTCCATGTTTCCTGCAGATCCTTCAGGCCCTGCAAGGCCACAGTGAGGTCACCCCAGAGCTTCTCCTCTCCAGGTGAACACCCCCAGCTCTCCCAGCCTTCCCTCCCAGCAGAGCTGCTCCATCCCTCGGATCATCTCAGGTGATCATCACCTGCCTAATGCAGATATTTGCAATTTAATACAGAATAATTGATTGCTTCAGGCAGTAAAATCACCTCTCCAATGGCTGCAGAACTGAATGTGACTCCATAGAAGTTATTTTTCAAAAGTAGAATAAAATACAGCATTTAGAGTTATGTATATAAAATACAGGGGATTTCACAAACCACTCTAAATATAATTCAAAACACCTGAGAATTAAAATAAAGTTCTATAGACTGTGATATCAAGTGATATTATTTAAGTTCCCTGTGCTGTTTCAGGGTTTAAAATAAATATTTGGGAAATTTCCTTCCTCAAAGGAGCTGTCAGGCCCAGGACAGGCTGCCCAGGGCTGCTGAGAGATGCTGAACCTGTTCCTGCCCTACCCACGAAGCTCAGCTGGTTCTCCAGAAGCAAACATCTCCCAGGATCTCTGAGCATTGCCATGGAAATGCCCATTCCCCAGGTTCAGCACTGCACTAGGTATTAATGCAGGAGTTCTCTGCGAATATTTGTATAATGGCTCGAAGGTGGTTGTTTCCCTGCTCATTTGGCAAGAGGCTGGCTGGGAATGGGGTGGAAATGAAGGATAACCTCGTGGAGCAGCTGTGCAGGGAGCGGAGATCAGTTCAGGGACACCATTTGCTTTAGGTCCTTCACGTGGAATTAGGGTCATTACTGTGATTTAGCAAGAGCCGGGTGTGAGTACACACAGGAACGAGAGAAAATAACATTTCCAAGGGTTGTTCAGCAGTGGGTTGCAGAATACAGATGTTGGGTGTGATATATTTGCACTAAATTGGATTGTGGGTAAATAAAGGACTTGATCTTAAATTCAGGGTTGGAATCCTGCTCTGAGCTCATTGGGAAATCCACAGGCTCTGTTTCACTCTTGCAACTCATTCAATAAATGTTTTGGCATCCCTGTCTGCTCTGCTGCCTCAATCTTCCCTTCTGGAGAGCAGGAATTAGCATTTGTAATTTATTCAGCAGGGGAAACGAAGCAAGGCTGGGCACAGACTCGGGATGCAGTGCCCAGAGATAACCCAGGCGCTGAGTCAGCAGCAGGAACATTAACAAATCAGCTCCTCTCCTGAGTAGCATTTGATGGGAGGGATGGCAAAGAGTGGGGAAAAGCTTTTATCTGTAGTGCACTAAAGCAGATCTGAGACTCCAGTGGACCCTCAGAGCATTTTTGTAGCATTCTGCTGCCCCTAAATCCAGCACTTCCTGAGGCAGCAGCGCAGCCACGGCCTGCCCAGGGGCAGCAGCAGGACCTGGGCTGTTAAGGGGAATATTTTGGGTACCTGCTGCCAACCAGAGCAGTTTTCTCTCTGCTTTTGCCTTACCTGGGGCTGGGCAGGACTTGTTGGGTGCTGGAGTAACATCCAAGCTGACAGAATTTACTTTCCCTCTTCAGAGATCGAGTCCCCCCTCTGTTAACTTGTGCGAATTTATCCCTGGGCTTACTCCAAATTCTCCTGTCATGGTGCAGGTGCCCTCCAGGCTGAGCCCTCTGCTTCCCCTGGCCCCCATCTCTGCTCTTCACTTCGTGTTTAAGGGCCAGAGTGGGATAAATCAGCCTTTCCCTACCTGACAGGAGTCTGGAACTGGGGGGAACGGGCTCTGCTCCCAGGGAACAAGGGACAGGATGAGAGGAAACTGCCCCAAGGTGCACAAAGGGAGGTTTAAAAAAAATTCTTCATGGAAAGCGCTGTCCAGCCCTGGCACAGCTGCTCAGGGACATGGTGGAGTCCCCAGCCCTGGAGGTGTTTTTAGAACCAAAGAGATTTTAGAATCACAGAACACTTGGGTTGGAAAGGACCTTAAAGATCATCAACCCCTGACATGTCCAATAAGTCACTCCTGCATCAGAACCGAGCAAATCCTTCGTGTGCATCATCTCTGAAGAGAAACACTGGTTAACTTCAAACCCTGAGCTTCCTTCCTGCTGCCTCCCCCAGCGTGGGGATAAACACACATTTACAGCCCTTGAGCTCAAGTGCTTACGTTTTTTTGGGTCCATTTTATGCTGTGTTAACAAAGTCAGATGGGCATAAAACTGCTCTGAGCGCCAGGCTGTAAAATGGTTCTGGGCAGTTAAACCCTGGCTGTGGAGCCTGGGGAAGCTCCTGCTCCCAAGTGGGGCAGGACTGGCCCTGCTGCTCCTGGAGCTGAGCGGGGCACTGCAAAATCCATCAAATCCTGCTGCAGGCAGAGCCGCGGCCCTTCAGGTGCCAGCAGGGGGGACGGCTCTGGCCATAAATCCTGCATGCAAAGTGCCCATTGTCTGAGCCGAGAGGCAGAAATCGATCCCACAAACCACTCACAAACCTCAGCTCCCCAGCAGCCTCCCTCAGCCTGGGCTGTGGCTGCTGGGCTGCACCCCCACACAGAGAAATGCCGTTAATGCAGGCTAAAATGCACAGACCGGGGCAAATACCCCAAAGCTGCAGCACAGCTTCACAACTGCGTCTTTGGAAAAGGGAGATCTTTTAAAGGATGAATTTTGGAAAGTGAGATCATTTTAAAGATGAGTATTCTTAATTCCTACAGGCGGTCAAGGGCCACCCAGCTTCCCAAAGTTTCCCTGGAAAGAGGAATTCAGGCCATCCATGGTTTCTGGCAGTCAGTATCAGGTTGTTTGGAGGTAACAGCAAGGGACATGGAGTGAGTGGCAGAGCTGGAACTCCTCAGCTGCAGGGGGGAATTCAGGGAAGCTGAGGATTCCCTGGATTTGGTCCTTTAACACCAGCAATTCCAGACATTCAGACAGCACCTCTTTTCCTAAAAACCCCCTCTTTACGGGCTGCATTTGGCCATTTTCACGTAACTGGCTGGGATAAGAGGCTGTAAAGCATCTCTGCATCTCCAGCTAATAAAAAGACACATAACTCTTCCCCAGAGTGAAAAATGAAGAGCAAGCACTGGAAGTGCTGCTTAATCCCTGGGATCTGGGGAGAGGGAGTTTTGTTTCGCTCTTCCGAGGTAATTTGTTTAAACCTGCATGGGGCTGGAGCAGGGAGAAAATTAATCTAATTAGAGACCCTCATTATGTGTCTCTGTATCAGAACTTTGCAAAGTCATAATAGGACATAAAAGTTCTACCTGAGCACAAGGGGGAATGGCTTCCCAGTGCCAGAGGGCAGGGATGGGTGGGATCTTGGGCAGGAATTGTTCCCTGTGAGGGTGGGCAGGCCCTGGCACAGGGTGCCCAGAGCAGCTGTGGCTGCCCCTGGATCCCTGGCAGTGCCCAAGGCCAGGCTGGACACTGGGGCTGGGAGCAGCCTGGGACAGTGGGAGGTGTCCCTGCCCGTGGCAGGGGTGGCACTGAAGGGGCTCTGTCCAGCCTGGCCCTGGGCNTCTGTCCCTCCAGCCCTTGTCCCCAGTCCCTCTCCAGCTCTCCTGCAGATCCTTTCAGGCCCTGCAAGGCCACAGTGAGGTAATCCCAAAGCTTCTCCTCTCCAGGTGAACAACCCCAGCTCTCCCAGCCTTCCCTCCCAGCAGAGCTGCTCCATCCCTCTGCTCATCCCGGTGGGATGGAGTGGTTGGGACATTTGGGAGCTGCCTGTGCTCCTGCACTGGAGGAGATCGAGGCTGACACAAAACTTCCTGGTGCTCCCTGCCTGAGCCTCTCCATTCCCTGTGAGTGCCACCAGCCCCTGCTGCTGATTTTTCCCTGGCTCTGGCTGTTAGTGACAGTCGTAAACCCTGACAATGCCTTGGGGGAATGCTTTCAAAAAGGCTTTTTAATAAACTGTGAAAACTGTTGTTTCAGCAATTGGAAAATAATTAAGGAGCAATTATGGGAGCAAACAGAAATCCTGAGCATATAGGCAAGCGATTAAAATATGTTCTTTAAGAAATTACTGCAGTCAATGGAAAGAAAAGCGGCATTTAAATAAAGTTATGGTTACAACAGACTGAAAGGAGGGAAAAAATGAAAGGAATAATTCATGCTGGAAAGAGGAAATATTCATGGCCCTCCCAGCGCACAGTTCATCTGGGAACTTTCCTTCCTTCATTTCCTTATCCAGAAACAGAATTCCATATTTCCCTGGCAGTGCCCAAGGCCAGGTTGGACGGGGCTGGGAGCAGCCTGGGACAGTGGGAGGTGTCCCTGCCCATGGCAGGGGTGGCACTGGATGGGCTTTAGGGTCCCTTCCAAGCCCATCCAGTCTGGGATTCCATGTTCTGTGCCTGCTCTGAACACCCCGAACTCAGCAGTCCCTTGGGCCCACCTGGAAGGAATTTTGGCTTCACTCACTCCCAGAGGTGCAGGAGCTGTTAGAAACACAGGGATAAGCTGCTGGAGACACTGGAGCTGTGCCCAAGATGAATGGGATCCTGTTATTGTTTGGTATCACTCGCTGTCAGTTCCTCCTGCACCGAAGGGCTTTCCGAGGTCGCCTGGCACAGTGACCACACCAGGCTGTTGTCACCAGCAGCCACCACGGAGCCGTGTCACTGTCACCTGGCTCTAACAAACACCTCCCTCCTGTGGAGCAGAACCAGAAGGGAAGTGCACTGATCCCAGAATATCCCAGAATCATGGAATGTTTGGGTTGGAGGGACCTCAAAGCCCACCCAGTGCCACCCCTGCCATGGCAGAGACACCTTCCACTGTCCCAGGCTGCTCCCAGCCCCGTCCAGCCTGGCCTTGGGCACTGCCAGGGATCCAGGGGATTTCCAGAATAAAGTTTGTACGTTCAGCCCTTCATTAATCCTCAGCTGTAACTTCACAAGCCGTGGTGGAGTTTTCCTGCCTTTCCCGTTTCTCTGTACTGGGATAACTGCAGACATTCCTCCTGCAGCCCCGGAACAGCTCCAAGTTGTTATCTCTGGATCAGCTGATTCTGCGACGATATCACAAGTGAGAGAGTTCTCAGTGCATCACCTCCCTGTCAAAGCAACAAATGCCTCATTTACCCAGGGAGCACACGGCAAAAAACGGGATTTCACCCAGGAACTGGCTCCTGATAGCAATGGTAGTTAAAGGCTATCACATGAAACACTGAATTATCAGCTCAGGCTGCAGAGCTGCAGCGAGATAACAGAGAATTCTGAATAATAATGGACAACTCCATGCTGAAATCAATGCTATTAGACTGCACTGATGTAGGGACTTCTTTTATCCATAAAGCACAATTAAAAATTGAACTGAGGAGCTTTAATGTCAGGCTCTCTGTCAGGCGTGTGGCTGTCAACACCTGGGCTGACAAACGTGAGAAGGCAGAATCCCCGCTGTGAAAATGCTCAGCAAGTCCTGTGCACAGTCAGTTTTCAGTTAGAAAAACCCGCCTGGGGGGTGGGATCCCAAACCTGCTCCACGAGAGGTTTCTCAGCCCACGCTCGCCGTGGGGCACAGACAGAGCAAGGCCAGGTCCCTGCAGGCCCTGCAAACAGCACGGGCCCGGCCGGCTCATGGCAGCGTCCCAGCGTTTCCCATCCCTCAGCTCCCCGGCTCCCTGTGCTGCCGGAGCAGACGGGGATCTGGGGCAGGAGGGAGCGCGAGGCAGCGACGGGGCTGGCTGGGAGCTATTTCTGTTCCGGCAGGAAGCCTTGCTGCCCCCAGGCTGAGCCTCAGCCGCCCCAGGCTGGCACTGAGCACGGGGCCCGCAGCTCCTTCAGACGCTGCCTGTGCAGCGCTCTCAGGGATGCGCAGGGGGGATCGCTGGGGCGTCTGGGCAGGGCCGGGCTTGCACTGCGTGAGCCCTGGGGGTCCCTTCCAGCTCAGGACATTCTGTGAAATTTAATTTCACAGCCCCCTCTTGGTACCAAATAGCACAAACTTTACATTGCTCTAAAACAGCATTCCCGCTTTAACAGGAGCCTTATCTATAACAGAGAGATGATTTGAGGTTTTTTTCCCTATTCCACCCCCCAAAAATGGCAAATCAAAGCCACTTCACCAAGTGCCAGCTCTCACAGAGACAGGCAGGGACACCTTCCACTGTCCCAGGCTGCTCCCAGCCCCAGTGTCCAGCCTGGCCTTGGGCACTGCCAGGGATCCAGGGGCAGCCACAGCTGCTCTGGGCACCCTGTGCCAGGGCCTGCCCACTCTCACAGCCAGGAATTCCTTCCCAACATCCCATATTGCCCTGCCAGAGCCATTCCCTGTGTCCTGTCCCTCCATCTCTTGTCCAAAGTCTCTCTCCATCTTTCTTGTTGGCCCCTTCAGGCACTGGAAGGGACTCTAAGGTCCCCCTGGAGCTTCTCCTCTCCAGGTGAACACCCCCAGCTCTCCCAGCCTTCCCTCCCAGCAGAGCTGCTCCATCCCTCTGATCACTTGGTGCCTCCTCTGGCCCGGCTCCAGCAGCTCCAGGTCCCTCCTGTGCTGGGCCAGGGCTGGGGCAGCTCTGCAGGTGGGGGCTCAGCTGGGCACAGGGGCAGAATTCCCTAAATAATGTGGAAGCAGAGCCCGGCTGTCAAACCAGAACCCCAGGAAGGCGACTGAAGCGTTGCTGAATCCCAAGTTTTCCCCAGCAGCCGCTCGGGATTCATTTCCAGGCGTGGAACCGAAGACAATCAATCGCCTCCAGCCCCCAGCGCAGCACAGAGCCATGAGAACGGGGATTTGTGCTCACACACTGATCTAATGAAGAGCAAAGCCCCGTTCTGGGGAGAGCAGCAGTTATTTAACAGCATTATTTGCTGTGCCTAAAGGTGACAGAGGAGCCGGTGTCACTGAGCTCTGAGCTGTGATCGATGGCAGCCCCACACTGCTTTTATTGGAACAAATGCTCCGACAAGCCCCGGTAATGCGATTGTATCTCCGGCTGCTCTGTGTTCTACAAGCCCAGATCACTTCCAGCCTCCTGCAGCAGACGGGCAATCATCTCCTGCAGCAAATAAAATAATTCCCTATTACTCTCCGTTATGAAAATGCCATTTCTTTTTATTTGATAAAGTGACTTCTGTTTAGCATCTTCACAAAGCAGAAGGGTTGACGGGTTTGTGGATTTTACTCTGGTTTTTGCAGGTTTAGTTGCACCTGTTAAACACACACATCCATAATTTCCAGGGCACCACGCTGATACGGAGCATTAACTCCCACAGAGGTTCTGTGCGGGAATGAGAACGGATCTCATGAATCACCTTCCTTTGGACAAATGATCTCTGGGGGCACAAAGCCAGTTTAAAGGAAATACAACTTTGTTATTCAGTGTTTCACAACAAATGCCAACCAGAAGTCCACAGAATAAAATTGCAGAAAGGAAAGATCAGCTGTGTTGGAAGAACAAATTGCTCAAAACGTTTCAAAGGCTAAAAAAAAACATGCCAAAACTTTTTAGGGGAAGTAACACATCCTCAGCACCGAGGACCTGGCCATTCCTACGATCACTTTGCAGCCCTGACCCTCCCCTGGCAGAGCTCCACCTGTGTTGTTGCCTCCTCTCTGCTCCTCAAAGCTCTTGTACGGCTCCAGAAAAGATTCCCAAGCCTTTTACCCTTCGCAGACGAGTCCGGGAGGATCTCTGCGGCGCCACAGCAGAGGCTGGGGAAGGTGGGGCTGTCTCACAGAGCAGGGCAGGAGCTGGCACCAGGCAGCTGCTGCAGGAGGTGCCAGAGGTGAGCAGGGAGCTCCCAGATGTGCATAACATGCTGGCAGGAGCCTGCGGGACAGGCTGCCTCCTTACAGGGGATAATTAACGGCAGCTGCCTCCACAGTTAATTACTGCCAGCAATTAAACCCGGAGATCCACTGCAGCAGACACCCAGTGAGGGCTGAGCTGGGGATTGGCCTCACCTGGGCGAGGTCTCCCTCCCGCCTCAGCAGAGCCCGAATTCTCCCCAGAACTCACGAAGGGCTGGGTTTCTCTTCCAGGACATTGTTTGCATCTCCTTAGCACGGAGTCCCTGAGGCTGGAAAATCCCTCCCAGCCCATCGAGCCCAAGCTGTGCCCCATCCCCACCTTGTCCCCAGCCCAGAGCACTGAGTGCCACCTCCAGGCCTTCCTTGGGCACCTCCAGGGACAGGGGCTCCAAACCTCCCTGGGCAGCCCCTGCCAAGGCCTGAGCACCCTTTCCATGGGGAAATTCCTGCTGATGTCCAGCCTGAGCCTCCCCTGGCCCAGCCTGAGGCCGTTCCCTCTCCTCCTGTCCCTGTTCCCTGGGAACGGAATCCCAGGATAGTTAATGGAATCCCAGGATAGTTAAGGCTGGAAAATTCCATCCAGCCCAGCCATGAACCAGCACCACCCTGGTCAGCACCAAACCCTGGCCTCAGGTGCCTCATCCCCAGGGGTCTGAACCCTTCCAGGGCTGGGACTCCAGCCCTTTCCCGGGATCCTGCTCCGACATAAACCCCAAACTGCAAAGAAATCTGGGCACAGATGGTGCCAAGGCAGATCCCCGGCGGGGAGCTGGAATCCACTCATCACACACACACTGAAATATTTCACATTACAGCTTTTGATAGAGGAGGGAACAAGAACTGCGTTCTCTCCCTCAGGAGAGAGAAACAAAGAGGTGTAATAGTTCCAATACCAATTTTAATATTATTTGCTGCCCACAACAGCTTGCAAAAGACAAAGAGACCTCAGCGGGGCTCAAACACTCTGGTTTAGGGAGCTGCACCCAGCATAGAGTTTATGAAAAATTAAAATTACACCACCAGGATTTTCTGATAAAAATCCCTTAAAGTCTCATCATAATCAACGGGAACATTTGTCATCTTTAAAATGTTTTAGATTGTATTTTCCCGAGTTTTATCGTCCTTAAGATTCCCTAGGGAAGGGCAGAGCAATGACAGCGTGCTCAGGAGAGCTCCGGCTTAGAGCCAAATACTCCCATTAAATGGAATCAAATATATTCGAGTATTATCTATTATAATAAAATATACTCCATATAATATAGATATAAAATTAAACATAATCAATGAGCAGCACGTTTTCTTGCAAGCACCAGAGTAAGGCAGAGCAGGGAGGGACAGATCCATCCCCCTGCGCTCTCCAAGATCCCTCCCCTGTCCTTCCCAGCGCTCCATGGCCCCCCAGCATCCACCCAGGCTGAACCCTTCCCACTGCACAGCTGGGGAAAAGAAAACTTCCTTAGAAAATTCTCTCTGTCCCCTGGGACACAACAAATCCCTTTGTTTGCTGGCTCTGGGATGTGCAGGACTTGTGGCTCCTGACAGCACGGGATAACGGATTTTCCACCGTTCCCAGAACTCATGCACCCCAAAGTTCCTCCCTCTGCTGCCGCCGGCCCCAGCTGCTGCCTTTTCCTGCTCACTGCCCGTCCCAGAACCTTTCCACGCAGAAACCTTTCTGCTGCCCTGCAGGAATCCGCCCGGAGGCCCGAGCCCACGGAACTCCCTGCTGGAAGCTGACCCCAGGGGGATCCCCATTCCCCCCCATCTCCCCACAGCCGCTGTGCAGGAGCGGCAGGAGGCCCCAGCACAGGGGCGATGATGATCTTTAATCTCCACAAATACGGCCAGGACTTACCTGCTCCATCCTCGCTCTGCCACAGGCATTCAGGGCTGAGAGCCCTGCAAACGCTACCTCTCCCAAGGATAAAACCTCGTGACTACCCGAAATCCTTCCTTGCCCACTAGAAAATGAAGGATGTCACTGGGGTTTTACTTAAGGCAACTTAATAAGTTTATTTTGGATGCTTATTTGTTGTGCATGTTCTGATAACATCCAGTGATCCCCGAGCTCCTCCTGCAGCCACAGACACCAGAGCAGCCCCTGGAGCTCGTGCAGGACCCCTGAGACCCCAAAATCCACCTGGATCTACAGGAGCTCCTGCAGCCCCCACACCTGCTTTGGAGCACGACTTTAAATCAGATTTTGCACATCATGGAGCAGCTTTGCCTTTTTTAATTTTGTATTTTTGCTCCAACTCTGGATTTGGATTTAAAGAAATCAAAGGATCCCCTGAAAAGCTTTCAAAAGAGAAGCAAAGCTGCAAAGGAGAATGAGAGGCAATAAGCAGAAGCTGCAAAGTTAATTCCAGCTGGACACAAGGAAAAAAGCACTGGACAATGAGAGCAGTTAAATTCTGGAAGAGGTTCCCCAGGACAACTGGACAAACTGGGCATTTTTGGAGATTTTCCAAGGGCAGCTGGCAGGGTCCTGACGAACCTCCTGCATCCTTGGAGTTTGCTTTCTGGGGAGCAGAGGGGGGACCTGCATCCTCCTTCCAAACTCCCCTCCCTGCAGTTTCACAGCCCTTCCCAAGGGAACTCCAAAGGGCCGTGGGAAAGGTCTCCCAGGTGGGAGCAGGGGCTCAAGGCCGGGGCCGGATGAGCCCTGGATTATTTTAGGGAAGGCTTGGCCAAAATGGAAAAGTCTTCCCTTGGATTGTATCAGAGCCAGGATTTGTCCCAGTGCTGCCCCACAACACCGACCTCGTTCTCCTGCTGCCAGTTCCAACTCCGTCTGTGAGCCTGGGGCTTGGATGAGCTTCCAGGTATTCCGGGACTTGGGTACGGGAGCAGAAGAGATTTTCCTTGCTCAGAGACTGCACAGGACACTGCCAGGAGGAGGTGAGGCATTGCTGTGCCGCAGAGCAGCCCCATAGCAGGAACCTGCAGCTTCCGAAGCCCCAAATCCCTCCCCACTTCTCTTCCTCCAGGAGTGGGACTTTGCCTGGAATGCTGCTCTCGCTGTGGCTCAGGTGAGGCCTTGGTTATTAAATATAAAATATGGTCCTAAGCAGTGGTTTCTCTAGATTTTGTGTATCTGGTCGTGTTATCTCTAACACGGAGTTATCAGTGAACTGGGGATATTGAATACCATTGCATACTTGTGAGTCCTGAGTTTCCCAGATTTTCACTGGAAATGTTTGCCCCCTCCATGGATTTGGTTTGGATCACTCGCTCCGTCACAGGCTTTTGGCTCCTTCAAGGAGTTTTTCCTTCCTGTTTCTAGAGACTGATTTTGGGAGAGACATTGAATCCCACACTGGTCAGGGCTGGAAGGGACCTTCCAGGACCTTCAGAAGGGACCTTCCAGCCCATCCAGTCCCACCCCAGGGATCCCAGTCTGGCATTCCATGGGCTCGGTTTCCAGCCAGGTTTCTTTGCTCCCTTCCTGAGCAATCTCTGCACTGCAAAAGCCACAGGAACCGTGGGACACGAAAGCCACTCACAGTTAATGAAGGGAGGCCGTGATCAATGAACACAATTGGGTGTCAGCCTTTTAATTCCCCCAGTTAAGCCCCAGCTGTTTTTTAAAATGAGAGACAGAGAAACGGCTCCAAGTCCTCATTAATGTCCGTCAGCAGCACGCTGGGAAGGAAGGAAGAAAAACGACCCTGTTTTCCATAGCCAACATCCTTAAACCACTCATCAGTCTGGGTAAAACTGAAATGTGGGCCCTTGAGGGGCTGGGACCCAAACCAGGGGAACAGCAGCAGCAGGAGCAGCTGTGGCAGCGCCGGGACCGTGCTGGGAACGCCTCAGCCCACGGACACCACTGCTGCTTCTGCCTCAGGCCACGCTGGACACTGGGGCTGGGAGCAGCCTGGGACAGTGGGAGGTGTCCCTGCCACGGCAGGGGTGGCACTGGGTGGGCTCTGAGGTCCCTTCCCACCCAAACCATTCCAGGATGCTGGGGGTAGATGGGGAAGGGGCTGGGGGTGATCCCTGCTGGGTCCTGGACCCCCACACCCCATGGGACCCCCAGCCTGGGGCAGCCCCGGGTGAGAGCTCAGGGCTGGGTCTCCAGAGGCCTTTCCCTGGAGGGAGGAGGTAAAAACCCCCAATTATTCCCTGCTTGGTTTTTTTTTCCCTGTGTCACCTGGAGGCTGCAGTGGTGGGAAGTTTTAGAGGAACAGCTCCAGGAGTGAAGGTTTGTCTGCCTGCAAAACGATGTCTTGCTCTAGGAATAAACAGAGGTTGTAGAAGCTCTGATTTGTCTTTTCAACTCACATTTCCGCCAGGATATTCTCTAGAAATATAAAACTTGAAATATGTACGCTCTCCTGAATACATGGGTGTATATAAGTGCCTAGAGGCCTTGCCCCACTTCACTTCCACTCTGATGACTGATGCCAGCTTTTATTCCCTTTAGCACTCCAAGCCATCACCCAAGGAGTCACAAATAATAGAAAAACATCAGGCCCAAAAAGTTATCTCACTTATCCCATCAGAGAAATCCCTTTCCTTTGTGCATTGCTTTACCTGCTCCGAAAAAAACTGCCTTAAAACGAGACAGAAAAACCAAGTGGCTGTGGGCTTATGGCGAAGTGCATTATTGATAATTACAGGGGTTCTGTTCCAGCCCGAGCTGTCCTGGCTGAGGATGAATTTCCCGTGAAGGGCAGTAGGAGCTGGAACTCCCCCCCTGCTCCGTGCTGGCAGAGCAGCACAAAATTCCGTGGAATGTGTTTGGAATTCCAGCAGCAGAGTGAGTCCCAGCAGCAGGGAGGGAGCAGTTAAAGTGATTTATCCGTGGCCATCGAGGATGCAGTTTGACAGCTCAGCCCACGAGCTGGGGAGGCTGCCGTTGGAATAGACGGAAATGAGAATAAATAAATAAATAGTGTTTTACAGGGGAAGCAAACGGACAGTGGGGAAGGACCTCGGGCCTTTAAACCCTGCCTGCAGGAATATCACTTCCACCTCCCACAGCTCTCGCATGCTTTTTATGCCAAATCAAGCAATATTTTTGTCACCTTAGGAAGGTGACGCTGCGGATGCCCCAGGGCTCCGTACCTGTGCCAGCAGCGTGCGTTGCACTGACACAGACCTCCACAGGCCGGGCAGCCCCCAGCCCGCCGCAGCTCCAAGCAGCCCTGCTCAAATATTAACTGACACAGCTCCTGAAAAACAACAAAAGCCAGCCGGTTTCCCCAAACCGCTCAAAACCCCGGCGTTGCTGGATCCCCACCAGTTCCCACACTGCCGCTGTCACCTCCCCGTGCCGTCAGCTCACTGAACAAACCAAAGCCAATAAAGATGAAACTACTTAAGGAGCAGGAGGTTTTCCTTTGCTCATATGCTCTGCCTTTAAAGCAAACATAATTTTAGAGCACCTTTAAATATTAACACATTTGGAGTGTTTGTTCCACGCTGAGCAGTCAGCAGAGACAAGCCGAAGCACGAGGAGAGGATTTATTGGGGGCTTTTCCTCCAGCAGAGGCTTCTTCCCCCTTCCCCACCAGACACTGACAGCAGCTTCCATGGAAAACATGGACACCGAGCACTTCTTGTGTCCGAGGAAAACTGGACATGGCCCTCAGGGCTCTGGGCTGAGGGATTGAGGGATTGAGTGACAAGGTGGGGATTTGGTGACCTTGAAAGGCTTTTCCAACCCCAGCGACCCTGGGAACACGTGAATTTACCTGTAACACTCCCCGGATCCAAACCCATCCCTAAATCCGAGTGAAACGGCTGCAGAACAGGCACCACCCACTTACCTTCCCACCTGTGCTCCCTCCTGGCTCCCTTTCCCTCTTTCCCTTTTTATAGCAATGGGGTTAATGAGGGCACCACCCGCAGCTCAGGGCCCCAGCCCCACACAGCCCTGGCAGAGGGACTGAGCTGAGGGGACACTGCTGGTGCCACTAACGGAGTTAACTGGTGATGGAAGGGTGGGGGAGGATGTAAACACTTGTTTGATCCCCTCCTCGCACTCATCCACCCCACACAAACCCACAGCGAGGGGGAAACGTCCCCTGAGTGACAGAGAACAAACCCCCGAAGCGGGGCAGGAGAGTTTCCTGTGCAGAACTGGCAGCTCCCAGTTCCACCCCAGCAAAGCCTGGACTGACAGTGACTGATGGGAGATAACTCAATAAAGATCCCACATTTTTTGTAAACTAATGGGATTCATTAGGCTAAAAGGCATCATTCATGCCAGGTAATTTATAGTGCACAGGTAATTTAGGTAATTACCTCAACAACGAGGTAATTTATATTACACAGCAAACTTGCTGCACTCCCCCCGATGGATTTGCTGTTGTTATCCTTTGTTAAACGACACTGAACCTCCCCATAAAACCTGGAACGGAGGCTTTGATGGGCTTTGTGTATTTTCACATGGAAAACAGCTCCTGGGCAGGAGTTGTAAGCCCTGCACTGGTATTCTACTGGGTCTTATTATTTTCGGGAGAGGATTTATGGGATTGCTTGTTGCAGGTAAAAGCTGCTCTATGCAAACATTCCCTGCAGCTTTCTGAGCAGGGATCTCCTCCTGTTCCTAAGGCTGACTGCTCCAGAGTTTGGAGCTTGGGCAAGGGCAACCAGGCAGGGCCAGAGCCCGGGACAGGCACCTCCTCCCAGTCCCAAAATCCCAGTGCTGGGCTGGACTCCATCATCTCAGAGGTCTTTGCTCATTAACACTCCTGATCTTTGCTGCAGCTGAAGCATTTTGGTATCTATCAAAATGTCCTTGCCTGACAAAAGAAAGCCAAAAAATCCTCCCTGGCCTCCTTAACAAGACCAAAAGATTCGGGAAAAGGGGTGGGAAAGAGCCAAAGCCAAAACAGGAGGAGGATTGCTTGTTTTGAAGGAAGCCCTTCAGTGCCACTGCTGGCTTTGAGCCGCGAGGTGCCACGGAAGGGCCACCTCAGCCACCTCCTCCCCCTTGTCACAGCTCCCCGGGGACCAGAGCTGGAGCCGGGCTGGGTTTGGGTTCACCGTTCCATCAAGCCCTTCCCACGGATCAGACCCCAGCACGGAGCTGTGTGTGAGCACAGACCGAGGGAAGGCGTCTGCCCGCACCCAGGGGCACTTGGGGCACGGAGTCCGAGCCTCGGCAGCCGCCAAACCGAGTTAAAAAGGCGCCTGTCCCTCGTGACGAGCTGCCAGTTTGTGTCTGAGGAGTGCTGAGGAGCTGAGCCCTGCTCCCTGACAGCTTCCAGATTAAACTTTGGGCTGCTCAGGAGGTTGTCAGCCAATAAATCCCAGTGTTTTAGAGGTCCAAGGCTGTTCCTCCTGCCTGTTAGACAGGATGGATGATTTGCTCTGTGGGAACCTGGAAGCACCAACCCCCTTGGCTTTCCCTGTTTGTGGATCATGTTTATGTGGCTACTGAGGGGGATTTTGTGCTTTAAAAAGAACTCAGGAGTTGTTATTTCCTTGGGCTGAAATAACTCTGGTTCCTGCCCGCACCCACGGATGAGAACAGGGCAGGAATTCCTGGCTGAGTCCCCCTTACCTGGGGCAGCTCCCCCACGGGAGCGGTGCTGCAGAGACTTCGGAACAAATCAGGAACACCTGAGCAGCCGCAGGGCTTGTCCTGTGCAGCAGGATCACAGGATCATGGAGTGATGGAGGCTGGAAAAGCCCTCCCAGCCCATCGAGCCCAGGCTCTGCCCCATCCCCTCCTCGTCCCCAGCCCAGAGCCCTGAGTGCCACCTCCAGCCCTTCCTTGGACCCCTCCAGGGATGGGGACTCCAAACCTCCCTGGGCAGCCCCTGCCAAGGCCTGAGCACCCTTTCCATGGGGAAATTCCTGCTGGTGTCCAACCTGAGCCTCCCCTGGCCCAGCCTGAGGCCGTTCCCTCTCCTCCTGTCCCTGTTCCCTGCGAGCAGAGCCCGACCCCCCCGGCTGCCCCCTCCTGTCAGGGAGTTGTGCAGAGCCACAAGGGCCCCCCTGAGCCTCCTTTTCTCCAGGCTGAGCCCCTTTCCCAGCTCCCTCAGCCGCTCCTGGGGCTCCAGACCCTTCCCAGCTCCGTTCCCATGAGTGCACAAGAGAATTAAAAAGTAATTAAAATTAATTAATTAGTGTTTTTAAATGAAAAATAACTCTCTCAAAAGCACTTCAGAACTAAACCCCCAAGGATATCTGAGCAGTGCATTTCTGACCTGCTTGAGTGCAGTCTAAATCTCAGTTTTGGTGTCTCTCCGTATTTACAGGTCCAGCTCAGTGGATTTCCTCAGTCTGAACAATTCTTGTGATAACAGATTAATAAAGACATTCTCGAAATCAGTCATGAGACGAATGACAAGAAAACTCCCCAAATTAGACTTAATGAAAAGGTCTGAGCTGTAATGAGGACCTTTGGGGATTCCCTGTGCCAGCTTCAGGGCTCTTCCCCAAGATTATCTCATCAGGCACTTCCATGGAGCTTTGTGAGGTTTCTTCTCACCCAAGCTGAGACACTTTTGATTGGAACTGACCTGTGGTTCCAATTTGAATAAATAAATTGAATTAAGGCACTTCAGCAGAGCCTCGACAGGGAGGCAGCAATAAATCCCAGGTTTTTCTGATCAGCACAAAAGGGCAAGAGAGGGAGGGACGAGGGGAATATCCCCATTCCCAGGCACACAACAAATGTCTGGAAAGAGCTGCAGCACATCCTTGACAGTTCTGATGACATTACAGAACAGCTCTGGCTGTGCCTGGATCCAGCCCTCAGCTCACAGCCCAGTGCTGAGGCTCTGAAATAGGATAATGGGGCCATAATTCCCTGGAAGTTATGGGGAAATTCAGGCTATGAGATTATTATGTCATATTTGGTAAAGCTAATTGACATTTCAGAGCAGGACTTAACTAAGACTGAAGTTAAAGCTTCAGGAAGTGATAGAAGATAGTTAAAATGTGGTTTAAAAAAAAGAATCAGTGATATTCAATAAGTTCCACAGCAGACTGGGGTGTTTAGGCCTGTTATTTTATATTAAATATACAAAAAATACATACAGAAAATGTGGGATGTTCTTTTGGAAAATGATTTACCTGTTTTCTTTTAGTCTCTTGTATGTCAAATTAATCCTTCCCTTACTGTGAGGATGTGCCCAGAGACAAAGGTGGGATGAGCCCTTTTAAGGACAGGCCAAGAGACTTGGAGTGGAACAAAAAATATCTTATATTGATTTTAAAATGAATAAATACAATTATATGTACTGAAATGTACAGAAATAAAAATATGCATTGCTTTACCTCTACATTCATTTAATGAAATTCTCCTTTTCCAATCTCTCAGCTCCTGGAGGCAAAGTGTCCCCATGTGGCTTTGCTTTGGGACACCTCCCACTGTCCCAGGCTGCTCCCAGCCCCAATGTCCAGCCTGGCCTTGGGCACTGCCAGGGATCCAGGGGCAGCCACAGCTGCTCTGGGCACCCTGTGCCAGGGCCTGCCCACCCTCACAGGGAAGAGTTTATTCCCAATATCCCATCCAGCCCTGCCCTCTGGATGCCTTACAAAGAGCAGCTGCAGCACAGACTGGCCATGTGTTACTTACACTGACCATAAATTGCATATTAATTCAATAAAAGAGATTTAACATCAGCTATTACAATGCAGTAATACTGAATGTAATTTTCCTTTATAAAATGGAAACTTATCTGAACTTCATAGGAAATATGCAGCCAGGTGAAGGCTCCTGGCTGTGTGCATCGATATCTCCCCACAAGCACCTCACACCTGACAGCCGTGCTGCCTCGTCCAGGATTTCCATAATAATCACTGGATTCCTTGGAGGGTGCCTCAGATCCGAGCAGACAGACACTCACCGGGCCTGGAAGTTCAGAGGGATGAACCTGCTCGTTCGAATCTTCAGAAAGGAAAACACCACGTGCAATCCCCCTGCTTGGAAACAAACCCAAGAGGTTTTCTTTGCTCAGCTGGGGAAATAATGCAGTGATGAGGACGGGAATCTGTCACTTTGCTTGGAACAAATTTTATCACCCTGCAGGAAGTGAAGGCGCCTCAAAGAGCCTCTCGGTAGATGAAAAACATGGTTTGTGTGAATATTCCTTTAAAATCCTTCACTCAGAAATGGTGAAAATCCGAAGTTCTGGGGAGTCCTGAGTACAACAAAAGCTGAGGAAAAAAGGATCTGGATTTGTCTGATGTGAATTTTGGTAGCTGCAAGAGTCAGCTGGCATCACACAAAACGGATGAAGCGTTGCACCCCTGGCCCTGGAATGAAATGTTAATAAGAAGGGGGTTTCTATTTCCACACCTCCCCTCCCATTTTCCTGCTACCTGGTGGCTTTGTTCCCGCTCCGCTGGGGCTCTCCCAGCTCAGCCCCAGCTCTCCGGGCTGGCTTTTGATGTGGTGCTCCAGCAGGCTCCTGGAGATGTGGGGATCCTGAAAGAGAAATAAATTCTGCTGTGCGAAAGGCACCGCTGCTGGGGGGCTGGGAACTCCAGTGACTCTGGCATCTCCTGAACACTCTAAAAAGGACTGTTTATCTACGGATGAAAAACAACTTCCAGGGCCCTCCACTGCTTTGCGTTCCCTCTTTCCCGCTCACTGAGCTGGGATGGCACCTCCTGACACGTCTCTAATAACCAGGCAGAACTCACACGATGTGTGTAAAGGTAAATTCACACCTCCACAGCCACCCACCCACGTCTGCAGGGATTCCCCAAGGGTTCCGACCAGCTTCCAGTCAGGAGCTGGGGAGCAGAACCAGGCCACCCATCAAGGTGGGGCTTCAGGGAATGAAGCGGAGAGGGGAAAAAGAAACACTGCAATAAAAAAAGGGTTGCTTGTAAGAAAATCAGCCATTATTCCTGATCATTATTGGGAATGCTGCACGTCTGAACTGGCACAGTGGGTGACTACTCAGAGATGGGCACCCACCAAAGAAGGTGCCCCCTGAGCCTCCTTTTGTCCAGGCTGAGCCCCCCCAGCTCCCTCGGCCGCTCCTGGGGCTCAGTGATGAGGAGGGACACGGCGTCACTGTGGTGTCACTCTGGTGTCATTTGTCATTCCCTGCAGGTGCCATCCAACTCCACCCCGTGGTGCCAGGAGCTCCAGGAGGAGCTGGAGATGCTGAGCTGCAGAGAATGCACCTGCAGAAAAGGGGAGAGGATAAAACGAGGCCAGGTTGGAGCCTGCTCTGTGGAAGGTGTCCCTGCCCAAGGCAGGGGGTGGGGTGGGGTGGGATGGGATGGGACGGGACAGGCTTTAAGGTCCTTTCCAGCCCAGTCCAGTCTGGGATTCTGCCACACGTCCCAAGAGCCCCTCCTGCTCCATCCATCCCTCAGCCCTGAGCCAGGTCTGAGCAGAACTGGGCCTGTTTCCAATTTGTGTCCAGCAGGAGCCCTGTGATTTCCTCAGCTGGTACAAATGGGATGAGCAGCAAATCCCCTTCCCAGCCTCCTCTCCCCGCTCTCAGCACCGTGGGAGGCCCCTCTAACATATTCAGTTATTAAGGCCCGATTTAGCAGGGGGGTTGTGCTTTGTAAGCCTGACGAAACAGCAGCACAGGGCTTGTTTATGAGGAGGATAAACAGGAACTGAGTGCTCCTCTAATGTTTGGATCGAGTTCTCCTGAATGAAAGGGGAAAAGCAAATTATTGTTGTTTGCTCTGTAACCAGCCTGAGCTCTTTTCTCTTCCAGGGAAACCAATTAGGCCTTTTCATCTGCTTAAAGAGGGGAATGGGGGAGTTGTGTGATCCATAAGAATTCAGCTTCCTGGTTGTCCTCCTGCTCCTGCAGGTCCCCTTTTCCAGGGGAACCCACACAGAGAATTTCAGGGGTTTGTTCTAAAGAAAATATTCCCAGACTCCTCTCAAGTTGCCTTCTCCAAGGTCCATCCTCCTTCTCCGTCAGGTCATGCGGCCGCCCTGGAGAGATTCTGCTCCGTGAAATATCGTAATGCTACAGACGGCCGGGGGTAGTTAGTGGTGGGCAGGAGCAGGTTAATACTCACAGTTAGTGTGCGGGCTGTAATTAGTGGGCTGTAATTAGTGGTGGGCAGGAGCAGGTTAATCCACAGCACTCTCCGGGAGAGAGAGAAAGATGATTACTTTGATGATTAAAGATGATTGGTGGCTCCTATCTCTCATCCCACTGTCCCTCTCCACGCTGCTCTTCCACACCAGTCCCACTCCTCTGAATCTCAGCCTCTGCACCCTCTGACATTTATCTTTCAGCTCCTGCTCTGGACTGATGCTCTTTTCATTTATTCCATCTGATATTCTCAAATCAAGCAGTGGATCTTCAAAAGAAATCCTCGATCAAAGGGCAGCTCCAACTGGGCCTGGCTCTGGCCGGGTTAAACCCGTGACTTTCCCTCTCTGATGGGAACATAATCGTGGAATATTTCACTCCCAGGCTCTGAAGGAAGTTCTGATGATTGATAATTTTCCATTTCATTCCCATTCCCTCTCATCTCCTTGGACTAAAGTGTAACATTCTTCTTTTTTAAGAGAGCCTGCTTTGATGTTGCTGGCAATGTTGGGTTCAGCTAACTCGGAAAGATTTAATATTTATTTTTCCTGCTATTATCCCTGGCTTGGAGATACCTGCACTAGCAGCTCTGGAATCATGGGGTGGTGATTCTGTGCCAGCACGGGAACAAGTCTGGGACATTTTTGGGAGGTTGGAAGGAAGTGGGAAAAAGCTTCAAAAGGTGCTGAGATGGGGCAGCATCACCATGTCCAGCATGGTGTGCTCAGAAACAGAGATTTGGGGGGGTTTAGGAAGTTTGGTAGCCACAGCTGGGGATCATTGCTGTGCAATAAATTATCACTGTAATAAGGAAAAACTCCAGGAAGGCTTCGACTCAGGAATAATTTCTTCAGGTCAGGCCTTGGCAGGGGCTGCCCAGGGAGGTTTGGAGTGCCCATCCCTGGAGGTGTCCAAGGAAGGCCTGGAGGTGGCACTCAGGGCTCTGGGCTGGGGACAAGGTGGGGATGGGGCACAGCTTGGCCTCCATGGGCTGGGAGGGCTTTTCCAACCTCAAAGATTCCATGATTCTGGGATCTCTGGCTCCTGGGATGGGGGTCAGAGTTTGCAGTGCCTCGAAGGAGAACTGAGTGCATTCAGAGCTGAACCTCTCCAGAAGCAAAACACCTTTTCTGGAGCAGTTTGGCTGTGAAGGTTTAGGCCTGAAAACACACGAAATAAGTGCAGGTTTGGAGCCTGGAGAAATCACTGGATAAAACAACCACGTGAGGAAAAAGCAGATATCAAACGTTTTCCGTGTGGAGATTTACACTCCCTGTGCTCCCCGATTAAAGCACAATGACTGCAGTTTCTGGAGTACAAACACTCCCATGGCACCACTTCCCGAGTCCCTGGGGGAGCCCAGAGCGCTCCAGGCACCTTTCCCTGCTGCTGCATCCCACACCCCAAACCATTCCTTGTGCTCAGAGATAGCATCAGTGGGACATGTAGAGAGGGGTGACCTCACCTTGCACCGCTGGGCCAGGTTCGATCTGCCATCCTTCATGGTGGAGAGAAAATGGAATCTGTCAGCTGTCTCCATCCTGGATGTTGTCTGACTGGAGAAGCGCTCAGAGACAAATCCCAGCTGGATTTTTCCAGGAGAGTGTATTAAAAAACGGATGCAGCAGCCAGGCAGGACGTGGTGCTAAAGGTTCTCCGTGTGACAGGCACTGCTCGAGAGCAGAAAGCCCAGGAGAGGAGGGTTCTGGAGAGGATTTCTCCGCAGGATGCTCCTTGCTGCACCTTCCCCTCTGGCTCCAGCATGGACAAGAGCCTATCTGCCAGTGCCATCTGGGAGAGGAGCACTGCCACCACCCCACCGTCCCAGGAGTGCAGATAAGAGAATCCTGTTACATTTCAGAATTGCTGGGAGAGGAGCTTCTACTCAAAGGGTCAGGAGTTTTCCAGTCCAAATAGCCTCTGATAACAAGGAGAAAATTGGAATAAGCCAATATATCTTGTGTTGTTACACAGCCCTTCACTGAACTGCCCGTATTTCCATCTGCTCAGTGTGATGGATTTATTTCCCGAGCTTTGAGGGCATTGAGAATTTGTATTGAGTTTTTATTTGGAGTCATTTATACAGCCCAGTGACAGCCGAATGGAAATCGGTGTGAGCGGAACGGGACCCCGGAATCACAGAAGGGTTGGGGGTGGGAGGGGCCCTAACCCCACAGCCTTGTCACCCTGGGCCGGTGACAGCGACCAGCTCTGATGAACAAACCCTCCTCTGTCCCCGACTCCCTGATCTGAACCTGCCCAGCTGCTGCAGTGGGATGGAACCCAGAGCTGCGTGGCTGTGTCCGAGGGAGGGCTCCTGCAAAGGCGCTCGTACCCAGGCACAGCAAACACAGGGATTTCAGCCAGGAACAGCAGCATTTCTCCAGATTCCCATCACACAGGCAGCTCCAGGGAGCTCGGAGGGGGAAAGCAGCAGTTTATGTTCTGGGAATGCGCTGGGAGCCCCTCGGTAAGCGCTTGCAGAGCAGCCGCTGATGGGCACGGGCAGCCTGGCTGGGCAAGGGGCTCTGCAGAGAAACCTCACAACTTCTCCTCAAACTGTGGGAGATGGGATGAGGACAAGTGATGGGAAGTTCAGGCCTTCCCCACAGAAAACAGAATGTTTGCCTTCAGAACCGAAAACCCCAAAGCAACCCAAGCTGCAGGGAGCAGTTTTTCAGTGCCCTCGTCCGCCAGCACCCGCCCGGGAGGAGCTCAGCAGCAAACACGGAGCCAGTTAATTCTGGGCACATTGCAGAAGGGAAGATCAGCCAGCAGCCTGTCTGTGGTGACATTCTGCCGCTGCAGGGGTGCAGGAGAAGAACAGCAATGCAGGTCTTGTTCCTCCTCAGCAGGAGAAGGGGCCAGCTCATTGTCCATCTTCTCCATCCTAATCCTCATCATCCATGTCCTGCATCCTAATCCTCATTATCCATCTTCTCCATCCTAATCCGAGCAGCAGCTGCCTGTCCTGCCCACCCCGAGGTCAGCAGTGGAAATTCCATCAGCGGGAGCCAGTTTGGAACAAACTCTGCCATCCAGGGCCCGAAAGGCACACGGGAAACTCGGCCTGGGCAGGCAACAGAAGGGCCCGTGAACCAGGAAGGATGGGAAAGGAAACAGCAGCATTTATCCCTGTTCCTGTTGTGTGGAGGAATCCGGAAAATTCCTGAGCAACACAGATTAATCTCGGAAACTTTAAAGTTCAAGTCATTATTCTTGTTCTTTTGGCGAGGCTCACATGCTTCTTCACAGAACAGCTGAATTCCTGTCCAGGGTTTGCCCCGAGGCAGCACAAAGCTGCTGGCAGCAGGTCCAGCTCTGACCATCAGTAAGGCTCCTCCCGTCGCTCTGCCACAGCAGACAGAGCTCTGTTCGAACTCCGACCACGGGGAAATCGCAGAGATCACAAAACCTGGCCAGAAACCTGAGCACTGGCTCAGGCAGCAGCTCTGAAACACGGAGCCCTGCCCGCACAGGGCTGGGAATCGCTCCCAGGGCACCCCAGGCTGCAGTGGGAGCTCTGGTGAGTCCGTGGAGAGCAGCGTGGTGAGCACGGCTGAGCTCCAGCACACAGTCCTGGCACCGAGGGAGGCAGCTCAGACACAGTGTGGGTAGGAGAGGGAAGGGAAACCAGACCACGATCGAGATGTACAGCAGCTTTAATTCCAAATCTGGAAAAATAAATTTAAGCTAATTTGCTAAAGACCGTTTAATGGCTTGGGAAATTAGTTTTCCTAAATTAAGACATTATTGAATCCTTGTGTTTATGAGTTTGGGAACCTGGCAAAACCCAAAGCTCAGTGCCTGAGCTTTTTGCTGCCTTCCTACTGCAAATTACACAGCGCTGTAAAGGGCCGTGTGTGAACTGGGCTGGGACAACCCCTCTTTGGGCACAAAAACTGCCCCAAAAGTGGGGTAGGGGCTGTGGGTTGGGGTGGGACCTCCCAACAGCGAGGGCAGGGCTCAGGCCTGGGCACGAGCCCAAAGGGGGATGGTGGGGGGCTCTTCCTTGGAGGCAAAGCCACGAGGCTGCTCCTGGCTGGACTTGGTGGTCCCAGAATCCCAGACTGGGTCAGGTTGGGAGGGACCCCAGTGGCTCACTGGTCCCACTCCCTGCTCCAGCAGGGCCAACCCAGAGCACGGGGCACAGGAGTGTGTCCCAATGGCTCTGGAACATCCCCAGGGAGGAGACCCCACAGCCTCTCTGGGCTCTGCTCAGGGCTGGGCACTGCCCAGGGCAGANGCCCCTGCCCAGGGCAGAAGTTGTGCCTCCTGTGCAGGGGAATTGCCGGGCTCAGCCCCTGCCCGTCCCTCTGGTGCCACTGCTGGGCCCCGGAGCAGAGCCCGGGCCCTGCTCGGAGCCCTCCCTGCAGCCAGGGACAGCCAGGGCCGAGGGCCCCTCTCAGCTGGGGCTCCTCTCGAGGCTGAGCAGCCCCAGCTCCCTCAGCCCTTCCTGGGCACGGAGATGCTCCAGGCCCTTCCTCATCCTAAAGGTCTTTTCCAACCCAAGTTATCCTGTTATTCCGTGATTATCTTCTAGAATTTTCTTGACAATTCCATGTTTCCAGCCTGTTTTTTTCCTGGCCCTGTGGAGGGAATCAACACCTTGTGCAACCCCATAAACCCACCTGCATCCCACAGTTCTGGCTCCAGCTCCGAATTCCTCCTCCTCAGAAACCTCATTGCAGCTAAATGCTGGAGTGGCAAGGGTAATAAAAATAACTCCATAAAATGCATGAAGAATTTCCTTTCCCAAAGATCAGATTTTAAAGGAAAATAGCCATTAATTCTGCGCTGTCTGGGCAGTGACACTGATGTGATTCACGGCTATTCAGCCGCACAAGGCTGAGCTCTGCTCTTTGGGAAACAAGATAAATCTTCAGATGAGCCACCAATGGCTGCATGATTAATCCTTGTTATCCTTGAGTGGAATGCCAGTGGGTGGGAAGAGAAGAGCAATATCCCACAGAAGGGGAATGGAGAATCAGACGGACTCAGAAGCGTCCCAAGGTTAATTAAAGAGTTTCTTTCTCATGTCTCCCATGAAATGTGATGTCCCAGGGCTGATCCTGGGAAAGAGAAGCCATTCCCTGTGTCCTGTCCCTCCATCCCTTGTCCCCAGTCCCTCTGCAGCTCTCCTGGAGTCCCTTCAGGCCCTGCAAGGGGCTCTGAGCTCCCCCTGGACCCTTCTCTTGTCCAGGTGAGCACCCCCAACTCTCCCAGCCTGGATCCAGGGCAGAGAGGCTCCAATTTTCCTGATTTCAATTTCAATTGGTGCAGAATATTCATTTTATTCAGGATGAGTTCCAAATGAAGGAAAAAAAAAAAGGAAGTTCAGACCTGCCTGAGTATTTGGTATCAGCCTGAAAGGTAACTGGAAGTGGGGAGGGTTTTATAGCAGCTCTTTCCTGCCAGACCACAAATGAGGCCCTGCCTGCCCCGGGCTCTGATCATCACCCTGGATCATCACCCGAGGAGTGCCCTGGCAGGAGAGATGGATCAACAGCACCAGTGAGACATGACTCCGTGGGAGAATTCCCCGAGAATCCCACCCCTGGAGTCCTTGGGAAGGGGCCCTGAAAGCTGCACGGACAGAACAGGGGGGAAAGGACACCCGTGTCCACGGACACACCGTGGCCGCCCTGAGCCCAGAGGGATTTCAGGAAATTTCCCAGGATTTCAGCAGAAACTCCAGGCTTTTTACTCCTCCTCACTCACAAATCAAGGGCAAGGCAGGAATGGACAAGATTTTCTACGGTTTAAATTTGTGCCTTTGCTGTGTGAGCTCTGGGAAAGTCTGAGTGACTCAGGGAGGAAACTGCTGGTGCCACAAATCCCTTGGAACCAGGCGAAGGTCGGGAAAAACAAACTCGGGACATGCAGAGGGGACCAGACCAGTCCAGGTCAATGGGCAGGGTGGTGCTGGAGGAACCCAGCAGGCCAAAGACACGCTGGTATGAATTTTGGAAGGTTTCTTGTAGGGATCAGCCCTGGGAATCATTTCCAGGCTCGTTTGCTCCCTGTGTGGCTTTGCTGGTTGCACACACCAAGGATTGTATCTGACCTTTTTGTGTCAGAATTTTTGGTGTCGAATTTTTGTCCCAACCTAAATTTGTGTTTTTTTAAACCAGAGTGGCCTTACCTGGAGAGTCCACTGAGTATTTCTCAGAGCCTCAGAAGAGCTGGGCAGGCAGAAAGTTCCCATGATCAGTCAGGGTATGGAAGATAAAAAGATGGGGTAGCTCTGTTCAAGAGGAAGTAAATCACAGGGGATCCTGCAGAGATTCATGGAATTACAAAGAGAAGAGCAAGAGGCATCAAACCTGACACTTGATCTCTTGCTGGGTATAAAACACCAATTTCTAACACAGAACTGATTTTCTTTCTGACTTACTTTGTTTGACTGAAGAAAAAGCCTTCCACGGAGTAAAGCGGCATCCTGCAGTGAGATATCCACGGAAGAGGACCCGACAGACCATCCTGGGAGCCCTCAGGTGCCAGTGCCTCCCGCCTGCAGCCACTGCCCTCCCTGGGAACGTGCCAGGCCTGGTCCCAGGGATGCTCTGGAGCCGGGCACCACGGAGGCTCCACAAGATCAAACAAATAAATAAATGCCATGAAACCATCCCCTGTTGTAGCCCTGGGAATGTCCCAGTGCCACAGTCTAATTCCATGATCAACTAATTGGGTTTGGAAGGACTAATCCCAGCTAAGAGGCTTTTCTTCAGCACAGTGGACGATCAGAGGAGATCAACACGACAGTGTACGGGTCAGGCCCCTGGAAATGAGTTTCCCAAACAGAGCTTGGCCGGGCTGCTGCACCAGCAGGTTTAGGAGCTCCGTGTTCAGGGAAGTCCCGGGAGCACCACAGGATGGAAACAATAACCAAAAGGTTCTGCTTTGAGCAGTTTTTGTCAGGGAGGTGTCGGCAGCATCTGCCACGCCTTCCCCACCCACCCACCAAGGGGCCGGGAAACTTCAGCTCATTCCTCGGACACCTCCAGGGATGGGCACTCCAAACCTCCCTGGGCAGCCCCTGCTAAGGCCTGACACAATTTCCGTGGAGAAATTCCTCCTGGATTCAGCTCGGTGCAGGAGGGGGGAAACATCCCTCAGGACACCAGCAACGTCCTGCCGCACACTCCTTTATCCACTCTTTGGGAAATGATTCCCTTTCAGCCAAAAGAATGTGAAATCGAAATTAGTGCCCATGCCCCAACCTGCCAGTGCCCGAATTAGAATTTCTTAACCATCATTAAATCACACTCTGCTGTTTATTCCATTTTGCTCATGATGTCATTTTTCTCCCCATTACAGTCACGGAAATAAATGATTTCAGTCCTGCAGCCCCACTCCGGATAAAGCAGGGCTCTGGGAATGATGGAATATTTATGTTAATCAGCTCCGTGCCTGCCCTGCCATCCCCGGCCCTGCTCGTTATTTGTGGTGCCACTCCTGATTACCCACTTTGGGAACAGAGTGCTGCAATCACGGGGGGCAGGCAGCGCTCCCTGCCACGGGGGGCCTCGGATCAATCTCCTGGTCACAGCCGAAATCAATCTCCTGAATAAATTCCTGTAACTTTTCAATTTGGGGCATTAATTAATTAATGCCACTGATTGCAAGGACAGGCATGTAGAGCTTGAATCAACATAAAGAAGCCCCGTGGAAGGAGTGAATGCAGACCAGAACTGGGGCTGCTGGAAACACACACTGAGGGATGGAGGGGCTCTGGTGTCTCCTAATTCTGCACCCTCTGAACAGGAAACCCTGCTCAGCCCCAGAGCCAGAGATCCCACACAGCCTGTTCGTCACTCCAGCGCTGTCCTGCTGCTTTGCCCCCACTGCTGCTTCGCTTGTTCGGTTTGTTGTGGATTTCTCCGTGTTTTAAACCCACCTTGAGCAGAGTGTCCCCCGGGGAGTCTCAGGAGCCAGGCTGAGCCCTGGGTGTGGGGTCACACAGACAAACCCACCCTGCTGCTCCTCCCCAGATGCTGTGTGGGGAATGCAGGGCTGAGGGATTACAGGTGCTCAGGCACTGCCCACGCACAGCACCTGCAGCTGCTCTCTCTGGAACGGGGTAATTTGGGGGGTTTGGCCACAACCACCCTGTCACCCACACCTCCGTGCCTCACCAGGAGAAGCACAGGATCACTTAGGAAAAGACCTTTCAGGTGACTGAGTCCAGCTGCTCCCCAGCACTGCCCAGGCCACCACCGACCAATGTCCCCAGGTGCCACCTCCACAGGGCTGTCAAACCCCCAGGGATGGGGACTCCCCCAGCTCCATTTTAATCAGAAAGCCCCAATTAACACCAAAGGCCGAGGCCAACGCCCCACTGTCCATCTCACATGCGGATTTCCCTGCTCCTCTTCACTGGCCTTTGGAGACCCCTCTTTCCATCTCTGCCACTGAGCAGTATCCACCTGCTTCCCACAGGAACGAGGGGTTTGGGATCCCAGCTGCTTCCCACAGGAACGAGGGGTTTGGGATCCCAGCTGCTTCCCACAGGAACGAGGGTTTGGGACCCCACTGCCCAGGGAGTTCCCCAGAGCCGAGCAGCCCCGGCTGCAGCCAGACCCCACCTTTGCTCCTGCCACGACCCAGCCTTTCCAGCTGCTGCAGCAGTGAGCATTGAACAGACACAGGGAGGACTCGGTGCTTTCCATCAGCTGGAACAAAATAGGATGGGAGGCAGGCAGAGCTGATAATTAGAGAATAAACTCAGACTCAATAACAAAGCCCAGCAGCAGAAAGCCCCAGACAGATGAAGCTGGAATGAGAGAAGAGGCGGTTTCATCTTCTCATTCCTTTTATTCACAAAGGAGAAAATCGCTCTTTCCCCCAGAATTCTCTTTTTGGAGGTGTGGGCAGCAGGCAGAACAGATTCCTACGTGCTCCCTGTGACACCTGGCCAGGCTGGAGGCTTGGAAAGGCCTCTCCAGATGAACTCCAAGGGATGCCAAAGTATAAAATATTTCCTACTCCATGGATCCCAGTTCCAGCTGTGCCCAGCAGAGCAGCCAGCTGGGAAAGGCCGTGCTGGAAGGAGGGCAGGACACAGCAGGGGAGGACCCTGCCCCTCCTGCAGCCCCTCCTGCCCATCTCCTCAGGTCCGTGTGCTTTGGGCATCCTGGGGAATGAGCCAGAAACAGAATCCCAGAGTGGTTTGGGTTGGGAGGGACACTGAACCCATCCAGTGCCACCCCTGCCACAGGCAGGGACCCCTCCCACTACCCCAGGGTGCTCCAAGCCCCGTCCAGCCTGGCCTTGAACTGTATTTTTTAAATATTTCAAATCTGTGATTTTACCAAATTTGGGAGTTTCCATGCTCAGGTGGCACCTGCTCCATCCCCTGCTCCATCCCCACGACTCCTCCCAGGGACCTCCCAGCGATCTCCTTCATCTCACACACAAAGCAACAGCCCCCAGGTGTCTGCCAGAGCAACCCAGCGGCACATTCAGTGAAAGCTTTCCCTCCGTTAATGACTCTCTCTCAATAATTACTTCCCTTGTTCTGAATTAGGGACTGTGACTCCACTGATCAACTGACCGATGGGAAAGACTGATTCCCGCCGTTGTTCCTGGCGTTTGGTTTCCCTGGGATGATGCTTCTCCACGACTTCCCAGCTGCTGCAGCCCCTGGGGAGGAGCAGCTCATTCCCCCAGACCCGGGGATGCAGCAGAGCCTCTCCTGCTTTCCAAAGACAGGGTTAAATATTAACAGCTAATTAATTTAGAGATTGAGCGAAACACTGGCACAGGGTGCCCAGAGCAGCTGTGGCTGCCCCTGGATCCCTGGCAGTGCCCAAGGCCAGGCTGGACACTGGGGCTGGGAGCAGCC
The DNA here is from genome assembly GCA_013397725.1 of Rhagologus leucostigma. Classification (NCBI taxonomy): domain Eukaryota; kingdom Metazoa; phylum Chordata; class Aves; order Passeriformes; genus Rhagologus; species Rhagologus leucostigma. Next base: position 250,809 of record VZTD01001808.1, read on the forward strand.
TGGGACAGTGGGAGGTGTCCCTGCCATGGCAGGGGTGGCACTGGGGGGGCTTTGGGGTCCCTTCCCACCCAAACCCTTCCATGATTCCATGTTCGTGCCGTGTGAGTGTCACACCCAGCCAGAGTGTTTGTGCAAAGTCTTTTAAAAACCTCTTTTTAAGCTTTTCCCAGACCATAAATGATCCCAGCCCTTGTCCCCTCTGCCTCCTGCGCTTTCCCTTTGCTGCCCCTCCCCTCCCCAGTGCTTGCAGGTGATGTTATTCCACGCTGCCTTTCCCAACAGGAGGAATGAAATCCTGACACGGAGAGTTTTCACGGAGCTTTGCCAGGCTGGGTGTAAGCAGGTTGGGTGTGCGAAGTTAATCCCTTCCAGGCACATTTCTCCGTGTGCCGTGAGGGGATCAGGCTCTGTGAGCTCCCAGTCACGGTAACAAACATTTCATTGTGCTGGGCACACCTCCGATGCCTCCTGAAAGTACGGGAGCCTGCTCGGGAATTCTGGGCACCTTCTCCCTTCTCCCTGGTGCGAGGAGTGAGTGAAACCCACGGGAGCTGCAGGACAGGGCAGGACACAGCACATTCCCCCTGCCCTGGCAACACGTGAGGGCACCTGGAATCCTGTGTCCAGCTCTGGCCCCTCACTGCAGGACAGTCCTGGAGGGGCTGGAGCGTGTGCAGGGAAGGGAACGGAGCTGGGAAGGGGCTGGAGCCCCAGGAGCGGCTGAGGGAGCTGGGAAAGGGGCTCAGCCTGGAGAAAAGGAGGCTCAGGGGAGCCCTTGTGGCTCTGCACAAGTCCCTGACAGGAGGGGGCAGCCGGGGGGGTCGGGCTCTGCTCGCAGGGAACAGGGACAGGAGGAGAGGGAACGGCCTCAGGCTGGGCCAGGGGAGGCTCAGGGTGGACACCAGCAGGAATTTCCCCATGGAAAGGGTGCTCAGGCCTTGGCAGGGGCTGCCCAGGGAGGTTTGGAGTGCCCATCCCTGGAGGTGTCCAGGGAAGGGCTGGAGGTGGCACTCAGGGCTCTGGGCTGGGGACAAGGTGGGGATGGGGCACAGCTTGGGCTCGATGGTCCTGGAGGGCTTTTCCAGCCTCAGGGATTCTGGGATTCTGTGACTGTGTGTGATTCTGGTGTCTGTGCACTGCCCCAAATCCCCCTCTGCCCATGGGGAAAGGGGCAAGGAAGGCACAATTCTCATTAGTTGAGACCAATCAATTGTGGGATCAATTAAACAATCTGCTGAGCGGAGGGAGCACAGACCTTGCTGACTCTCCTTTAGTGCTCCGAGATAATCCGGGTTAGTGCCAAACCCTTACTGACCCTTCAGACACGCACTTTACTTAACTCAGGAATGGGGAGGGGCATTAAAACTATTTCCCCTTTGCTTATTTACAGCTTTGTAGTATATTATATTGTAATTTTCATTTATAAGCTGTGGCACAGGGTGCCCAGAGCAGCTGTGGCTGCCCCTGGATCCCCGGCAGTGTCCAGGGCCGGGCTGGACGGGGCTGGGAGCAGCCTGCAAGCTGTCCAGGAGCACCCTGAGCCAGGTGAAGCTGCCCCTCTCTGCTGGCTCCCAGCCCTGGGAATGCCGAGCTCCCGGCTCAGGAGCTGGACCCAGGCTGGGACGGAGCCCTCTGTGGGGCTGGGGACTGACAGAGGTTTTTTCCTGATTAAATGCCCTGGGAAGCTGCTGGAGCCGTGTGGGCGCAGGGAAGCAGCAGAGGAAGGAGCCCAGGCCGTGCTGCACGGCACTGCCGGGGCACGGAAAGGGCAGGACACAAATCCCAAACACTCTGCTACAAAGGGAAGAAGCCCAGCCTTGTTCTCCTTTCTCACTAAGGCACATTAAAAGATTAATGAGGGAGATGTGATCTCCAGGAAAAGGCACAGGGGTTTCCATTAAGCAGCGCCTAAGCCCGAGCGGATCAGCAATCCCAGCAGTAATAAAGCAGCTCCCTGTGATCCTCACAACACACTCCGAAGCCTTCAAGCAGCCCACAAGATTAAAGAAATTACTTCCATAAAGCATAATCTGCTCCCCTTCCTGGGCTTGGCTTAGCCACACAGTCAGTCAGGGAAGAGTATTTTCTCCTGCTGAAAAGAAACTTTTACAGTGACACTTCCTTGCAAAAATGAGACTTTTCAGCGATAACAAAATCCAATTTCCTTTGGTCTGGCTCTGCAGAGCAGTGACTGCAGGCTGGGGGCGCAAACCTCTGCTCAAACGTGCCCAGGCTTAGCGCAGTCCCTTCTGGTTCCTGCTCGAGGTGGAGGAGAGTCCCTCTCGCAGCACCTGGGTATCAACACCGTGCTCATTCCAGCTGCTCTGCCCTGAGCCTGCACTGGATCCCAAACTCGGCACTTCCAACAGCTACAGAGGAAAACTCCGATTCTGGGATGGAACAAACTCCATTGATCTGTGTGAAAGAACAAGAAATCCACGCAGAGATGGTTCCAGGCGGGTCCATCCCTGGGAACATTCACGGCCGGGTTGGACAGGACTGAGACACCTGATCCAGGGGAAGGATCCCTGCTCCCTGCAGGGCTTGGAACTTGGGGCCTTTCAGATCCCGTCCCACCCAAACCATTCCACAATTCCGAGATCTCACAAGGTGTTTTCCACCCTCGGCCCCATGTGGGAGGTGTCAGGAACAACCTGCTCCAGAGGCCCCCAGGATTCAGCCAGCTCTGTCCCAGCACTGGGCACTGCCAGCGAGCCGAGTGACCGCTGCCCAGTGTTCCCACAGCCTGGCGTTCCCACACCACGGCATTCCCACTGCCTGGAACTCCCACTGCCCAGCGTTCCCACACCATGGCATTCCCACTGCCCAGCGTTCCCACAGCCTGGAATTCCCACAGCCCGGCATTCCCACTGCCCAGCATTCCCACACCACAGCGTTCCCACTGCCCAGCATTCCCACTGCCCAGAATTCCCACTGTCTGGCATTCCCACAGCCTGGAATTCCCACAGCCCGGCGTTCCCACTGCCCAGCATTCCCACTGCCCAGCATTCCCACAGCCCAGAATTCCCACAGCCTGGAATTCCCACAGCCTGGCGTTCCCACTGCCCAGCGTTCCCACTGTCCGGCATTCCCAGGGCAAGGGCAGGAGGGACACAAACCAGGACATCCATTACAGCCCAGGATTAACCCATTCCCCCTGCAGGTTCTGAGCAGGATTCCTGCTGCTCCCAGGCCTGTTCAATTAGCGCCTGGGTTAATTGAGCCTGGGTAACTGCCCGGGTTCTGTGGGCACAGTCAGGTTTAGCTGTTACAGAAATGATTAAGAACAGAATAAAATTGCTCCCAGTCCCAGACAGTCCCCCCGGTGCAGTCCGGGTGCCAGGTGTCCCCCACAGAAGGGTCCCCTGCTGACCCTCCCGAGGGGCACAGGCCGTGGGCTCGCAGGGAGCAGGGCCTGGCTCGGCCCTGGCTGTGGCAGGAGCGGGGAACCTGGAATTCCCACCTGGAGCGAGACGGGAAGGAGCATCTGAACCCCGGGAGCTTTCCCTGGGCACGTTCCCACAGCAGGGTGGGCAGCAGCACGTCCCCGTCACTCCCACCCCTCCCCGTCACCCGGTCCCAGCAGCGCCCACTCCCTGGTGGGACAGCGGAGGTGTCCCCGTCCTGGGGCACGGCTGTGGCAGCAGCTGGGGGCTCCCCCTGCCAGCAGCAGCCCGGGAAGAACAGCTCTGGAAGCACTGCGGGAAAGGAGTCCAAAGGCAGAGCTCCGTTTGCCTTGTGCCTCCCCTGTCCCTGTGCAGCAGCGGGGAGCTCCTGCTCAGCATCCTCTGCTTCGGCATTTAACCGCTCCCGAGCCGAACCAGGGACTGTGAACATCCAGGAACGGCTTTGGAATGGTCCCAGATGAGCTCGTGGGAACACGGAGATCCCTGGGCAACACAGCAGGAGACGTTTCCTGACTGGAGCTCTCCTGATGGCGAAGAGCAGGAGTAGCTCCAGTGGCAGCTGAGGAAGCCCTTGCTCGTTAAATGGGTTTATTATTTCCTGAGCTCTGGTTAATCACCCTGTCAGAGCCCTGTTTGCTCACTGAATGCTTCCCCTTCCATCGGGAAGGGAGGGCTGAGGGGAGCAGGAGCGGCAGGAGATGCTGGTTGCACGCAAGGATGAGGACGCGGGGCTGCCCGGTGAACCCGGGAAAGGAGAAATGGACACCTGCCCTACAGCAGCCACGGCTTCGTTATCCCTGCACGGGGGCACTTCCCACGGCTCCTCGGCAGGGCTGGGATGTGGGAAAGGGGCTCCTCAACCCCCCAGCCCCACGGCAGGGTGCCGCACTGGGCAAACGTGGGGCAGAATCCTGGCATGGTTTGGGTGGGAAGGGACCTTAGAGCTCACCCAGTGCCACCCCTGCCGTGGCAGGGACACCTCCCACTGTCCCAGGCTGCTCCCAGCCCCAGTGTCCAGCCTGGCCTTGGGCACTGCCAGGGATCCAGGGGCAGCCACAGCTGCTCTGGGCACCCTGTGCCAGGGCCTGCCCACCCTCCCAGGGAACAATTCCTGCCCAATATCCCACCCATCCCTGCCCTCTGGCAGTGGCAAGTCCTTCCCCCTTGTCCTGTCCCTCCATGCCTTGTAAATCGTCTGTCTCCATCCTNTAGAATTCCAGGTGGCTCTCCAGGAGCTGTACCAGCAGTGTCGGGAGGAGAGGGCTTTGCTGAACAGCCAGGCAGGTTTGGAACAAAATCTCCCTTTTTTTATCCCCCGAGCATAAAGTATCAGCTGTAACACATAATTGTGGGGAGAGAGGGAAATGGTGGCGAGAGAGGGAGGAAAACAAAAGTTAAATGAGTTAAACTGTAAACACAAACAGGTTTTGAAAAAGATAAGTGTGAAGTAAATGAACCAAAACTGGCTTAAACACTGGGGAGAGTGGATAATCGAGTTCAGGAATTAGAGTGAAAAACCAGGAGCTGCAGTTTAGAAGGACATCCACGGAGCAGAATACAAAGAGATCAGGAAAGTCGAGTCAAGGATAATCCCAGCCCGGCAGGATTTGTGCTCAGGGCTGGGCTCACAGCACAGACACTCTGCTGGGCCCATTGACCTGTCCTCCTGTGGGTTTGGCTGCTGCCGTGGTGCTGCCCTGCGTGGGGACGGCTTTGGGATGGGCCGTGGGACACAGGGAGCTGGTGCTGGATCAGGGCACAGCCCCAGGTGCTCCATGGAAGCCAAGAACACTTCCTTTCCCTGGAACACTTCCCTGGACTGCTGGGAAGACGCAGGGATGTGCTGTGAAGGGATACTGCCTATTTTCCTATTGAAAGAGTCGTGCCACCAGCACAAGGCAGAAGCAGAGCTGCTGAATATTTCACGGGAGAGCCCCTCGGCAGCACGGGAAGGTGGCTTGGGAATGACCCTGCTGTGGAGTGCCAGCTCAAGGTGGCTCTGTTATTATTTTTCGTTACATTTGGGAGTGATGTCACTGCACTCAGGTATTTATGGGATTTATGGATCCTGTGTCCGTTTGCCGTGAAGCAGGGGTCACACCGGGTCCAGACCCAGCACAGGGCTGGGGTAATTCCCGCCCCTCCCAGCAGCAGCTCAGACCACCCCATAAAATCCCTGTGTTCAGCACCGTCAGAATAAATGCCTGTTTGTAGAAACAGGAACAAGAGACGTGTGCCAAACCATCTGCTTGTGTCATTACTGTCACAGGGGCCGAGTGACTCCAGGCTGCCAACCCTCAGCGCCAGCACGGGCTGGCACCGCTGCCTCGGGACTTATCGAGGGCAGCAGCCACCGTGGGCTCCCCAGCTTGGTTTGTTTTCCTTGGCTGGCTTTTACCTAACTGGGAGTCAGACTGGAGCTGTCTGCACTAACCGGGAACGTTTCTGATTCCCTGGGACTGGCAGCAGCGTGGTGCAGCAGGTTTCCCCGGCAACCCTCGGGATGCTCACGTGGAAGTGTGGCCCTCGGTGCCCCACCCAGGGCTGATCCCACCGCACGTCCCAGTCAAGGAATACACTGATTTTTCCCGTTCCTTAGGATCCAGCTCCCGTTGCTGGGAGAGGACTGCTAAACCCACATCAAGGAGCCGCTGGGAGGAAGGAGGCGAGATTAGAAATGTAAAGCCTTGTGTTCCTGAGCGTTCCGGAGTGGAGGAACACTCCTCACCCTGTCTGCTGCTTCAAAATCAACAGAGAAAACCCCTTATCCTACCCAACCAGCAACTCCAGCTGGAGAACACAAAGGCCTTATCAGCACCGAGGTTTATCACGGAGAGATAATCACCAGCTCCTTACACAGCCCGGGCAGCAGCTGACAGCTCCGAGAGGGAAATGAAATCCTTCCCCCTCCCAGAACAAGCCTCACCAGCAGGATTGAAGGCATCGAGGAACACGGGCAGAGATCTGGGAACAGGGGTTCGTGCAGTGGGAATCCCTGCCCAGAGCCCCCAGGAATGTGTGACTGGCTCTGGGAGGAGCAGGAGGAACCCGGGATTCCCTCTCCTGAGGTCTCCCCTGGCACTCTGCATAATCTCTCCTGGAATCCCCAGGGTACGAAGCAAACAACCTCACAGCTTTTCTGGCTTGCTTTTCCCCAGGTTCCCCCCTGGGGCAGCACTTTTCTCCAAGCAGAGGGCAAGTGTGGAGTACTTACAGACACGGCGAAGTGGAGAGGAAAGCGCTGCCTTTTCTCTTTCCAAGCTTCCCTTTGGAGAGGGACAAACACAACCCAGGCGGGCCCCAGGTTGAGCACGGTGGGGAGCACAGCCTTCCTGGAAAGGGCAATCCCTTCTTTTCATGGAATATTCCTCACTGCATAGCCCTGGGGGGGCTCACAAAGCTGTCGTCTGAGCAAAAAGGGTTTTTGGGAAGAGCTGAGGCCAAGCTGTGGGGTAACAGAGGCCCAGAGGAGCCTGGAATGGGAGGGAAGGGACCCGAAAGCCCACCCAGTGCCACTCCTGCCATGGCAGGGACACCTTCCACTGTCCCAGGCTGCTCCCAGCCCCAGTGTCCAGCCTGGCCTTGGGCACTGCCAGGGATCCAGGGGCAGCCACAGCTGCTCTGGGCACCCTGTGCCAGGGCCTGCCCGCCCTCCCAGGGAACAATTCCTTCCCAATATCTCATCTAAATCTACCCACTTTCAGCTTAAAGCCATTCCCTGTGTCCCGTCCCTCCATCCCTGGTCCCCAGTCCCTCTCCAGCTCTCCTGGAGCCCCTTCAGGCCCTGCAAGGGGCTCTGAGCTCTCTCTGGAGCTTCTCCTCTCCAGGTGAGCACCCCCAGCTCTCCCAGCCTGGCTCCGGAGCAGAGGGGCTCCAGCCCTGGAGCAGCTCCATGGCCTCTGCTGGGCTCTCTCCAGCAGCTCCACTCCTGCTGCTGTTGGACCCCAGTTCTGGACTCACCACTTGCAAAAAATAGAATAATTTACAGAAAACCCTGACTCACGCAGCTCATGGAAGCAGTGAGCAGGATATTCCTGCTCTTCATTTCAGGATTGGAATTTGTAGTTTCCTTTGTTTTTTTTAAATTAAAAGTCAAAATGGAATTTTTTTCAAAACCTGCCCAAAGCAAAGACTTTAATTTTTAAGCAGTTCATTGCTCTGCTTTCCCCAAAGCATCCCAGGGCAATGGAGTTCCTGGTGTAGCAATTTCAGAAGCTGACATGGAGCAAACTCTGTTCACTGCTGAGGCCTCAGCAACAGAAAGCAAAACAGGGATTTGAGAGATTTACTCATTTTTAATTAGTGAGAAGCCAAACCCCATCAGCACCTCACCTGGGCTTCTCTCCTGTCAGTGCCAGAGAAGAGGGACCATCAGTTCTGCTGTGCTGAGACCTTTCCTGGCTCTGCAACCACAGCCACTCGTCACTGACTGAGCCCACACCCACCCAGGGACTGCAGCACCCAGAAATTCCCTTTATTCCCAGCGCAGCAGCCCCAGGTGTTGGGGAGAGCCCAGCAGGGGTGGCAGGAGCAGCAGCCCCAGTGCCAGCACTCAGAACATCCCCTCACCCTCACCGAGGGGGGTTCCCCAGCCCGGACTGTGGGAAGTGCTCCACGGCAGCAGATCCCACTCCAAAGGCACCAGAGGCCCTGGAGAGGCTCAGGGGTGAGTTCAGACATGCTGAGGTTGCCCTGCAAAGGGAAGGGCAGAGCAGCTCTCCCCCAGCACCCACAGCCCTGAGCCAGCACCATCCTGGGGTCACTGGGACGGTGCAGGGCTGGAAATCATGCCGGGGGAAAATGAGTCCCAGGATCCCTGAAAGGGACTGCTGTGGGGCCAGAGCGGCCCGTGCAGAGGGCCAGGGCTGGGAGCTGCTTAGAGCCAGGGAATCACAGAACTGGCGAGGCTGGAAAAGCCCTCGGAGCCATCGAGCCCAACCAGCGCTGCCCAGGCCACCCCTGCCCCGTGCGTGTCCCCAGGTGCCACCTGACAGGGGTTACACCCCCCAGGGATGGGCACTCACCACAAACCATCCGGACCTGCTTCCTCTAGCCGTGGGCACGTTTGGCGCAGCTCCCTCCACTCCCAGCTCTCCTCACCCTGGGAATCACCACCAGCTCTGCAGGGAGAGGATTTTCCCCGGGTTTGTAACACCTCAGCTACGCTGGGTATTTCAGAGAACACAGGGGCAGCTTTTGTTTCAAAATAAAACCATAAAAACACACGGCTGCAATTTGTAAGGAGATCTGTGCGGAAGACCCAGACACATCAACCTCCAGCTGACTGGGTTTGAATTATTAAATCAATATTTTATTCTTTTAGGAAAAACATCACATCTGAGGGGAAAATTATTTTTAATACAAACAAAACACGGGCCTTTAAAGTCTCAGCCTGCCGTGCCTGCAATCACAGCTCCTCGGATGGAGAAGGTCTTTATCAAAAATGCTCTTTAAAGTGAAATATATTCTTGTTTTGCAGGCAGCACCTGTTCCAAGCAGAAGCGCAGCTTTGCTGTGATTCCAGGGAAAGGCTTTTCTCTTCAAAGGCGAAAAAGGAGAAATATATTAAAAAGATATTTTGTTTCTTGGGGTAAAGCCTGATCTGAGAACTGAGTGGTTTGGGTTGGAGGGACCTTAAAGCTCACCCAGTTCCAACCCAACACCTCGCACTGTCCCAGGCTGCTCCCAGCCCCAGTGTCCAGCCTGGCCTTGGGCACTGCCAGGGATCCAGGGGCAGCCACAGCTGCTCTGGGCATTTCGATGGTTAATGCCACCTGCTGTCATTGGTTCCAAACCAACGATGGCCAAATTGATCCCAACAGGTGAACGTGGAAAAATTCATTTAGAAAGATTTAGATGAGTCCTTCCAGCTCAGAAACTTTCCGGGAGAACTGGGGAACTCCGATTTCCTTGAAAAGCTGCCTGAAATGTGCACCTCAAACAAGCAGGAGAATTTACAAGGACTGGGGTTTTTCCTCTCTAAATAAACAAGCTCAGGAAGAAGAGGAATGTTCAGAGAATGTTCAGGGAATTGGCAAAGATTTCTTTGCTTTTTTTATCAAACCCTTCATTTTTGTCAGCAGCTAACTCCGGAATTATCAGCTACAGAAGGCACTGGGGGGAAGGAGATGATCTTTAAGGTCCCTTCCAACCCAGACCATTTGATGATTTACCTTGAAAATTATTCTCAGAGTTCAATGTTATTGAACAAATTATTCACTTATATTAGAGAAGGAGAGGGAAAGGGGATGGGGCTGTGGTCTGCAGTGAGGGTGAGAGGACAGGATCAGCTCTCTAACTGTAAAAAAAACCAACAGAAAATATCCTTGATTCTCTCCCAAAGCCAAACCCTGCTGAGCACCTGGGTAAGGAAATACAACGGATCAGAAAGCAGTTACAGGCTCCTCCCTCCCACACAGGAGAGGAGGGGGAAGAAGTCCGATTTAAGAGCAATTTTGACAAATATGAAGCATCCAGTCAGGCCTGAACCCAGTCAGGCCTGAACAAACTCTTGAACAGCTCCAAGCCAGCTCCAGGTCTCTCCCTGCAGAAAGGGGAAAACTCCATCCCCCTTCCAAGGAAAAACCTTATTTCTGCATTCCCAGTTTCTCCCTGTTTTCCTTCCCAGTGTGGAGACACTAAACACAACAGCCTCAAGACAAGCACATGGAAGAAACCCACGGAAAAGTGCCTGGATCCAGGAGAGCTCTGAGAAAAGCCAGGCTGCCAGGAGTGGATTCAGTGGAGAGGCAACAATTCCGAGTGCCACCAGCACTGCTGAGGAGAGGCGATAGATGGATATTCCATTGACACTTGGGGGATAAATCAAGTGAAATTGCTCACAGAAGCAAACCCGAAGCATCTCACTGTGAATCCAGAAGAGTAAATTCGGAGTCTCCTGGGAACTTTGCCATCATTTGTTTTCATTTCTCTGACTTCTCTTCATTTCTGCTCGGGATTAACTCTCCCAACAATGATCACAGCAACAGGGAAACCTGCTCCCAGGGGAATGGGATGAAAGCAATATTTACCAAAGTAAACCCAAGTGAAGAAATCAAAATATGAAGAACTAAGTTAAAAAAACCCAGTCACAAAGTACTGAAAAAAGAGAACCAAAATGGCTTTAACTCTTGCTGAACCACTAAAAAATCTGCAACCTTGTTGGGAAGCTGAAAAGCAGAGAAAAAAACCATCCCAAACTCACCAAACCCTCCCAAAAGTCATCTTCAGTACATCTTCACATTGCCCACATTGTTTGCAATTTGTTCCCTAAGGATTTTGCCTTTTTCCTAAGTAAACAAAAGCCACCTAACATTATCACCTTCAACTTTTCCTCCTGTTTGTCTTGGGTTCAGACCAACATAACCCAGCTAAGGGTGTAAGCACACGGATTGCTCCTCACTCACACAGCATTACCCAAGCTAAGTCATTATCAGCATTTTATTGGCACGTGAAGCCAAAATGAACAAGCTCGAGCCCTTGGCAGCCCATTCCACCTCAATTTAGCTTTTAATTACAACTTCCCTCATTTTCAGTGTCTTTTCTCAGGGAGGCAAACACCGAGCTCCATCTGGAGATACCCGGGGTTCATTCTCCTTCCCAGTGATCCAAGCAACTCCAGATAAAGCTGCTCTCTGTGCCCTGGGCTGGGGATGCGGGGAGGTTTCAGGGCTGTTCTCTCGATATTCTTGGTTGAACTGAAAACCATTAAAACCCATTAAAACCCATTAAAACCCATTAAAAACCGTGAACACCGTTCCACTCTTCGTAATGTTTTCTTTTTCCACCTCGAAAGTTGAAAAAATGCAGATGTCCAAAGCCCCCAGGGCACTTACCTGAGCAGAGGAACATCCAGGAGATCTGTCAGGGATGTGAAATCCCGGAGCAACCGATGGAAAACACAGAGCAGCTGGAGACTCCAGCGGGAAGTGAGGAAAGCAGCACCTAAACGTGGCCTGTGACAGGGGGCAAGGCCTGGGTCAGCCCTTTATCCTTGTCCCTCCCTACCCTCACAGCCAGGAATTCCTTCCCAAAACCCTGCTAACCCTGCCCTCTGGCACTGGGAAGCCATTCCCTGTGTCCTGGCACTCTGAATTATTCCGAGTTCATTTTTCCAAAGCACCAGAAAGCTCCTTTATCTCCGTGACTATAAAAATACCCAGCACACACCTAAATAAAAATTACTGTGAGGTAGAGAAAATATCCCCCTCACTCCAAGCAAGCAGAAATCTATGGATTTAAGGAGCAATAACTTAAAATTTAGGTCTCCTGAGAAAAAAATGACAATCACAGACAGAGCATCTTTGGAGCAGCACGAAGGCAGAGATGTCCTGATGTTCCCCCATCCGTGACATCCTACCTGTGTAGCCAGAGTGACTCTTTTGCTCCCAGTATCCTCGGATTTCTGATGGATGTCATTGGAAATTGCACACAAATCATGAGTGGAAGGAGCCCCCTGGGGTTTTTCATCTCTCCAGTAAAAATCACAAGCCCTGTGTTATTTTACCCATTATTTCATGGAATCCCAGGATATCCTGAGCTGGAAGGGACCCACAAGGATCCAGTCCAACCCCTGGCCCTGCACAGACACCCCAACAACCCCACCCTGTCCCTGAGAGCGTTTTCCACTTGAGCTCTGGCAAAAAAAAAACTCTTCAAAAAGCTTCACCCCTGAGATCCCCCTGAAAACAGGCTGGAAATGCTCCTTAATTACAAAAGTTAAATATTTATTTATACAAATATGATGAGAAAAATCTCATGCAGACTCTTCACACACAGGAACAGAACCCAAATCCGACTGGGATGGCTTCACCAAAGAACTGGGGTTGGAAGGCTGAGGGGCCGTGGCGCTGTCCTGGAGCACCGCCCACGGGAAGTTCTGGATCGGAGAGTTCTCCTATGGAACATGTGCCAAGATTTTCACACTCTTCACCAAGATTAACAATTAATAGCTGATTACTACCACTCAGAGGACTGGACAGAGACGGATGAGCAGCGGGAGTGGACCCTGCAGACCACCAGACCGCACACACTTGGTGGAAGTGCAGAGTTGCCAAAAGATTGCTTGAGATAATTCCCCTAAATGATGGAAATGCCTTGAGATGGCTCTGGATGGCATCTGCTTCTGCTTAATTATAAATCTGCATTGGAGTCATAACTTGTGTATATTACAAGTAATTTGCATAATTAAAACAATTAAGGGATCGACATATCATGGCAATTAGAAATGCATCAAACTCTGGATGTTGTACAAAAGAGAGCTTCAATATGAAACATTAATTCTTTGAGAACAAAATATCCTTCCCATTCATTCCTGCAGAACAGCCTTCCCAAATCCAATGGACGGTCCATAAACTCCGTTTGAAGGCAGTTTTCCCTCGGAATCCCCCACTCCTTGTGGTGCTGTTGGACCCCGAGCGCTTCATCCCTCCTTGGAATCCCTTCCTGCAGCCACAGCCCGGGCTCGTGTCTTTATTGCCAGTTTCAGCTGCTTTTATCTCATTTTCCGTAGCCTTATCCTGTTTTCCTTGTCCCTCTTTTTGAGAATAAGAATGAACTGATTGAAAAAATGCTCCTGGTCCTTCTTCTTCTGGACGAGGCGGAAGCGCTGATCCCGGCCGTACTTCTCTGCGAACTCCTTGAAGGTTGTCCTGTGGAAAACAGAGACGTTGGGAATCTGGGGCTGGGAATCCCGACACACTCCCGGGCTCCTGGCTCCTGGACCTGGGTCGAGACCAAAACTGAGGGGGGCTCTGGGAATGTTTGGCAGGAGCGGGATGGTAAATCTGGGCTGAAGGAAGGCGAGACCACGCCAGGGCTCGGGACACCCGGAGCAGCCTGCAGTGAGCAAGGATTAACTCTGGGATTTAGAAATGGATTGACGGTTGGCAGGAGGCTGCTGAGCCATTACCAGGGCACTCACAGACCAGTGACAAGGAGTTTTTATTTGAACTCCTGGATATTCTGTATTTCCAAGGTGAGCACTCTCCTGGCGGGGTTTTCTACCTTCATTTCCTTTCAGGCTGCATTCCCAGCTCCTTTCCCCAAGGTGACTCTTTGCTTTTTATTGGAAATATTTGGGATTTATTTCCCTCACTGTGTGCCTAAATCAAGGCAGGGAAAGGAGCTTCCTCAGTGCTCTGGTGTCACAGTCAGCTCCCAAAACCCTTCAGGGGTGAAATGCTCCTGGCCTCTGGGCCAGCACAGCTTTTCCCTGGGGGACTGGGAATATCAGTGCTGGAAGCAGTGTTTGGGTGGGACATCAGCCCAGAATATTCCCAGTTTTGTTGTAAAATGTTTCTTACCATTACAGTAATTACAGCCCCACGTGCCGTTTGTATCCGTGTGCCCACACGGGTCGTGCTGAATAATTATCTGCACGTTTTAGTAGGGAAAACAGTAATTTCTTTGTTCCAGCAATTTAACAGTGTTCAGAATATAAACCCCCTTATTTCCGTGTCATTCACAAATAAGAAAGCACTGCCCTAAGCACTGCCACTGCCACTGCGTGAGTCTGGAGCCACCACTTGAAAAACAAAGTAAAACATAAATTGTGCCTTGCACGCTTGATTTTAAATTAATCACAGAACTGCAGGGCCACAGAAGGGTTTGGGTTGGGAGAGACCTCACAGATCATCTCGTTCCAGCCTCCTGCCAGGGGCAGGGACGCATTCCATGAATTTAATGGCATGGCATTAACAGGAACTTTGTGGAATTATATTCCTCTTCCACCAAACCCCAGGACTAAATACAATTTCTGAGTAACTACACCTGCATGTGTAATAGAGATGAGATTGAACATTGTGGTGCTGCTTTTGCACAAGTGATGTGTGTTCTATAACCACAGCACACACAGGAATATAAAACAAACGTGCTGTGCACAGTATTGCACATTCCGAGGGAGAGAGGGAGAGGGACGGAAAGAGGGAGAGATGGAGGGAGAGATGCAACATTTCCTCTCCCAGGAATACGACAAAAAATTGGAAAGTATCACGGAAGAAATGCCATCCCAGCACTGGAACAGGGATGTTCCACTTGCTATGAAGCGTTCTGGGCTGAAAAGCTCAGCCTAAATGGCAAAGCTGAGCTTCCCAACCCTTCCTAAGGCAATGCCCACCTTGGGGATAACTTGGATTCTTCCAGAAGCTTCTTGAATTCTTCCTTGGCCAGCAGCAACTTGTTCTTCTTCTCTTTGTACTCCTCCCTGATCCGGGTCTTGACAAACTGCTCAAAAATCTGGCCAAGGAAGGGACACCAGACAAGGAGTTACTGACAAAGCCTTCGGGGGGTTCCTGCCTCGCCAAAGAGCTGCAAGCCCAGGGCCTGCAGTCCTCACCTGCCCTCCCCACGTGTCCAGGAGGTGTTTTATTCCATCACCGCCAAGGCAGGACTGCTCTGTGTCCTGGCTGTAATTGGGCATTTAATTGAAGGGTAACACTGTTTATATTAGTCCCAGAATCCCAGACTGGTTTGAGCTGGAAGGACCCTAAAGCCCACCCAGTTCCACCCCTGCCATGGCCCACGGGCCCAGGCTGCTCCAAGGCTGATAAAATGATTCCATGACTCCAAGAAATGCATCTTGATCAACTCATCATGGCCCAGGTGTTGTCCTTGCCCATTCCCTGAAATAAATCCCAAGCTCCCCGTTCAGGCTCTTTAGCAGCACTTTCCATCCTGGCAGCTCCTCATACATTTTCATTCCTCTATTTCCTGTATATTATTTCGTTTCACTTTTTTTCCTTAGGAAAGAAAATATTGGAAAGGGAGTAAATGAAGATGCATGTGCCCAGTCCCCTGGTAAATACCTACAGGAAGCTCTCTGGAGAACCACGGGACAATAAGGAATAAGCTCATTTTTCATCCTGTTTATTTAAAAAAATGGACAATTCCATATTCAAAATTATTCCTTCTGCAGGATGACAAAAGACTTTTAAGGGAGAGAAATAACCACGGAACAGCAGTGTTCACCTTGTCTGCATGTTCCCTGCATCTCTCCTGAATTTTGTAGCCTCATCTGCAGACTTTGGGATCCCTGGTGAAAATTAATGCCCAAGTTATCAAGGCAGCAAAACTCCACATGCCTTCGGAGCTCCCCAGAAAAACCCAGCCCTTGCACAGAGCCCCCGGCCAGGCCCCAGTGGGGTCTGTTATTGCAAACTGCAGCCCTAAAGCCTGCCAGACTCCTGGAAAACACCCTAAACAATGAAAATTCAGCAGTGTCTCTACAATATTCCAGCAGTTCAGGGTCGAACCTTGAGGCCATTCAGGGTTACCTTGAGGCCACTTCCCTCCCTACAGCCAGGCTTCCCAGGCTCAGGAGTTTTCCTGCGTCCCAAGGGAGCCTGTCCCTGTGTCCCAGCCTCCTTGCAGCACTTGCTTGTCCAAGGAGACAGCACTGGGAACCACGGCATATCCTGAGTGGGAAGGGACCCACAGGGATCACGGAGTCCGGCTCCCAGAGCCCCCAAAATCCCACCCTGCGCCTGCTGAGCATCACTCTCGACAGGCAGAGCCAAACCTATGGGTCTCCCCAGGGA
Organism: Rhagologus leucostigma; assembly: GCA_013397725.1. Lineage (NCBI taxonomy): Eukaryota > Metazoa > Chordata > Aves > Passeriformes > Rhagologus > Rhagologus leucostigma. The sequence goes on from VZTD01001808.1 coordinate 266,752, forward strand.
AATTCTGATCGTAGGGAATTCTTTCATCCCCCCGAGCCCACGGCTCCGGGATCCCGGGTGATGTGGGAGGTGTTTGCTGCGGCCGGGCCGGGCCGGGGGCAGCACTCGCTCACCTGCTTGCGCTCCTCGGGGTTGAGCAGGAGGTACCGCGGGTCAAACACGATCTTGTGCAGCTCCTTCTCCCACGTGGAGAACGCCGACACCTGGGAGCACAGACAGCGGCGTCACGGGACTGAACGAGGGTGGGGAGGGAGCGGATGCTCCGGGGTGAGCCCAGGGAGGAGCTCAGAGCGCCGAGGAACCCTGGGCAGGACTCTCCGAAGGTGAATTTAATGTGTCTGGGGGAGCTCCGGTCGCCCCCACACCGCCAGGAGCGATTGGCTCCAGGACACCTCAGCGAGGCTCCGGGAGAGGCTCCCGCCACACCTGTGGGGGCAGGAATGTGCAGCAGGCAGGGAAATGCCAGTTTGTGCTGCTGGCTGTGCAGCAGAGGCACGATCCCCATCCGAGGGACACTCAGCTGTGACTCCAGAGCTGGAACTGTGACCCACGAGGCACACGGGAAAGCTGGCAGTGAACAGCACCACATCCCCACAGCCACTGGGATGGGAACGCCACATCCTGCAGGGCTGCTTCCAGCTCCATGGAGCCATGGAATCGTGGAGCAGTTTGGGTTGGAAGGGACCTTAAAGACCACCCAGACCCATCCCCTGCATGGGCAGGGACAATTCCCACTGTTTCAGAAGCTTCTACAGCATCTCTGGGAATTTGTTGGCTACAGGAAGATCTGAAGGAAATAAAATATTCTAATTACTCCATCTAATTACAAAAGAGTGAATTCACTAAAGAAGCAAGGATGAGAAGTATAATTAAACAGTAATTAACACTCCAGCAGGAAAGCTCTGATGAAGCGAAGTGGCTTTAAGTGGACTCATTCTCCTCTCAGAGTGGTTTGAGACTGGAAAATCCAGAGCTCAGGCTGCCTTTGGGGATTTGAGGCCACTGGAAAATCCAGAGCTCAGGCTGCCTTTGGGGATTTGAGGCCACTGGAAAATCCAGAGCTCAGGCTGCCTTTGGGGATTTGAGGCCGTGTCCCCCCAACATCCCCTTCCCACAGCCTGAGGTCCCCTCCCGGTGCTCCCCTTGTCCTGAGCTCTGGAGCTTCCAGCACCAGGAATCCTCTTTTCCTGGTGGATTTCTTTTCTTTTACCCTCTCCTGGACATCAGCTTTGCTCCCAAACCCCAACTCCAAGCTCAAAGCTAATTAAGCTCAGCCTAATTCACCATGTAATCATTCCAGCTGATGATTTTGTGTTCGGCAATTATTAAACTGCACATTTGGCAGACGTCACCTAAAATAACCTGGTATTTCTAACTTAACTCCAGTTACACTTCACACACAAATCCCCCTCTCTCTCCGGGACTGAGAAGGGAAAACCTTGAGAAAAAACACCCCGTGGAATCCTTTCAAAAGTCTGGAGAGCAGCCCAGCAGGGAGGAGACTTTCCTGGAAACGCTGGCTTAGAACGTGGATATTTTGATGCTGGGGGGTGAGAGGGAGTCAAGAAGAACCTTAAATTTTCCTCTTCCTCTTAGAACTTTGTGGAAACTTTGAAACTTCCAGAAGAATATCCAGATTACACTCTGACACAGGAAAACTTGCCCCAGACTTCAGAATAAAGAGTGCCTGTGTCTTGGAGCTCCCCCAAGCCCCCATCTATTTTTAAAATGTCACAATAAATATTCTTCTGTTGACATCATTTCTGTAGGAAGCTGCAGAGCTCCACTGGCAAACTCCATCTGCTCCGAGCTCTTCGTGATTCCATTCAGCAACTCCTTGAGAGACAACAGCATGAGGGGGAAAGGGCAGGGGATGGTCATTAAATAATCAGATTTAAATGGCATTAATGGTCTCCCTGTGCTTCAGCCATGCCAAGCAGCTGGTGCTGAGCTGGGCAATTCGAAAATGCCCAGGGCAAGAGCAAAGTAAGCTCTTCTCTCCCCATTTTTAAACAACAGCAAAGCCAAACAGTGAACTTCCCAAATTTCTTAATTTTAGGAGCAAATCTTACATAGAAACACCTGAGGATCCTGTCCTAGAACATCCCTAATCCTTCCAAATATTGACTTATTGCCCCCGAGTTCAAATCTGCCAGCAAAGTCTGCACCCAGGGCTCGTTTATGGCCCTTCTGCATTTCTGAAGCACAAATAACAAGATGTATTAATAAAGCAGCTCTGGCGTGGAGATAATTCACTGCTGAGCTGCTGAAGCTCTAATTATCCCCCTTTAAAGCCTGCTGATTACTGGGATAAATTTTATAGGCTTTACTGCCTGACAACAGCCACCTTGGGCTGTATTTCCTTGCAGGAATGACATTCCCTTTATGGAATACACGTGGCAGCGTGGGGGGAGGCAGAAAATCTGCACCCACTGCTCATTTTACACCTCCCTGTCCCCACTGAGCCCAAACCCAGAGCATTCCCTGTTCCTGCAGCTCAGCACAGCTGGAACCATCTCCAGAACATCCTTTCCCAAGGATTTGGATAAGCATTAATGGCTTTATGCTGCTGGAGGGCAGGGATGGGTGGGATATTGGGAAGGAATTGTTCCCTGTGAGGGTGGGCAGGCCCTGGCACAGGGTGCCCAGAGCAGCTGTGGCTGCCCCTGGATCCCTGGCAGTGCCCAAGGCCAGGCTGGACACTGGGGCTGGGAGCAGCCTGGGACAGTGGAAGGTGTCCCTGCCCATGGCAGGATGGGCTTTAAGGTCCCTTCCTACCCAAACCATTCATGATTCCATGATTTTGGATGGCCAGTAAGAGAAACTGGCTCCCCACTGCTGGAATCACTGGAATTTGTGGCGATGGACACTCGGGAGCTGACCAGGACCACTCCTGATGTGTGAGGCGCTGACCAGGCCGTGTCCTTTGCTCTTTGGGGTCCCTGTGGAGCCCTGGGATGTGCCCGCAGCCCTGTGTCCTGCTGAGCCACTGCCTGCTGCAAGAGCTGCTGCCTCTGGACATCCCTGGGTGTGTCTCTGGGAATTTGTCCGGAAAGAGCTCTCAGTTCCCACGGGTGGCAGCGGGGGAAGAGCCACCGGCAGCGTCACCAGCGCGCGGGGCTCAGGGACAGAAGCCCCACCAGCGATCCCTCACGCGGCTGCTGAGCCAGGGCCGGGGGACGGCTCCAGGAGCGCCCCGGGCACGGCGCGTTCCTTACCCCCCTCTCCAGCAGCATGTCCCTGAAGTGCGTGATCCGCTCCTCCAGGGGCGGCGAGATCCGGGCGGCCGAGCCTTCCTCCCCTCGCTGCTGCGCCCCGGCCGGGCCCGCGGCCTGGCACTCCTCTGTTCTTCACGGGGAACACAGACAAGAGGTCAGTCACTGTAATCCTTGTAATCCTCCCTGGGGCATCCCAGAGCCTCCCACACGTGGAGCGGCCGGGAGCGGACGCTCAGGGATGGGAAATGCCCCAAAGCGGCAGCTGGGTGCCAAACCTGGGGCTGGAGGGAGCTCCTGCTGAGGGAGGAGGGTCACCAGGGCCGTCAGAGGGCTCTGACACCGTAATTCAAGGCACAGCAAAGTGACAGCTTCATACAGCCCTTGCCAAGGAGGGGGGACTTTGAAGGGGTCCTTTTTTCGTGCCAAAATTGACAATAAAGAATTCAATTCAGCACATCTACAATAATCCACCACAAACCCTGTGCCTGCCCACTCGGAAGGACACCCGGAATGGATCCGGGAAGTCTGCACGCCTCAAAATTGCTTTTTCAGTTGTGACTTCAGGAGAACTGAAGCACACGTGGCAATAAAGGTCAGTAACAGCACCCGGGGCTGGTTCTGGGCCTGCAAACCTGAGAGCGGGGAAAAAAACCCTGCTGCACTTCAGTGAGGGAAAGCTTTTATCCAGTGCCTTTGGAATAACTCCACAGCCTGGGAGCCCTGTCTGTAACCACTTCAAAGGAAGAGTTACCCAGACAAAGACAGGAAACAGAGGTTACAGAGAATCCTGGCTCTGGTGAGGACTGGACACCTGAGAATGGCTCCCATCATTTATCCACACGGAACAAAATCTGCATTTAAATTGCCCTTCTTCGTAGCAACCCTTCCCACCATTAGATAGAACAGGTAAACTTCAGAACTTACTTATTTCTCTTAGTTTTGATGCTCAGATCATCGTTTTCATCCCCTGGACAAGAGCTAACACACTTGTCTGCTGAAAAGAAAGAAGTCATTATCAGACTTGAATGAGATAAATGGGAATACAAATGCCTCAGATTGACCTCTCTTCCCTTGTCTTTGCTGCTCAGGTATTTCCTGCCTTTCACTCCCCACAGAGGGCTTTAAAAATAACAAGTATTTTATAAAATCCTTGGGACTGCCTTCATCCAAATTGGAAGCAACAGCAATAAAGTGACCACTTTCAGTCAGCAAAATTCCTCATTTTTCATTCATGACATGATTGCTTTCAACCTTGTTATTGTTTCACCCGATCCTCCCTCCTCCCTTCCCTTCAAAATGCACCTAAAGACATTCCTGCAAATTCATTTCCGTGCTGCAGCCTAAGGATTCACTGGAGGTGACTCCCACCAGAGCTCCCCTCCTTTCCCACTTCTCTTCCTCCTATCAGCCAGTCTCAGGGTGCTTTCCCTGGAATTCCAGCAGCACCTGGGGAGATCCAACACCCTCCACACTCCTGAGGCTGCAGAGCAGCTCCAAGGCCACATCTCCCCCTGGTCTGACCTGGACACGGGTCCCTGAAGGAATCAGAGCCTGGATTTCCAGTCACACACAAAGGGAACAAACACTGAATTCTGAAATATCCTCTCCTCGCCTCTGCCAGCTGCAGCTCTCACCAAAACCCCACAGGACACAGCAGCAGCAGTCACATCCCTGCAGTGCCTGCACTGAAGGGTCCCCAGCAGCTGGGCTGAGAAATACTCATGTGCTGTCCTAGGGATGGGCTTCAGACTCTTGTCTGCATGCCAAAGGGGCCAAAGTATCTGCGGGAATTCAGTAAATTACATCATCACTGGTTTTCAGTAGGAATTCCACCAGCTGTGTCCAGAGCCAGGTTGGGCAGGGCTTGGACACACTGTGGGAAGGTGTCCCTGCCCACGGCAGGGGTGGCACTGGAGGGGCTCTGAGGCCCCTCCCAACCCAACCATGCCACGATTCCATGACTCCGTAATGTCCATTTTCTATTAATTAGCTGGAAAAACTTCTCCAGCCTGAGCACCCAGGCAGACCATGAGCAGCCGAAGGAAGAGACCAAAGCAGATAAATTGCTCTGGGCCCTGGGAGGAGCTGCCCCTCCTCTGCAGCCCCATGGGATGGCCTGATGGGAACCCATAGGGAAGAGCCACATCAATCTCCTGGAACAAACACTTGGTGGAGGAGGAGTAATTGATAAATGAGTAATTTTTCATTCATGTCCAAATTTAAAAAGCACTTGATCCTTCAGCAGAGACAAACCAGAGCATCCCATGGATAACTTTGCTTGACATCTTTTATTTTCAGATGTTTGATTTGAAAATTCTAATTAAAACTCAGCAGCAGCCACTCAGCTAAATAAACGTGGGAAGCATTGTTGGGCACACTCAGCTCGTTTGTGTTATTTATTTACCGGAGATTACAAGCTCAGAGAAGAGGTAACAAATAATCCCCCTCACCTCAGAGCTGATCTACACTAATTATAACCTGCTCCAACACTCAGCAACCACAAGGCCCAATTACAGCAGGGAAGATTAAGACTATTTAGCAACAATGAAAGTCATGGCCATAAAAAACCAGGAGCATGAATCAAATCTTTGTGGTAGAGATAATAAATAAAAAGGATGGAACACAGCAAAAAGCCAGATTTTTGAAGTGGCGCCTATCAGCCCTGACTTCAGACTCCTCAGTTAATTAATTACAGAGCAGGAGCAATGATAGAGACCATGAACAATGACCCTCAGTTTTGTCTCTGGCCGTCCCTTGGCAGGAATTCACTGCGCTTTCAATACATCCTGCAATAAAAAGCTCTGTTTCCATCCTGAAGAATGAATTCCAGCAGGTAGGCTTGGAGGAATTAGATACACAGCTGAAGTTCTTCAAGCCATGCACAAAAATTATACAGAAAAAAAAATATATATATACAGGCAGCTGCTGATGGAAATTCCTGGAGAAAAATGGAATTACAGGCTGTGTCAGTAAGGAGGACACAGACAGAGAACCCTCCTTGGGGCTGCTTTTCTCTGACAGAAAAGCTGATAATGGCTCACTTTTAGCTCCCTGCAGGCACGGGGGTTGTAATGCTTAACTGGGGGTTTGTAATGGTTAATTGGGGGCTTGAAGTGGTTATTTTGGGCCCCAGTGACACCCCCGTGCGGTTTGCAGTGGTTAATTAGGAGGTTGCAGTGGTGGTTTGGGGTTTGCAGTGGCTAATTAGGAGTTTGCAGTGGTTAATTAGGAGTTTGCAGTGGTGGTTTGGGGTTTGCAGTGGTTAGTTAGGAGTTTGCAGTGGTTCACTGGCAGCTGTGCCCGTCGATCACTGCCAGTGGCCAGCCCTGCTGGCCTGAGGGGACAGGCAGGTCCTGCAGCAGCCTGGCAGTGCCACCACCCCAATTCAGTAATAAAACACTGCACTTGGAAACAATGACAACAGTCTCGCTTCTTTCCCCCTCACCACTAAAGAGCAAGCAGCACCTGAAGGGTGGTGACTGTTCTTTCTCCACCAAAACCAGAATATTGAAGAATTGCAGGCAGCCAGCCAAGGCCAGGAGCAATTGCAATCAGTGACTGCCGTGGCTGAGGCCCCCCAGTACGGGACAGCACTCCCAGCAATGCCGGCAGTGACACGGGACACAGCAGCTCCCAGTAGCAGGGGAGCCTTTGCACCGAGCCTCTCGGTGCCCACCGGAGATTCACTGCTGGGATTTTCCCTCCCGCACAGCTCGGCTGGATGATCATTAGCCATGGAGCGTGTGCTCTGGGAGCAGCTGAGTAATGCACTGCTAATGCATTCCTAATGCACACCCTGAACTCGGGCAGTAAAACACACTGAGCCTTCTGAGAGGGACTGCATCCATCAAAGATTCATCTCCTATAGGAAGCCACCTGCTTCTTCACTGCCAGGAAGGAGAAGCTCAATCCCCAGCTCAGCATTCCAGTGAAAACAAGGACTTTGCAATGCACGTCAATTTCCAGGCAATCCTTCATCGGGAATCTCCCCGGGACACCCACTCTCACTCCGGGTCTCAAACCTCCACCTCCACACTCAGCCCAGGTTCCAGGGGCTACTGGAGTTTAGGGAGAGGCCCCCAGTGCCAGGGTTTAGTTACTTGCTGCAGCCTCCAGCTTGCGCTTGTGCGGGGGGTCCTCGAGCAGCCGCTTGATGTCCCCGCGGTGCCTCAGGTCCAGCGGCCGCTCCCACACTGACAGCTGCATGGTGGGGTTGAAGAAGAACACGCGGTCATCTCCAGTCCAGACTACACACCTGCTCCAAGCGATAAACCAGCCTTAGAGCATGTCCAGAGACGGGAAATGCGCCCTCAGCGGGGGCACCGCAGCCCTGAGTGACACCCCGGGGACACCGCGGGGACCCCGGCCTGGCCCTGCCCTGCCAGCCCTCCCCGGCACCCCAGAGAAGAATGCTGTCCTCACCCACACACGGGCACAGACGGGGCTGAAACAGCCCCAAAAAGCAGCAGGTGAAACATTTCTGTCAGGGAAGGGCAAAAGGACCAGGTGAGGTCATGGTGCTCCCAGCAGGAGCAGCCCCAGGAAAGGACATTCCAGGTTCTGGAGCCATCGCTGAGAGCAGCCAGGGCAGGAGCTCCGGCCCTGGGGCTGTGTGGGGCCTTGCCTTGATGCCACGGGCTGGCAGGTGGCCATGGGCACCTCACCTGCTGGGCTGGTGGGGAAAGGTGCAACCACAGCATCCCTGAGCCATCGCCATGGCATCGTCAGGACAGTCTCATGGCATCCCCATGGCACCCCAGTGACACCCCCGTGCCATCCCCACGGCATCCCCAATGACATCCCAATGCTACTGTCTTGGTGTCCCCAGTGGCACCCTCTGGCATCCCTGTGCCACCCCCAATAGCATCATCATGACATTACCATGGCAACTCTGTGCCATCCCCATGGCATCCCAATGACATCCCTTGGCCATCCCCATGGCATCCCAACAGCCTTCCCACAGCATCCCAGTGGCATTCCCAATGGCATCCCAACAGCCTCCCCACAGCCTCCCCATGGCATCCCCACACCATCCCTGTACCATCCCCATGGCACCCCAGCCAGCTCCCGCCTGCTCTGACAGGTCCTCCCCCACCCCAAACCTTTAGGATGATTTTTAGGGCTCTGTTTGGGATTTGCCGAACGTGACCGAGCTCCGCAGCAGCAGCCGCAGTCCCTGGGCTTGGCCAGGGAAATATGCACGGCAGCAGTTCAGCTCCTTGTCCTGACATTCGTTTGGAATCAGCCAAAATAATATGAAAATAACTATTGCACCATCCTTAACAGACACTCAAAAACCTGGAGATGAACGTCTCTAAATTTATATGTAAATAAACAAACAGAATTTCCATCTCAGGCCGGCGCTTCCTGAATCCCAATGAGAGCTAAACCCCCTCTGACTGAGACACACGCACTGCTGGGAGGAAAAGGCTGCTGTTTCCAAAGCAAAAGTACCTGGAAGGAACAAACCTTATAATTACAAGCTCTGATGCTTAATGGTTATTAAAAGCAGGGAGTAAAGCTGGGTTTAAGAGGGTCTGGTCCAGGTAAAAGACTGGAAATTGCAAAACTGCTCCATCACTGCAGGGTGTTGCCATAAAATAACCCAACACACCCCATGCAGGACAGGTAAGATCCCATAAAATTGGCTGTACAAACCCATGGAAGTTTTGGCATCCTGGATTCAGTGACACGCACATGATAAATATCTTTAACAACCTTTCTAACATATTACCTATGTAACTATATAACATATAGTACACATCCTACAAATACTACACTAATACTTCGTGTTCCTTTTCATGCACAGTGGTTTGGATCACAAACCACTGGATATCTCATAAGAGAGGTTCTTCCTCGAGCTGGGATGATTTGGAAGAGTTATGGGACTGTGGGAAGCTCTGTTCTCCCAGAAACCCTGGCCCAGCAGGCCTGAGCCCCTCCTGGAGAGCACCAAGGGGATGGACAGGAACAGTCCCAAACCAAGGCTCCCGAAATAAAACCATAGCTGTTCCAGAAGGAAGGGGGAAATCCAGGCATTTAGGTGAAGAGACAGACTAGGCTGGCAGGGGTAGATGGGATCTTGGGAAGGAATTGTTCCCTGTGAGGATGGGCAGGCCCTGGCACAGGGTGCCCAGAGAAGCTGTGGCTGCCCCTGGATCCCTGGCAGTGCCCAAGGCCAGGCTGGACACTGGGGCTGGGAGCAAAGATCCCATGGATGTCAGCCCCTAAGTATAAACTAATTATTATAATTAAACAAAGGAGATAAAAATCCTTTTATCACCCACTCAGGGCAGGAAGTGCAGAAGGGAAATGTCACAAGGGCTTTGGTGACCCAGCTCATGTTGTCACCTGACTGGGAGTGGGCCCAGGGAACCTGGACCATAGCACACAAGCTGTGTCAGACACAGCCCGCAGCCAGCACCAGCTGTGTAGGACAGGCAGAGTCACCCCCTGCCACTGAAAGAAGTGGGAGAGAGAGGATCTGGCCCTAAAAAGCAATACCTTTACTTTTAAATCCTGTTCTCCCTCTCTGCTCCATCCCAGCACCACCCAAGCTGAGACACAGCGAGGCAGAGCCCACCCTGCAGATCCCAGGGATCTGGCTGCTGTTCGTGGCTCCCTCCCACATTCTCCCTAAGGCCATGATTAACGAGGAAAAGCTCTGCCAGGAGCCGCGCCAGGAACCCAGCGATGCTGCTGAACCCCTGGCAGTGCTCTCCCCACGGCCCAGCCCAGGAAGGCACTTTGGGAAGGGGAGGCACTTTGGGAAGGGGAGGCACTGGGGAAGGGCTCTGGCACCTCCTCACCATGGGGATCCCGGCACTGGGGTGGATGCCACGGGCTTGTTCCCATTGGAAGCGCTGCCAGCCTCACTCACGAGCTTGAAGGAGTGATCCTGGAGAGACACAGAGAGATGAGTTCACAAATAGAGCCGGGGCAGAGAACTGCTCCTGGTGCACGAATCACCCCTCGGCCCGGAGTGGGTCACCTCATGGCCAGAATTCCAGGAGAGGCTTTATGGACAGCCAGCTGCCTCTGGAGCAGCCCAGATAAACGGGAAGTGATAAAAATGCCTCCCCACTTAGAGCAGGGTAAGTGACAGAGCAGCCAACACCTTCTGTCCATGCCTTGGGAGAGGGGGATGAGGGGTAACTCCGAGTGTGGCACTGACCAGGACAGGAACGAGCCTGGGAGCTCCCCGGAGCCAGGGAGGGCCCTGTGCCAGCTCTGCGCCTTCCCTGCTCCTCTGGGACTGCTCAGGGACATCACCACTGCCAGAGTGACTGATTGCCCCCAGCTGCACCTCTGTCCCCATCAAACAGCAAAAACATGGTCAGAGCTGCTGGAGAGAGCCCAGAGGAGGCCATGGAGATGATCCCAGGGCTGGAGCCGCTCTGGAGCCAGGCTGGGAGAGCTGGGGGTATTCACCCAGAGAGGAGAAGGCTCCAGGGAAATCTCAGAGCCCCTTCCAGGGCCTAAAGGGGCTTCAGGAGAGCTGGAGAGGAACTGGGGACAAGGCATGGAGGGACAGGACACAGGGAATGGCTTTAAGCTGAAAGTGGGTAGATTTAGATGGGATACTGGGAAGGAATTGTTCCCCGTGAGGGTGGGCAGGCCCTGGCACAGGGTGCCCAGAGCAGCTGTGGCTGTCCCTGGATCCCTGGCAGTGCCCAAGGCCAGGCTGGACACTGGGGCTGGGAGCAGCCTGGGACAGTGGGAGGTGTCCCTGCCCATGGCAGGGGTGGCACTGGGTGGGCTTTTAGATCCCTCCCAACCCAAAGTGCTCTGGGATTCCACGGGGAGCACACCAGCCCTGAGTGTCCCTCCCCTGATCCTCTGACAGCGACAGAGCTCCTGCACAGCTCCAGCCAGGCCAGTCCTGACCCGCATTTGTGCAGCCCAGAGGTTCCACGGGGCTCTGGAAGAAGCTCCAGCACAGACCTTGTCACTGTCACTGCCCGTGGGGACACTCTTCCTCTCCGTGTGCAGAATCAGCGTCGGGGGGCAGGAGGCTCTGCTCGAATCCTTGCCACGATCTGTGAGGGGAAAGGAGCTCTTTTAATGTGAAACAAATAAACTCACAACAAGCCAAAACTGCTGAAGAAAACCCAAACTGCTGCCAGGGGCTCTGAGCCTCCTCCTGCCACCTCTTCCTCCTTTATCCACACACCCCTTGTGCCCGGGATGCATCTCCCCTCCAGACACCACATTTCAGTGGAACACACTCCCAGACCTCAGGGAGAGGCTTTTACTGCACCGAGCGTGGTGTGCTGCCTTCCCTGGGCCCCCATGGGACATCCCTAGGGACACGTCCTCAGGCACACGGGCAGAGGTGGCTGGCAGGGCTGGGCTCACGGTTGGACTCCAGGATCTCAGAGGGTTTTCCCAACCTAAAGGATTCCCTGATTCTCTGATCCTCTTCCCCCTGGGGACCACGACCCCCAGCCACCCCCGTGCTCCCAGCCCGCAGATCCTGCTGTGCTCTGGGTGACCTCTGTGGGAATCCCCAGGGAATGCCGGATTGATTTCCACTGGAAGCAGGGGAAGAACATTTCCCTCTCCTTTACAGACGGCTGTCTCCATCCTGAAATCCTAAACCCTGAAGCTGCTGCTGCCTACAAAAACTGTGTGTCGGTAACAGAGAGGCCTCGAGGGACAACAGGGAAAGGCAAGAAGGCAGCAGGTGTGAGACAGAGACCCAGCCATCCCCAAAAAGGAGTTTGCACAGCAAGGTGTTGAGAAATAGGACATTTTCTTAATTTGGGGTTTTTTGTCTGCTTGTCCTCTTCAAACCCATATTTGGGGTTCTGAACTGAGGTGACCTGGCCTGCCCGTCCTGCAGCAGCGAGGACAAGGTGTGTGTGAATCCTCTGTGCAATCCCCAGTCCTGGGGAGATGTCCCCAGCCCCTCCCATGTGTCCCCGGCTGCCCCTGGATCCCTGGCAGTGCCCAAGGCCAGGCTGGACGGGGCTGGGAGCAGCCTGGGAGAGTGGAAGGTGTCCCTGCCATGGCAGGGGGGGAATGGGATGAGCTTCCAGCCCAAACCAGCCCAGGATTCTGTGGGTCTGTGGGGCAGATTCACCTCTAAATGCTACTCCATTAACTTCAAAATTACTCTGGGTACAGAACAGGCCCCCATTTGACTCTGCTTCCCTTGAGTCTCTCAGACTAATAAAACATTAAATCCATGGCATTTTGCTCAGAAGATGACTTTCTCCCTTTTTATGGGGAGCAAAAGAGAAGATTTACAAACCAGAGCCATTAATTTCCACATTAAAGGAGCCACGAGCAGGGAGCTGCTGATACACATCAAAAGGGGCTCTAAATTCATCTTCCTTCCCTGGATATCCGGTAATCGGGAATCAAAGCTTTTCGGGCACCTTGCTCCTCTGGACACAGGGAAGTCACAGCCGGTGTCAGTGCCCAGCTCGGCCTCCCCCTGCCTGGCTCCTGGGAGGGGACGCACAGCACTCAGCAAGGCCTGGCACAGAGGGGTGGCACAGGGCCACTGCCAGGGCCAGCCCCGGGACCAGCAGTGCCCCAGGGAGCACCTGCAGAGGCCACAAGTGGCTGCTGGCCCTGGCACCAGCCATGGCCAAACCCCACGTGGGAAGGGACACCAGACAGGACCCCCGGGGACAGGGGTGTCCCTCACACTCCTGAGACATCCAGAGCCACGACTGGGACACCTCATTTGGGTGAAACTCCATCAAAAACCCATTTATTATTATTATTATTATTAAAATTGTGATTCTTTTATACTCATCATTGTCTCGTCAGTCTAGGAAGTAGCCAAGATATTTCATCCATGCACAGGCACACGGGCATGAGGAACAGGAAAACATTCCCTGGCTTTGGAAGCATTAATACAAATCATGGAGCCATGGAATGGTTTGGGTTGGGAAAATTAAAGTCATCCCATTCCACCCCCTGCCATGGCAGGGACACCTCCCACTGTCCCAGGCTGCTCCCAGCCCCAGTGTCCAGCCCGGCCTTGGGCACTGCCAGGGATCCAGGGGCAGCCACAGCTGCTCTGGGCACCCTGTGCCAGGGCCTGCCCGCCCTCCCAGCCAGGAATACCCAGGTGTAAACTGGCAGATTTAAACTGAAAATAGGAGGAGACCCCAAAGCACACTCCAGGAGCTGTGGTCTGTGCAAAGGAAGGTTCAGCACAGGGTAATTGCCTCGGTCATTAATAAATGAAGATGAGGTTGAGGCTCAGAGCGGGGAGGTGCTGGTGTGGGCACACAGCCACTCCGCTCCTGAACCTCCCACGGTTCCCGAGGGAGACCCTCTGTGCTGCAGCACCCGAGGCAGTCTCTGTTCCCTCCTGTGAAAGCTCCTCTCCTTTTCCCTCCTGTGAAAGCTCCTCTCCTTTCCCCTCCTGTGAAAGCTCCCTCCCAGCACCCTCCCAGCAAGGCCAGGGCCCCAGGGAGACCCTTGGGTGGTGCAGCCTTTGCTGCACCCATGGGTGAGCCCCTGCAGCAGGCAGCTCCTTGGGCATTCCCGTGTGGGACACACTGCCACAGCATTTTGGGCAGTCAGCACATCTAAAAGAAGAGGGGAATAAAGAAAACCCAAACCATAAAATAAAATAACGAAGGGAAGTCCCGAAAGGCCCTGTGCACAGCAGGAGCCCTTTCGTTTTACACCTGCAGTTGCACACCGAGTGCTTTCCCTGAGCACAGCGTAAGGAGGAACATAATCCGAGGTTGTTGCTGCCTCCCCAGGCTCAGGAATCCCTGGCCCTGGAGTGGGGCTGGCTGTGCCACAGGGGCCCTGGAGCCCCAGGGACCCCTCTGCTTCCCAAGGGGATCCCTGCTAGACCTCTCACATCAGTGGAGACCTCCCCTCCTCTGCCCACGCTGGGCAGGACCAACACAAGGTGTTCACTGGGGCACACCTTCCCTCAGATTTACTCTTTGCTCATTCATTAACCTTTTCCTCCCTCTTAAGTGCACAAACGAAGCTGCAGCCTGACAGTGAAGCCACCACGCCACATTTCCAGCCCCTTTTTTGCCCCCAAACAGCACAATCAGCATGGTGAGTTCCTGCCCGGCTGCCGGAGGATGAGTGGGAGATGGAGATAAAGGCTCCTGATTAAAGAGGCTTCTCCCGGGCTCCACGGCAGGTGCAGGGACATGAATAATTCACAGCATGGCAAGGAAAGGTGAAGCAGCAAAGCTACCTTGGGGATAGCACAGAGGATGTTGGGTGTGATCACAAACACCTCATTAAAAGCAGAATTAGAGAGGGAGGGGAAGAGGGAAGATGGATTCATGCCACGAGGAGCTGTGGACAAGGCATAATAAAAATTTGTTTTGTAAAAATATGTAGAGGCCAAACCTCCATTAATCTCAAAAAAGTTTAAAATTTTGTCTAAATGCTCCTGAGAACTGGATTTATTAAGTGCACACACCCCACACTGTGGGTTTTACCCTCCCCCAGAATCTCCACAGGTCAGTTCTGTCTCTCCCCACAACCTCACTGCTCTGGTGTTTGAGATCAGCCTAAAACCTTCCCTGACTGATCCCCAGCTCCTCCTCTGCTGCTCTTAACTCAGTCCAAGTGAGGGACTCCAGTGCTGGCCCCATCAGCCAGGTCAACCTTAAAGAGCCAGTCCATGCCCTGCTCCAGGCAGTGGGGTCCCACCTTGCTCCCTCACCACTGAGGCACACAGCTCCCACTCCAGCTCCTGCCTTCCCACGCTGGTTTCCCTTTAACTGGTGTTTGTTTGCTGCTCTGACCACTTCTGCTGCCCTCCAAGTGCTCCTTTCCCCTCTCAGAACAAATCTCCTTGAGCCGAGCTTTTCTCCTCCCTGCAACAATCACTCCCCACCCTCCCTGTTATTGTTCAGGGCATTTGTAACGGGAACAGGAGAACAACAAAGGCAAATTCTTTGCTGGTGCGGAGTTCAAGGACAAACTCATTTCATGGCTGGATGTTCCAGGCACACAGCCAGCACTGCCTGAGAGGTGCTGTTTGCCACTGCCCTGAAATCATGGAACTACAGCCTGGTTTGGGTTGGGAGGGACCTTAAAGCCCACCCAGTGCCACCCCTGCCATGGCAGGGACACCTCCCACTGTCCCAGGCTGCTCCCAGCCCCAGTGTCCAGCCTGGCCTTGGGCACTGCCAGGGATCCAGGGGCAGCCACAGCTGCTCTGGGTAACAAAGTGTAATCCCTGGGGGTGAAGGATCAGATAGGCCACGTCTGAACTGATCCCGAGGAATTCCTCATAAACACTATTTTTTTCCACGGAACAGTGCTGGAAAGGTGCCCTCAGGGCCCCGTGGTGCCTCAAAGGTGACAAGGGTGGCAGCCCCTCCTCGGCTGAGTGGCCCCAGGTCAGGCAAAGGAAGCGCCAGCCCGACCCCAGCACAGCAAACCCATCAAACCTGGAGTGATTCCGCAGGGGCCCCATCCCTGCAGGACGGGAAGCACGGCCTGGCTGGAAGGACGCAGACACACCACAGACTCCCCAGTCACGGAATCAGGACACGGAAACAGGACCCACCTGCTCGTGCCTGATCCATCAGGTTGGTGGCCATGAAGGTGACGGCCGGCGCGGACACGGCGGTGACACGGGTGACCTGCGCTGGCACCAAGGGGCCCACGGCAGTGTCCAGCCTGGAGGCAGAACCTGGGAGCAAACCATAAGGAAAGAATGGAATTTTTCCCTAGTAAATAAAAATTCCCTTAAAACCCGCAGCTTTTTTCCCCAGCTCCTGGCAGTCGAGGCCGTGGTCAGTGGTGAACACGGTGGTGCTGCACTGGCAGCTGCACTTGGGGATCTCAGGGAGCTTTTCCAGCCTGAATGATTCAGTGAATTCATCTGCTAAACACATCTCCCTGCCCCCACTGCAGGGTTAAAACAAGGTTTGTGCTCAGCCTAATTCCTGGCCACGATGCCCACAGATTCTCAGCCAATAAACAGTGCCAGAAATGTAAAATTAATGAAAATGTGGCCCTCAAAATAAGAATTTGCCAGAATAGCTCAATGCCCTCCCAGCAGGTCACAGCAAGATGTGTTCTCATTTTAAATAACACTCCCCTGGTTTCCAGTGTTATTCATCACAACTTCTTTGTGTCCCCCTCCATCCACGGGAAACGATTTCGCCAATAATTTACAAGCGCAGCTTTATCCAGAGACTCACAGTCTGCTCGGACAAGGCCCAAACCAGAAGCTCCCTGGTTTGCTCACGAGCATTATTCATGACCAGCCAGTCACCCAGGGTAGCTGCCAGCACCCGGCTCCTCAGTCCCGCAGAATTCCTGGCTGTCGCCACATCAGAGGTCGAACCCGGAGCGTTCATTTCCACCTGACTGGGCACAAGCTTTTCAGAAGCTGAGCCTCCCAACGCCATCTCCTGCCAGGGGAACTCCAGGCGTCCCAGCAGCAGTCCCCACGTCCCATTTATGAGCCTCCGCTGCCAAACTGCACAGACACGTCCCTGCTTTAAGGCGGACTCTGGGGATAAGAGCACAATCCAAGCTGCGGGACTTCTTGCCCCTTCCTTTCACCAGCTATTCATGGGCTGTCAAACAGTTCCCATCCCAGCTTCTCCACGCTTTGGAATAACATGGATCATTTCTGAAACCTTCAGTCTGTTATAAAACCTCACTCACACACCCGGAACCCCTTCATGGAGCTGTGTCCCTACAATTCCAGGTGCCAAAGCACAATATTCCAGCACAGAACCATGGAATCCCAGACCGGTTTGGGTGGGAAGGGACCTCAAAGCCCATCCAGGGCCCCCCCTGCCATGGCAGGGACACCTCCCACTGTCCCAGGCTGCTCCCAGCCCCAGTGTCCAGCCTGGCCTTGGGCACTGCCAGGGATCCAGGGGCAGCCACAGCTGCTCTGGGCACCCTGTGCCAGGGCCTCCCCTGGCACCCTCACAGGTGAGGATTTCCTCGGGGTAGGGGAAGATGAACTACAAGCAGCTCTGCAGGAAAAACATGAGAAAAGGATGATCAGAAGATAATTTTGTTATTACTCTTCTTTTTTTTTTCCCCAGCACTAATCCAGAATCAGAGAAATTCTTGTGCAGCTGTGGCTGCCCCTGGATCCCTGGCAGTGCCCAAGGCCAGGCTGGACACTGGGGCTGGGAGCAGCCTGGGACAGTGGAAGGTGTCCCTGCCATGGCAGGGGCGGGATGGGATAAACGTGAATGTGCCTTCCAACCCAAACCAGCCTGGGTTCTATGAATTCTCTACACCCAAAACTGGAATAATTTCCATAACTTGCATAATTATCTCCTGCAATTCCAGCCAGCACTCGAGACGAGCTCTGCTCATTCCCCACCTCGGCTTCTGCCGCCTATTCAAACGTGACTTGCCATTATATAATTTCAGCTGCTTCTTTATGTTGATTTATTATCCAATCCAGGAACAATATCAGTGCATCTTTTGATGTGATGGAAGCAATTATCCCATGGCTTCCATCTGCAGCGGAGTCAAGTATATATAAATATATATTTATATACACATATATATGCATTTCATACATGCAGATCGAGTTCAACTGCTTATTTTAATTATAACTGCTGCTCACCAAATAAGCTGGAATGATTTAAGGCAATCTTAACCTTTAAGGAATAAATATTTATGCTTTGGAGCTGTTTGTGCTTATAAGGAGCAGTCTTTGCAATGGATGGCTTTGGAATACAAATAAAGCCTGGATGGAGTTGAACGCCACGATGCAATATCAGCCCCTGCTCTGAACTGAACATAACCTGGGCTGGAATTACACCTGAATACGAACCCACACTCCGAGCGCTTCATGATTAAATTTAGGCCAGTTTTACTCTAAAACAACCCTGAGGAGGGGAGGGAGGAGGAAAGCGTTCTTCCCTCTGAAGTTTTGGAAGATGCAGAGCCAGGGAGGCCTGAGGAGCCAGCGGCGCCTTTGGAGAGCATCTGCCCGTTCTTGAGATGATTTCAGTCACTTTCCAGCATTTTCCAAACACAGAGCCACCCACACTCCCATTAACTCCGCAGGGACAAAGGAGACAAAGGCAGAAGGGGAAGGGCAAGAAATCTGAGGATCCTATTGCAGATGATCCACTGCCCTGATTGGTGTCTGATGATGGAATCCAGAAGGGAGATCCAAGGCTGGACTGGGATCCCCAGCCCCTCTGCTGGGATAGGGGAGGGACAGGGGTGAGCAGAGCCTGGGAAAGGTGACAGGACAGGGGTGAGAAGAGCCAGGAGAAGGTGGGAGGGATGGGGGTGAGCAGAGCCAGGAGAAGGTGGGAGGGATGGGGGTGAGCAGAGCCAGGAGAAGGTGGGAGGGATGGGGGTGAGCAGAGCCAGGAGAAGGTGGGAGGGGAGGGCGCTCCAGGCCCAACACAGATTTATCCCCCAGTCACTCCGGTGTCTGCTCTGTTTTCCAACCCCTCCCGGCCATCGCTGGCACTGAGTTCAAGGCATTAAAATGCCTGAGAGGGATCTGGTCCTGGGCACTTCCCCCAGCCCCTGGGGGATGTGAGGAATGCCTGTAATTCCCAGCTCTGCGTGGGGAGCTCCGAGAGCCAGCATCCCCTGCCCGGTGCTGCAGGGAAACCACAGCTTCTCATAAAAACCACTGCCAGCATTTCCCACTTAACTCATTCCTGCTGCCTCTCCGCGCCTCCCGCGGGATTCGGACTTGAACTGAGAGAAAGAACCAGGTCTAGAGTTCAGAGCTGTTGCCAGAGAAGATAATAACCTTAAGCACTGTGTGATGAGGGTGACGCAGGTCGGGCAGAAGCATCAGCGCAAAGCTCCTGCCCGAGGTAAGCCGAGCCCAGCAGAGAAACCCAGCTCTGTGCTGGTGAGGGACGTCCCAGGCAGAAGCGACCAGGGTGCAGGGTGGTGTGGGGAGAGGGAATCAGAGTAAATCCAGATCTCATCCAATTCTGTCACTGCTGGAACATTCCTCTGGAGGAGTTTGCCCGTTCCTAGCCCCAGGGTGGGTGACACTGGCACCAGCTGGGACCAGGGAGTCACCGAGTCACTAAGGTTGGAAAAGACCTTTCAGATCATCAAGTCCAACCAGCACCACCACCATGGTCACCATCAAACCACGTCCCCAAGTGCCACATCCACAGGACTCTGGAATCCCGCCAGAGGTGGCGATTCCATCATTCCCCGTTCCAATGCTTTACAACCCCCTCCAAGAAGAAACTTCCCTAATATCTGATCTAAACCCCGCCTGCTGAGGGTGCCCTGCCCCTCGTGAGGAGCCCCCTACACTCATCCTGGTGCAGCCAAACTGTTCCCAGCGCCAGGGAGGAGTTTGTGACACGCTGGGCCATGAACAGGCAGTTAATGGAAAAGAGCAGTGAAATCAGTAATCGCAGCCACTGTGTCAAACAGCCAGGCCCAGAAATGCACCTGGTCATTTTTATTATTGCTGCTATCATTTCCTGACCCCAGAAGTTACTGGAGACCAGAGCCTAGGGACTTGCTTCATTTAGAAGCACAGTCCATCCTGATGAGATAATTTGGGGCAGTCCTGCCTATCTGCAAAGGACATGAGAAGTCTCTTCGCTTGGAAAAAAGGAAGAATTGAGCAGCAATAAAAAAAAAAAAGAACCGACTTTTTACTAAGCAGGCAGCCTCCTTCAGCTGCATGCAGCCCCTGAGCTCTGCTCCCCCGTCCCCTCAAGGACACACCGCGCTCCTCCTCAAGGCAGTTCTTGTTGGGTAAACACAAGGCTGCCCAGGAGCCACCTCTGAGAAATTTTCCTTCCTTCCTCTGTTTCTTTGTAAGGCCCAGACACGTTCATTAAAAATATTCAGCACTTTCTGAATCTGATTATGCCCTTCCCTGTGCCTCAGACCTGGGAACGTGTGGTGTTTCCTGAGCAGCAGCTGCCCTTGGCTGCCTGCACAGGGGCTGCTGGGGAGAACAGCCCGGCACAGCTGGCACAGCTGGCACAGCTGGCACAGCTGCCGCAGGGCTCAGCACAGCTGCCCTGCCCTCGCTGCCACCCCAAACTCAGCCCCGGGCTCGCTGGGTGAGCTGGAGCTCAGCGGGTGCTCCCGGGGTGATGGAGAGAGCCCCCAGCACCCTGCAGAGCTTTGGGATGCTCCATGACCTCACAGCCCAAACCCACCCAAGCTGTGGCTGGGAATGGCAATCCCTGCTTGCCCTTCCTCCTGGGACCCACCCCAGACGGGGTCACAGGGCAGTGGTGAGGGGTGGGCACAGCTCTGTCCCACCTGGCACCTGCCAACAGCCCCTCAATCCCAGATGGAAACGGGAAACTGAACAAATGTGACAGCGAGGGGCAGACAGGAGCAGCTTGGGCTGCTTAGGGAGGACAGACCAGACACAAACAGCATTTACACCACACAGTCCCAGAGTCCCACACTGCTGTGGGCTGGAGGGACCTGAAATCCCACCCAGTGCCATGGGCAGGGACACCTTCCACTGTCCCAGGCTGCTCCAAGCCCCAAAATCCAGCCTGGCCTTGGGCACTGCCAGGGATGGGGAGTCCCTGTACAGCCCATGGGCCACTTCCGTCAGCAAGGAGGAAAAAGGAGGAGAATTTTATAAATCAGACTTTTCTGGTCTCCAAACCCAAACAGAAACAACCCTCGAAATTTTGGCAGCATCGCCAGTTTTGGCAGAATTACTCCAACTGCTTTGCACCTCTTCATCCATGTTTCCTGTGGTTTGTTTTTGTTTGGGTTTTTATATTTTTAAACTGAAAAAAGAATATGGAAATTGCTACTGAAGAGCTCCTTTGCTGCTGCACTGGAAGTAACAAAAATAATCCATAAATGACCCGGGGGGGGAGCACAGGAGAATGACAATGAGCTGGAAGGTGAGGGGTGACACCAGCACGGATGTTTGTCCCTGGACAGGCAGAGGTCTCAGCAGGGATGGCACAGCCTGGCACAGGGGACTCGGGGCCATCACAGGGACTGGGAGAAGCAGGAGCTGCTTCTGGATTTTGGCACGGAAATGCTTTGGTTTTTTTTAGTTTAAAATTGATGGTGTAGAAGCCAAGTCACCTCAGTGGATTCCATCAGATGAATAAATTGCCCTAGAAGGAGGTCAGAAAATCAGTGAAGGGTCTTCTGTCTCTGGTGAAATGAAAAATGAAGGCACGAGACACAGAAGCACAGCTGGACAGGGATATATGCACAGATAAATCAGTGTACAGCAGAACAAAAATATGGAGAGATAGCACCGCTGCCTTCCATAGGACACTTCCCACCCTGGCAGTGCCCAAGGCCGGGCTGGACGGGGCTGGGAGCAGCCTGGGACAGTGGCAGGTGTCCCTGCCATGGCAGGGGTGGCACTGGATGGGCTTTAAGGTCATCCCCACCCAAACCATTCCACGATTCTCGATCTCCAGCAAATCCCAAATCCTGCTGGCTCCGAGCCCGACCCCGCACCCTCCCCAGCACGAGCAGGAGCTGCACTTTTGTTTCTGCAGGATAATTTGGAGCTTTCATTTCAATATGCATTGCCATAACCACTTTAGGAACTGGTAAATGCTGGAGTAAATTGCTCATTGGAGCGGGAAGGGAAGACGGGAGATAGGAAGTCAGCAAGAATTCCTGAAAATCTGCAGAGTCAGGACTAAGTGACAACGAGCACCTTCTGCAATGAGCTGTGCTGGGGGAAAATTTCCCTCTCCACTTTCTCTTCTTTTAACAACCTGGCTTTTTGCAATTTCCACCAAATGAGCAGCAAAACGAGGAAAGTCAAAGCTTCAAACGCAAAGTGAAATCAAAACAAACCAACCCCCCTGAAAGCTGAAGTGTCACATCCAGCCACGTTTTACAGTTCTGTCCTGTAGTACTGATGCTTGAAACACCATCTGTTCAATCAGCCAGGGAAACGCTCCCTGCCCTGAGGGAGAGGGACACTGCAGGGGCTGGGCAGGATCGACCTCTGAAGGTCCCTTCAAACCCAAACTATTCAGTGATTCCATGACAGGGACAGCACCAGCAGAGCCCCACACCCCAAACCCTGCTGGGTTCAGGGGTCACAAAATATCCCCAAAAACCCTGTGAAGTGTCCTGCTCCCCTCTGCCACCAGACAGGGACAATCACGAGAAGCCACGGCTCTGATTGCTCTTTGAAGCCTTGCTGCTGCATTCAGGAAAGCTGGAGAGCCTCAATTTAAAAGATTCCTCAGAGGAATTATTTTAGATGGGGTTTAGCATCCTCATTTCTTCCCTTTTGGGGGGAAATGGTTGTTCAAGCCCCCACGCCCACCCCAGCACAGCCCTTGCCCAGCCCCGACCTTCTCTGGTCCTGCCCTTAGGATCCCAAGCAGGAATTCCCCACTTTGTGCCAAACCCCAGCATTGGCTTTGATTGGAGAAAAAAACCCCAAATTGAAAGTCTGTGACCAGCAGAAGCTAGCAGAAAGCATTTCCCAACTTTTAATGAGATTTCTGATCAGAAGAGCTTTAAGAGCGGGACACACAAAGACGAATTAAACCCGACACATTTAATAACAGAAACAGCAGGATTATTAAACACCATTCAAGCCCTGCTTAGAAGAGCAAATGACGCAAATCCTCGCAGGCTCAGCTCGTGTCCCTGCACAGGCTGCTGCCCCCTGCCCCAGACCCTGCCCGGGCTCAGACCCCACGGCTTCAGCCTGGAAACACAGCTCCCGCTGGAGGCTTTCTCTCACTTCTTATTCTGATAGATAAACAGGCAAGGAGTGTCTGGACAACGCTCTCAGGCGTGGGGGGGATTCCTGAGGTGTCTGTGCCAGGCCAGGAGCTGGGCTCGACCCCTCTGGGTCCCTTGCCACTCAGGATGTTCTGTGATTCTGTAATCCCAGAGTAAAACTCACCTTTACTCACTGAATTTTTACTGCACGGATATTCAGCTGAACCGTGAGACCCTGCCTACACTGGGAGCCCAGGGAAAAGCAGAGAGCCCCCAGGGATGGCTTCTCCTCGAGCCTGGCTCGCACAAAGAGGGACTGGCTAGCAGCAGACACCAGAACGTACTCTGGGAAGCACAAACAAACCATTCCTGTGGGCACGCTTCTGGGATTATTTGGAATTACGACAAGTTTCTCTGAGTTACTGAGCTGTTTTGGCAAGGTGGCAATGGCATTCCTTCAATGGGATCCCGTCCCGCACCTCCCAGGATAAACCAGTTATCACCATTCATCATCACACAGCCCCTGCCTCAGATCTGCTGCTCCTCTTACATCAGCACCTTTTTAGTGAATATTCTCCTGATTTTCAAAATTCTGCACTCAGAAAGAGGTATCAGGGTGGTTTTACTCATTAAAAAGAAATCTTGCCAGAACTGTGTCCAAAAATGAAGCAAATCTCTCCACCTGAGGCCTGGATCCCGTGCCTGGATGACAATGACAGTGACATTTTACACACTATGAACCAGTACTGAAACAAAAAACACTGAAACCCTCCCCAGCTGACCCGGGCTGGAGAGGGCAAAGGCACGAGAAAAGGCAGAAAGGAAGAGGGAAAATGATGAAAAGTCTCCAGCAGGGAGAAATCCTCCTCAGCAGGACAGAGCCCACCGTGTCCCCGAGGTGCCACCAGGAGTGGGAAGAGCCTGGACATCTCCTGGATCTGCAGGTGGGCACCACGCAAGGTCAAACCAAGGTCCCTGCCTCACTCCCTGAGTTATCTCCACAAATGGGACGAGATCACCACCAGTTAATTAATTAATCAATCAATCAATCCCCTGGGAACACTGCAGAGGAAATGTTCACCTCGGCAGCGACTGCCCCAAGGCAGAGGTCAGTGAGCTCTGTCCTTCCCAAAGCCTCTGCAGCCCTCTAAAGCCAAGCAGCCCAGCGGATCTGATCTCCAGAAAGCAAACACTGCGGGGATTCAGAAAAAACAAACCAAATCCCACCGTTCTCCACTCTTTGCCTCTGCAAACAGCGCTCCTGCCAGGCACGGAAACACGGGAGCTGGATTTGGGATGCTGCACGGGCAGGGAGAGCCTTCCCTCGATCCAGGGCAGTGATCCAGGCTGCTCGGGGGTGGGGTTTGCAGAGCCCATGGAATTCAATCATCCCCTGGATTTACCACCCACATGAGCACCGGGTGAAGCGAAGCCAAGCTCTGGTGTTCACTGAGGGGAAAAAAACAGGATTGTTTATCCTGCTGCCTAAAAACTCTGATCCTCTTCTAGGCTTCGTTTTGAATGCTATGGGATCATGGAATATCCTGAGCTGGGACCCAGGGATCATCCAGTCCAACCGCCGGCCCTGCCCAGACCCCCCACCAGCCCCACCCTGGGCATCCCTGGCAGCGCTGTCCAAACGCTCCTGGAGCTCTGGCAGCCTCGGGGCCGTGCCCATTCCCTGGGGAGCCTGGGCAGTGCCCAGCACCCTCTGGGGGAAGAACCTTTCCCTGATCTGCAGCCTGAGCCTGCCCTGGCCCAGCTCCAGCCGCTCCCCCGGTGCTGTCCCTGTCCCGGGGAGCAGAGCAATGTAAGTCATTATTAATATCGGTATTAAAGCCTCAGCAATCTGAACTTTTCTGGGATCTCGTTTGGAGGCTCCCTCGCTCCCAATTCCCGTTTTCCCAGGCGCAGCTGTGGCGTTCCCTCTCCAGTAAATCCCAATCACAGCTCAGAGCAGGGACTGCAGCATTTCTCCAGCCGTGGTTCCTGGGTGTGTAAAACTCCACCGAGCTCTCCGCAGGCCCCGCTGGCTCCCGCTGCCTTACAGACCTTACTGGAGTCTCCAAACTGGGGGGAAAAAGTTGGTATTGGATTTTTGGCCAGTTTCTGAGAGCAGCAGCTCCTGACCCGGGTGACCTCCCTGCACGCAGGGACCTCCTGAGCAGGGAAGGTGGCAGCCAGCGCTGGATAAAAGACTCCTCTTGAATTATTCATGGCAGCCATCACAGAAAATTGGAAAATAGGGATGGAGGTCCCCAAAGCCACAGCAGGGATTGATGCTGAGTGTGGCTGGGCACGTTTGGCAGGGGCTGGGACTCTCCTGGGCTGTAACAGAGAGGTTTTCCAAGCCCAGGGAGGGGGAGGTGGGACCACTCCGCACCCGAGGGTGCCGCGGGGCCAGGGAGCCTCTGCCCACACCAGGAGAAAAGGGGATGATGGTGACGATGATGATGACCCCACGCCCTTCACCTCCCACAGCCCTTCTCACTGCTGCATCCAGTCCCATTTCCCAAACTCTTACGATTCGTTTCCAGCCTCATGCAGACTCCAGCACCACAGTTCAATCTCCTCGCTGAATGGGATGTAATTCTGAGAGAATACACTGAATTATGCAGCATCAAACCCTCAGAACTTCCCCTCACTCCCCGTCGCAGCAGAGTAATTATTTCTGCCTGAACCAATCCCAATCCTTTGTGTTTCAGAGTGAAATCTTCAAACGCTCGTTTCTGGGAGGATTTGAGTCAGAAATTAGGTTTGGAATTTTGAACCCAGCCAAGCAGAAACCAGGAATGTGCCTCTCATGCTCAATTTTTGTGGTGGTTTCCGAGTGGAGGTTTAAGGTCCCGGGTTCTTGAAACCACAGAGGGGACTCAGCGTGGAACAGGGGCTGGCAGGAGGGATTTTCTGGGGATGACAGAATCCCAGACTGGTTTGGGTTGGAAGGATCTTAAAGCCCATCCCATTCCACCCCCTGACACCTCCCACCATCCCGGGGTGCTCCAAGCTGGCCTTGGACACTTCCAGGGATGGGGCAGCCACCAACACCCCCAAGTCCTTCTCCTTTCCCCCCTCCCACCATCGCCACATCCTTAAAGTGCCAACAGAGCTGCAATTGCAGTAAAATCCATGAAATTCCATTTAGTGCTCTGGGGAACACCTATGGCACACCTAAAATCGGGAAATGCAATTAATTTCCCTTATTTATATTCTAGCCAAGGAAAGAAGATTAATTTTACCTCATTACATTTATTTACACTTCAGTGGGGCCTGACTGAGGAACAGGGGGAGTCACCCCGGAAACATCCACAGCCTCCGAAGCAAAACTGGGTACAAACACCAGGAAAATCCCTGTGAATTTGGTTCCCACCATCTGAGTGGCTGAACAGGAATAGCTGCTTGACTGGATAATAATAATAATAATAATAACAATAATAATAATAATAATAATAATAATAACAATAGTACAAATCCTGAGCTCTCAGCCTTGCAGACCCCCCCATGCTCTGCCATGGTGCCCTGGAATTTCCATTCCTTCGTAATAAACTCCCAATCGGGTATTTCTATATTAATTTTAATTTCCAAGATGAAGTGTAGCAGTGTTTTTGAATGATTCCAAGGCTGTTTTGTGGCACAGGGTTTGCTCAGCTCTCAGTCCCCTGGACAAAATGTTTGGAGGAAACTGAACCCTCAGCCTTTCCAGGGTCCTCTCCTCTTCCAGGGAATGCTGAGATTATTCCCTTGCCTAACACACCACGCTGAGAGCTGTCACCAGGACGTACAAGACCCTGCAGATGCAAATCCTAGAAGTGGAGATTAATCCACTGAGACTGTGGAATTTCTTCCTCCATCAGGTTTAGTTTTGCACTGAGTTTACCCCACATCCAGCCCTGATTCAGGCCAAACACTGGGAACATGCTGGTTGAAATCCACGCTGTGGCTTCATTTTACAGCATCAACACCAGTCCCCAAATAGCTGAAAAACAAAGTTGGCTGAAAATAAATAATAATTTCTTTTCATAAAAAATAATTTTCAAAACCATGCACTTTTTCCTCCCTGATAACAAGCAAGACAAACGCACACAAAGCAGCGTCACTCCCATCTTTTACACGGACCTCAGCAAGATTTGCTCCCCTGTTCCCCTCTCCAAGTCCCCCGGTATTCCTGTGGGCACCCCCAAGCAGGACACAAAAGCTGGGGCTGATCATCCGCTGGGAATTTGCATCCCAGCACCATGCCACGAAGCCCTGGCCACTCGTGCAGAGCTCCCAGTGGTTTAACTGCATAAATAAATGTAAGGACACAGCAGCAGCAGCCACCAAAACACGGTGTTCCCTCAGCTCTGATTTCCAACTCATGGAATTCTCACAGGAATTCTCATTCATTCATCTCCTGGAGAGGAACGAGCAAGGACCCTTCTTGGAATGATCCCATCATCCTTCCAAGGCTTATTCCTTTGTTTCACTCAATTTGGTTTTTCCTTCTAAGACTTCTGCTCCACTACCAGGAAATACACCCAGTTTAGTGAAGACTTTTAAAGCTACACAAATCTCAGCTAAACGTGAGTCTGCAACAGAAAGAAAAAGAGCCCGATCTGCCCAATCCAGCCCAAGTTCCTCAAAGGAACACAGGGAAAATGATAAACTCCCGTGTCAGTGTTACCCTCCAGTCCCAGCAGCGATAACAGCCCCGGCCTGCACACCTGGCCTGGCTCCCGGCTGGGCAAAACCCACCTGGCAGGGATTTTAACAGTGGAACTGCTGCTCCTAACAGTGAAACCTGATTTAAACACTGCACAGCACTGCGCTGCTCACAGAAAAACCCAGCTCAGTGTTTTAACAAGCACTTAAGGATACAGTAAATTAACTCTGACTTTCCTGACATTTACCGAGAGCTGGGCACGACTGAAAGGATTTGGGCTGTTTGTCTTTTGTAACTGCCACTGAAGTATTGATATTTTTCCCTCCGTCAATACCTCGCTATTACACCCAGGCACTGAGAGCCTCTTCTGGAGCACACCACAAAAGCAGCTCTTTAACCATGAGCGTGGCCCAAACAAAGCAGGCCGGAGGTGTGACCCTTTCCTGATGTCCAGCCAGACCCTCAGGTCCTGTCCCTGCTCACCAGACACCCCAAAGCCTTGGGAATCCCCCTGTTTGAATAAAGTGCACCGTGATCCATAAATCCAGGCTGGTCCACACATGTATTTGCATCAATAAACTCTCCACGATTGCCTTGGTTTCCCACATGGATGGTGCAAAAATGAGCAACATCACGGAGCTGTGCCTGATCTCACCCTGCCCATCCTCCTCCTGCACTTTGCCTGGGTAACCCAGAAACAGCTGAATTTTCACACTCTAAGAGCCATCACCCCATTTCTTACAGAGTCTTAACTGGGCAGCTGAGCACTTCCAGCTTCCAGCAGAGACTCACTGTGCAGGGAGGAGGGGGTCGATACCATTTCAGTGTGGTTCTGGGCGTTACCTGAGCCCCCTGTACGAGCTCACCTTCCCTCGCATGTGCCAACACAGACAGGGAACCAAAAAGTGCTTTTGTGCTGAATATTAGCTGGGGTAGGAAGTTATCACTTTAATAACTATAAACATTCATTTACTTGCTTCGTTACACAGCATTAGAGCCGGGCAGATCATTTACAACGAGCTTGTTAGAGCCACTCAGCACTCCAAGCCGAGCTGTTTCAGTGCCAGACACATGGGACACCCAGCAAGGCGAAGGAGAATCTTCCTCAGGAGAGAACATCGCATTCCTGCTTGGAATACTGGCGATTTTTCCAAAACTGCTATTTTTTGCTCACCTAATATCTTGGAATTCTGGTGTACAGAAGGGCTGGACTAATCTGAACTGAGAACTGTGCCAGGAGAATTCCCACAGAGTGGATCCTTATCGGATGGGAGCGAGCCCAGCAGAGAGACCCGGCCTGGCAGAGCCAGCAGGACCCATCCCAGTGCCCAGAGCTGCAGGAGCTTCCCGAGCATTTACTTGCTGGATTGCAGCTTTTAATTAATCTCATCAAGAGAAGAAAGGAAAAGAGTTTGGAGTTCCCACAGAGGTTGGACAAATGTCCCCAGCCCAGCCTTCCCAGTAATGAACTGGGAGGGAAGAGGTTGGCCAGGAAACATCTCAGAAAATGCTGGAACATCAAGGCCAGGTTGGACACTGGGGCGGGGAGCAGCCTGGGACAGTGGAAGGTGTCCCTGCCCATGGCAGGGGTGGCACTGGGTGAGATTTAAGGTCCCTTCCAAGCCAAACCATCCTGGGATTCTGTGATTCCCTGAGGATCTCAGGCTGAGCTCAAGGGTTTGATGGGAGGAACTCCACTGCCCCGTTACCTCCCCCCAGCACTGAACCCTTCCCAGGCTCTGTGGCCACTCTGCGACAGTCTCTGCTTCTGTTTGCTGGGAAGAGGAGCTGTTTCCTCCCAGCCCCACCTGAACCATCCCTAACTGTGCTCTGAGCCGTGGTTCAGCCAGCAGCCCCGGCTAACGAGGGACTGACAGACCCAGGACAGAGCTCGGACACAGCCCTGGCACCGAGAGCCAGGGTTAACACACAGCATTAAGGTGCTGAGAGGAAAAAGGCTCAGTCACTTCCCAGCTGTTCCGTGGCAGCCTAAACCACCACATTTAAACCCTTAAATAATGCTGAGAGCCAGGGAACAGGTGGCAAATGGATTATGTGGCAGATGGTGCCTTTTTTAATATTTGTGCTCGCTGCTAATTTACAGAGTCCATAACCACAGACTCATCTCTTACCTTCTTCACTCCTATCACTAAAAACCCAAATGTGAAGAAAATAAATACCCACTTCTTGATGCAGTAGCCGCAAAGTGGTATTAGATATTACCAGACACCCCATTCCTTAATTACTGCAGGTAAGTGCTCGTCTTCGCAAAGTTTAATTGCATTTAGGGCTTCTTTGAGCCAGTTTTCAAAGCCTTGGCGTGGCAGTGCTGGGAAATGCAGCTTCCTCCCCCAGCAGAGCACAGGAAGAGGCAGCACAGTGAGGAGCTGCAGCTCCACAAGCTCCTGTTTAGTCTTTATGTTAAACCTGGCACAAAACCCACACTCACAGCCAGGCTGCCATTAAATATTTAAGGGAACATTTGCCTGGGAGATGCACGAGCAGCACCACCAGTAGATGCAAAATGAAGAAAGCAAATAAAAGCAATACTAACCCAAAATGGGGCTGAAATAGCAGTGCTGGAACCTTCTCCATTCACCTCACTAGTGGGAGAGCAGAGAGCACAGAAATGTCCCTTTCACTGCACGGAACCTGAGCTGGAGCCTTCCAGCGTCCAGGCCACACATCACTCCATGGACAGGTTCCTCAAGCTTCGATGTTTTATTCCATATAAAACAGTATTTTATGTTGCTGTTAAAGCCAGGATTTTTATGCTGCTTCTTTCCCATACGTTTATTTCATCATTACAGGTTTTTCTAAGCTCAGCACAGTGACAAAATAATCCCCAGGAGCACAACTGACTGCAGAGCCAAGGCACAGCAACCTGTACCAGCCAGCACCTCCCACCCCTGCCCGCTCAGCCCCATTTCCCAGGAATCCAGCTGGGATCCTTCACAGCATCCTGCCAGGGAAAGGCTGCACATGGCTTTAAATTCCCTAAATATCCTGTGCTCTCTCACAGCCTTTCTTCTGATTTGCCTTCACAAAATGTATAATAAATTGTATTAAAATGAATTTTTAAAAAATACCCACTGCATTGTGCACACTCAGTTCCCCTGAATTCCTGGTGATTTGCTGCAAGGGAGCTCCAAGGAATTTCTTCTGTGAGGATGGAAAAGCAGCAGAGCCTGGATCCCCACCTGCCCAGTGCCCTTCCCACACCTCCCACCCTGTGGCACTGCCCCGCTGTTCCCAAGGTTACTAATTAGGCTGCCAGAAATTAACTGTAAGGCTGCAAAACTGACCATAATCAAAGCTCTAAGAAATAAATATTCATTTCTAAGACTATTGATCGAGCAAATCCCTGTGATTAGAGACACAGGACTACACGAGGTAGGAATAGGACACTGATCTCTAATGGAATCAATTAACAGGGGATAATCAATTAACAGGGGATAATCAAGCACACAATGTTCAGCCTTCCAGGCACCAATAAACATGGAGATTGAAGTTGGAAATTTAATTTTGGGGTTTTTAGGTTCATTGCTACTGTGTGAACATGGCCTTTCATAAACTTTAGCAAGGGGAATGTGGGAAGTTCGTTAACCCCAATGGCACAGGTCATTAACCCCAATGTCACATTTTAGGTCACACGTGAATCAGGAAAGACTCAGCCCCCCCACCCTCTCAGGGACGAATTCCTTCCCAATCTCCCATCTAAACGGACCATCCTGCAGTTTAAAAGCAGCCCCCTTGTCCCATCACACCTGGCCTCAGCACTGTCCCGAACAGTGGCTGTGGGATGCAGCCCAGGCTGGATTTAAGCTTTCTTTAGCACGTGCTTTCCCTGTTCCCTCCCTATCCAAAGCCCAGCCCCTTCCTCAGCCCTTCCTGCCAGGTCCCGTGGCTGGACCTGCCCAGGCCAAGGGCACCACGGAGAGGTCCCTGCCCCGAGGGCACCCCAAGGCTCCTTCCCACCCTGCCAGGGCAGCTGTTCCCCAGGCTGGTGGTGACAAAACCCAACCCCAACACAATTCATCGTCTCCTCCTCCAGCACAGCAAAATGAATCCCATAAAACTGTTTTATGGCAGCTCTGCAAAGGCCCAGCCTTCCCTCCAGAGATGGGATAATAGAGAAAAACGGGGAGCTGAGTCT
The DNA here is from genome assembly GCA_013397725.1 of Rhagologus leucostigma. NCBI lineage: Eukaryota > Metazoa > Chordata > Aves > Passeriformes > Rhagologus > Rhagologus leucostigma. Next base: position 298,403 of record VZTD01001808.1, read on the forward strand.
CGGGTTTGTTGCTCACAATCAGGCACTCCCAAGCTCTTTCCTAAACAGCTGCTCTCCACTGTGCAGGACGGAACGCCCCGGTGTGGGTTTGTGAATGATTGATAATGGGATGATTGCTGAGGCGTTGGGGTGTGGTGTTTGATGGCCCATCACACACCTGGCGGAGCAGGGGACAATCTCCTGGCCTGGCACGTTTGTTGTCACAGAGCCCTGGAGGTTCTGGAGGGACGGGGATTCCTGCAATTACAACGCCCGCTGTTCCCAGCTCCCCCACACGCCCCACTGAGAACATGTCTCACATGTAATCCTGCTTTTCAGATAAGCAGGGATATTTTCCTCCATTGGTTTCTCCTCTAAAATACCCCTAAACAGGCAAAATGTTGTCTAGGGGTCAAACGGGATATTCCTTGGGAAGCAGCACCAACTCCCTGCCCCACAGCAGCATTAATTCTGCTTTCTGCTCTAAGGTCAGCACCAGCCTTTTTCGGACTAAGTACAAAACATTTTCAGTTATTCCACAGAATCCCTGAGGTTGGAAAAGCCCACCAGGATCACCGAGTCCGAGCTGTGCCCCATCCCCCCCTTGTCCCCAGCCCAGAGCCCTGAGTGCCACCTCCAGGCCTTCCTCGGACACCTCCAGGGATGGGGACTCCAAACCTCCCTGGGCAGCCCCTGCCAAGGCCTGAGCACCCTTTCCATGGGGAAATTCCTGCTGGTGTCCACCCTGAGCTCCCCTGGCCCAGCCTGAGGCCGTTCCCTCTCCTCCTGTCCCTGTTCCCTGCGAGCAGAGCCCGACCCCCCCGGCTGCCCCCTCCTGTCAGGGAGTTGTGCAGAGCCACAAGGGCCCCCCTGAGCCTCCTTTTCCATCCCCTCACTCCTCTGGGTCCGTTTGCTCTTCCCAGCCCTGATCCCAAAGCCTCGCTCAGGCCCCTGGGATTTCTCCAGGTGGCTCCTCGGCAGGAACAAGAATCCCTGGGATCCAGTTCTCATTAAAAGCTCTCCCACAAACACCAAACCAGAACTGCACCTTCTGCAGAATTCACTCTCCCTGTGCCTTGCTGTGCTACACTTCAATTACCAAAAAGATGGAAAACGCACCCTCATTTACATTTTTAACTTAATTGGCATATAACTGTTCTAAAAATAGCTTCAAGCATTCCAAGTGCAGTTACAAACATCACCCTAAAGGCTTCCAGTCAGCCAGACCTGCCCAGCCAGGCAGGGGTGCCCCAGTGCCTCCTCAGCTGCCACCTTCAGAAAGTTTTCGCTCAGCTCCCAGAAAAGAGCGATTTTTCCAGGCAGCAACCACAGCTCAGCCCCTGGGAAAAGACCCAGGCTGAGCTCTCCCAGCACGTTTATAACAATAAACACCCAGAGAATCTGCTCAGGACTTCATCAAATATTACTCCACGCTGAGCAGACACCTTGCGAGTGCCCGTTCCAGCTGAGGACGTGCTGGTGGGGCTCAGAGAAGGTTTTCCCACAGAACCCACTGAGATGAGGGAAGAACCAGCTCGGTCCACCGACTGCCCCTCAGTGTGACAGGGACACGACCACGACAAACATCCACGGAGCTCTGACCCCACTCCTGACACACAGTCCCAGAGAACGCCTCCAAACCGCCCCCAAACCCCAGCTCTACCCCAGGCTGCAGCACTGCGCCTGAGCCCGCGGCGCTCACCAACGCCCACGCAGCACCCCCGTGCCGCCCAGAGCTGCCCCTCAGGGCCACGGCACGGACCTTACCTGGGAAGGGCGAGGCCAGGAGCGGGACTTTGATGGGGGACAAGGTGAGGAGGTGGCAGGGCTGAAGGCTCGGCCCCGGCGGGCCCTGGGGGGCCTCGGGCTCCAGGGACACCAGCACCAGGCTCTGAGTGCCACCCACGGCTTTAAGGCTGTTCTGGCAACCACCTGTGGGAGAGAGAGACACCGTGAGCGTGAGCTGAGGGGAGAGCAGAGGGTTTGGGGAGAACGATGTGTTCAGCACTCTGAATTTTGGCACAAAACGGGACAAGATGCAGCACGTCCCACCTGGCCCTGCGTGTCCCCTCAGAGAGAGAGCGGAGCCTGAGCAGGGGTTACATAGAATACACCTGTATTTTGTGTTCAGTTCTGGTCTCCAGAGCTCAAGAACCACAGAACCACAGAATCATTTACTTTGGAAAAGACCTCCAGGATCACTGAGTCTATATCTTGACCAATCCCCCCCTTGTCCCCAGCCCAGAGCCCTGAGTGCCGCCTCCAGGCCTTCCTTGGACACCTCCAGGGATGGGCACTCCAAACCTCCCTGGGCAGCCCCTGCCAAGGCCTGAGCACCCTTTCCATGGGGAAATTCCTGCTGATGTCCAGCCTAAACCTTCCCTTGAAGGCCCCCATCTCGAGGCTGTTTCCTCTCACCCTGTCACCGGTTGCCTGGGAGAAGAAATGAAGAAAGGAAGTCAAGGAGGTACTGGAGAGGGTCCAGCAGAGGCCACAGAGATGATTTTGGGACTGCAGCATCTCTGAGATGGGGAGAGACTGTGGGAGCTGGGCCTGGTCAGTCTGGAGAAGGGAGGCTGAGAGGGGATCCCATCAATCCATACAAATATCCTCAAGGGCTGTCATAGGACGGTGCCAGACTCTGTTCAGTGGTGCCACAGACACGACAAGGAGCAACGGCTATAAACTAAAACACAGCAAGTTCCACCCCAACGTGAGAAAGAACTTCTTTCCATGGAGGGGCAGAGCCCTGGCACAGCTGCCCGGGGAGGGGCTGGAGTCTCCCTCTCCAGAGACATCCCAAACCCCCCTGGACACGTTCCTGGTCACCTGCTCCAGGTGACCCTGCCTGGGCAGGGGCCTGAACTGGGTGATCTCCAGGGGTCCCTTCCAACCCCAGCTATTGTGTGACTGAGATATTTCCTAAGGACTCCCAGAGCCCCTCTGCTAATCATGATTCCAAAGCCCCAGCTCGTGGCTGGAGCGTTTTCAGCCATTAAACCCCACAGATGTGAACACCTCACCACAACCCGGAGGGACGAGGCAGCAGTGACTCACACACAAACTGTGCAGGGTTATTAAATTTAAATGAAAAAAACTTAATAAAAAAAGCCAAATATTTGAACACATGGAACACAATTATTCTCACCTTATCCTAAGTGTAACTGTCTGATGTCAAATCTGAATTTATTCCTTGCTGTGTTAGACACCCACTGCTCCCTCACCTGCCTGGCTGCTCTCCTGTGCCCTGCACACAAACCAAGCTCTACATCTCACTCCTTCATCCCAAAAACACAGCAGGCCACTTCATGGAATCACTGAGGCTGGAAAAGCCCTCCCAGCCCATCGAGTCCAACCTGCGCCTGACCCCACCTTGTCCCCAGCCCAGGGCACTGAGTGCCACCTCCAGGAATTCCTTGGACACCTCCAGGGATGGGAGCTCCAAACCTCCCTGGGCAGCCCGTTCCAGTGGAACCCTGGATTCTCCCAGTTCAAAGCTCAGACACCCTTCAGCCCCTGCACAATTCACTCCCCAGTCTGACAGCAGCAGGGAAAACCTTCAGAGCTCAATCTTGGCTAAATACGTTAAATAAACAAGAACAGGAGTGTAAAACTCTTGAGGAGCAAAGCAGATCTGACAAACAGCAGCTGTTCCTCCCTCCACGCCGAGCTCAAGATTCAAAAATTAAGCAATCATCAGCTTATTATGGCATCCGGCAAAGCTCCCAGCTCGGGTGCAGATCCTGCAGGCAACGGGAGACAACTGTGGCTCCACAAATCCCCATCTGATCCCACTCCTCGCTCCAGGCATTCCGTCACCCTGCGGTTTCTCTTTCCCTGTGTATCCCGGCAAGAAAACAGGGAATGGGTGTTTGGGAAGGGTGACTGTGGGGTGGGGGATGCAGCCCCCCTACAGCAACTCCAGGTAGGAGAACCACAGCAGGGACCTTGGATAAGATCACAGGACCAGGGAATGGTTTGGGTTGGGAGGGCCCCCAAAGCCCCCCCAGTGCCCCCCCTGCCATGGCAGGGACACCTCCCACTGTCCCAGGCTGCTCCCAGCCCCAGTGTCCAGCCTGGCCTTGGGCACTGCCAGGGATCCAGGGGCAGCCACAGCTGCTCTGGGCACCCTGTGCCAGGGCCTGCCCACCCTCCCAGGGAACAATTCCTGCCCAACATCCCATCCAGCCCTGCCCTCTGGCAGCGGGAAGCCATTCCCTGTGTCCTGGCCCTCCAGCCCTTGTCCCCAGTCCCTCTCCAGCTCTCCTGGAGCTCCTTTAGGCCCTGGAAGGGGTTCTGAGGTTTCCCTGGAGCATTTTCTTCTCCAGGTAATCCCCCCCACAGCTCTCCCAGCTTTGTCCCAACCCTTTACCAACAATTATTTCCCAACAAAATAAGCCCTGTGTTAGCCAAACAGACTTTTAATATTTTCAGTGTCACCAAAACAAGTCCATTATTTCTATATTCATTATTCCTCCATGCCAAGGAACACCTGCAGATGCACTAAATAACAGGCACACAGGCTAAAAAATCCCCACAAATATTACAGTTTTGATCATTCAGCAATGGATAAATGAAAACAGATTTTTCTGCCAGACCAACAATGGAAATTAAAAAACTAAATAAAAAAACTATCAGTGTCCAACTAATCCAAGTGTTAAATACGAGCTCATTATTCATTCACCTGGGAAGTTGAACAATCCTTCAGTGAGGTCAAACATCTGCCCTCCAAGAGCCTGTGCTCATTCCCAATTCCAGCTGTCTGCTGCTGGGAAAAACCCACAAAACATCTCCTGTAGCTCTTGTGAAAGCTAATGCTGCCTGCAAACACGACTTTTCTGTGGCTTCCTGCAGGGCACATGAGCAGAAAGGTTGTTTACTTCTCATTTGCTTCTTTTATTCTGGGGAGGAGGATGCAATTTCCCCAAAGAGGGCAGGAAAACAGGAAAATAACGTGAGCCTGGGCTGCCTGGCCAGCCGGAGCCTGCGATGAGCAACGCTCCTGGAGCTGGGCTTCCTTATTAAACTTTCATCAATCCCTTATTAAAGTTTCATCACTCAGTTGAAAGAGAAGTTTGGGTGGTTTCCCCTCCTTTGATGAAGTTCTCTCTCCTTCTCTCCTGCTGCATAATTCTGTGGAGGAAGGAGCATCCCTGTGGCTGTCAGTGCTGGAGAGGGAGCACGGGCAGGGGCCAGCGAGGCCACGCTCCTGCTCTGCCTCAGCTCAACAACACCCCACAGTTCATCCACCCAAACACAACGCCGGATTTGCCAAAGCCTCTGGAAGCTGGCCCAGGACTCCCTGAGAGCTGGGGGCTTCCATCTGAGAAGTTCTCCTCAGAAACAAACCAGATCTTGCTGTATTTTTTTTTCACAAAGGCTTTGAAAGGATTTTGGAGTTACCATTAATCATCCTGCATTTATGGGGGGAATTTCAAAAGTCAAATGCCACGAAAAGAGGAGTAAAATACTGTCACTGATATTCCCGTGAGGGGGGAAATGCAGGACTTTTTCTAGCAATGGTGTTTTCCCCAGATGTGTTTTTGCCAGGCCATGGTATCCCCAGCTGTGAGGTGCAAACTCATCCTCTGAATCCCAGAGTCACTGAGGTGAGAAAAGCCCTCCAAGATCACCGAGCCCAAGCTGTGCCCCATCCCCACCTTGTCCCCAGCCCAGAGCCCTGAGTGCCACCTCCAGGCCTTCCCTGGACTCCTCCAGGGGTGGGGACTCCAAACCTCCCCGGGCACTTCCACTGTGTCTGTTCCAAACATCACCATCACCGCCCGACACCAGTCCTGCCTGGAACGGGAGCTCCCAGAGTCTCTTGCAAGGAACTCTGTGCTTGCATCGAGCCCAGCCCCTCACAGCCCCACAGTCCCCCAGGCCACCTGATGGCTTTAAGCAGAATTTTCAGTATTTTTAAGTCGGATTCTCTGCATCTTTAAGCTCTGATGTCTTTAAGGAGAATTTTCAGTATTTTTAAGTCGGATTCTCTGCATCTTTAAGCTCTGATGTCTTTAAGGAGAATTTTCAGTATTTTTAAATAGGATTCTCTGCATTTTTAAGCTCCAGGACTTAAAGCAGAATTCGCTGTCCCTTCCTTTGACCTCGGCTGCAGGTGGAGCCTGATGGTGCCATCGCCACCCTTAACCCCGTCTGACTGCAAACAGATGCTCCCAGGTGTGTCAAACAGCTGGTGCTCAACGTTTATGGAAAGCTTTTGTACTTCACAACCTGCCTGGCAATGGCCCGAGGGGACGTGGCACCTCCTCCTTGCACTGACCTGGGGTTCTGAGCTGAACTTGGCTCAAAACTGAGTGGGGGGCACCTCCCAAACGGCACCAGAGACCCCCACAGGGCCCAGGCAGGCGCAGTGACCCGTGTGAGGTGAGGCTGTACCAGTGAAACGATTTTGCAAGAGGGAGGTGAAAACGATGTATTAGACAGGAGGGTGTGTGGAGATTTCAATGGATAAATCTGGATTTTCATCCCACTGCTAAGGAAAACACCCCGATATTCCTGCAAGGAAAACACAGGGATATCCCTGCAAAGGGAAACACCCCAATCACCCCAACATCCCTGCAAAGGAAAACACAGGGATATCCCTGCAAAGGGAAACATCCCGATATTCCTGCAAAGGAAAACACAGGGATATTCCTGCAAAGGGAAACATCCCGATATTCCTGCAAAGGAAAACACAGGGATATCCCTGCAAAGGAAAACAAAGGGATATTCCTGCAAAGGAAAACACACCGAGATCTCTGCCTTCCAAGGAGGAAAGCAGCTGACGGCACTGCCATTGCAAACCCCAGTGATCGCCAGGAACAGCCCCGCTCACTTTTCTGCTCATGTGCAATAAACACAAATCCCTGGCTCCTCACAAACACGCCCTGCCCTGGAAGCACCGGGAGAGCTGGATTTATTCACCAGGAGGTCTCCGGGTCAGGTAGGACAATGTTATGGAAAGGTCAGAACCACCAGCCAAGCCAGACATTGCTCGTGGGTTTATTTCTGTCATTTAAGTGGGAAAACAAACTTCACTCAAAGTTTCTCTTGATTTGGAGAGATAACAGGAAAAGCACCAAAAACCCGTAAACTTAATAAGCAAAACAAAAACTTTGTGAAGGCTGTGATTAAAGCCAAGCATTCCCAGACCTAATAAAGTGCTCGGCTCTGCTTGAACGCTCCACAAACAAAGAGAGGTTTGATGGCTTTTCAAGGACATGAGTGGGGTCCTGCTGTGCTATTCTTGGTCCCCAAACAGGGAGCCCCAGCACACGCATTTAAATACGAGATAATCCAATTTGGGAAGCCAAAACCTGAGTGCTTGTAAATGCAGATATGCTTCAAACACAGAGCTCGTGCTTAGGAAATACAGGAGGTCGGAGGTCTTGGGTCATGTATTTCAGGAGAAACTCAACCCAAATTTAACACAGAGCAGCCCTCTTTAGTTCACAGATCTGTAAACTGCAATTACCAAACTGGAATTACCTAGCAAACTGGGTCTGTGTTTGGATGTGTATCTGCATATCGAAGCCAGTGCTGGTACTACAAGAAGCACTGGCTCGGTTCTGTAAAGGGTACTGGCATCAAGAGAAAGAAAAGACATTAATGAGAAGGATCAAAATGCTCATCTCCTTGGGATGTCCCACACAACATCCTTGGCTCTAAGCAGGAGAGGCATGGAACCAGATGAGCTTTAAGGTCCATTCCAACCCAAAGCATTCCATGATTCCATGAAAACCTTCCCAAACACACGCATAGAACACCCCCTAGGCGAGGGAGCACTGCTCCTGAGAGCCAGGAGTGCCAAACGGCTCCACCACACCTCCGAATGACAGCAGGGACAGTCAAAGCACAGAGTGTCCTGTACCACAGGGCTCCAGCCTTCACCTGATGGGTGCCACCGAGGGGTCCTGCCAGCGCTCCCTCACCGCCTCCCAGCAGCCCTGAGCTCACAGGGATGTGCAGGACACACGGGGGGCACAGGGACACATCTGGCCAGCCCTGACCTCACCCACGCAGCCGAGAGCACAGGGCAGGAGACAGAAATCTGAATCCATTCTTTACAGAAATACCAGTCACAGAAATCTGAATCCTTTCTTTACAGAAATACCAATCCTCTCTCTGCAGAACCATCTAAATGCTGCCTTCCTCCCCAAAGCGCCGCCCCCCGCAGACATGAAACAGGCTATCATTGCTAGGGGAAAGGCCACCCTTCTCCTCAGAAACACTCAACACAGAGTACATAAATTCACGTTTTGCAGTTTGTGAGAGAATAATAACTGCTGCTTCTCACAGCAAATAACACCTTGGAGTAGCTGGAGCTGCAGCTGTTAAATTATGCACATTACCCTTCGCCAGCCTCCGTGCTCACTCCTTTATCTGAGGAACGCTGCAGCTCCATTGAGAAAACAATTATATCATTACTGATAACTGGGGAAGGCAGAGCTGCCGTAGGAGCGGCTCCCGAAATGAATCCCGCACAGAAACCTGATTAACTTCCCCTTTATCCCACTTAGCTGAGCAATTTGCTCCCAGGATTTTTATTACTCTTCACATTAAGTGCAAAGATGACATAGGAAATGCTTCCAGTGCTGCCATAACACCTGGAGAAGCAGCTCCTGGTGCTGGCTGCAGGGCAGGGACGGGGCCACACGTCCCTCACAAGCTCTGGAGTCCACTCCCAGCCTGGGATGTTATGGATTGGCACCGACCACAGCAACCAGAGGAAGGAATTCTTGACTGGCCCTGGCACAGGGTGCCCAGAGCAGCTGTGGCTGCCCCTGGATCCCTGGCAGTGCCCAAGGCCAGGCTGGACATTGGGGCTGGGAGCAGCCTGGGACAGTGGAAGGTGTCCCTGCCATGGCAGGGGCGGCACTGGATGGGATTTAAGGTGCCTTCCCACCCAAACCATTCCAGGATTCTCTGATCCCATTATTTACAGAGATGGTTGGGGGGGATCTGTGCTCCTCCCTGCCCTTCTCCCACCCCGAGGGAGCTCAGCTGGCAGCCAGCACTGAACCTGCTGCTGGGGGAAGAGCAGGATCCAGCTGCAGGGCTCCTGAGCAAACAGCCACGGGCACAGGCATTGTCCAGGGGGAGGAAACCCTTCTCCTGGTGCTCCGTGCAGCCCACAGACGTGGCACCAGGCTGGCAGTGTCCCTGTTCTGCCTGGCACTGCCCCTGAGCCCCTCCCAGGAACGCTCTTGCCTTATATCTGACACTTGGCATGTGATAAAATATGCTTGTGCACATTTAAAATACTGAAATATTTTAAAATATTGAAGTCTTTTAGACGTGCAGAAACAGGAGGGGCTGTGGCTCCCCTGCCTCACCAGCACACCCACCCTGACAGCCCCTGTTCCTCGTGCCTGTGAGCACAGCTCGGTGAGTCCCAGGCAGCCCGGGCACACAGCTGCTTTTATGTGTAATAAATACCAATAAACACTCTAATAAATAGAAATGGATGAATGACAGGGTTTCCCCACGGCAGTGACTCCCCCAGCTGAGCCCTGGGCAGTCCTGGCAGGAGGAGAGGACAGCTGAGCCACAGCTCTGCTAAAACACCAAAACATAGACCCAGACTGAACGGGCCAACACGTTCCAGGGCATTCCCTGCTAATTAATCAGGCTGGCAAACGAGCCCAGGAGCCAGGATCTCTTCCAGCACACTCCGAACCTCAGCACTGATGGCAGACACAATGTCCTGGGTGCCGCACAGCTCTGAAATACAAACTGCTTTGGGGGGGAGGCCACGGAAAGGGAGCTCTGCTCCCAACCCAGGGACAGCACCTTGGCTCTGAGGAGCGCAGGAACAACTGGCAGCAATCAGTAATTTTAATTCCCAGTTAAGGAGTGTATTTAGGGGCTGAAATATCAGTGGCACTTTTCTCCTCAACTTCTGTACGGAACAACTGCTATTTTAATGTACTCCTGCAGCAACAGAAGAGAGATTCAGCCCTGCTGGAATGCACGGTCCGCTCTTGGCCAAGGATAAATGTTCTTTTCCAGGTATAAATCTTGGTTACCTAAAGCATCACAGAATATTTACCCAGTTAATATTTATATTTATAGCTTTTAGTTCTCCTGGTAAATTATGCAGATTAATGGAATTTATTTCACAAATGACTGAGCCTTAATGGGACGGTGGATCCGCTGCTCTGCTCTCCTGCTGGCTGTCTGCACAGACCCCACCAAACTCTCAAAATGAGCAGCCAGCAGAATCCTACATGGACTGTGCCACGGAATCATAGGCTCATTGAGGCTGTCAGCGATTTCTTGTTTGACAAATAAACTCAGTGGGTGGGGAGTGGTTGGTCCCTTCCTTGCAGAGGTCGCCAGGCAGCCACAGAACAGCCTGGCACAATCTGCCGTGATTACACACGGCCTTTTCTTTCTCTCAGAGCCATTCAGAGGATGAACTGCACTTGGCCATCGAGGTTCTGCTCAAGCATGAGAGTTTCAGCTGAATGGAAGCAAACCTTTACTTAGAGAGCAGCTTTGCCTCTCTGGGGGATGCATTAAGGGAAAACCACCGAGAAACAGGCAAGTACTTAATTATTGATGTGCTTATTTCCTGACCTGGGATCAGCTGAGGGGCCAAGAGGAGCGTGGGCAGTGGCCTGGAGGCAGCAGCTGGCCTGGCTACAGCCATGGCTACTTGATTGCTCAGCAGCAGAGGCTTCTCAGCCCCCTGGAACAGCCTGGACTCCTCAGGTTGGATCCAGGCCGAATCCAGGGCAAAGGCATTGTTCAAGTAGATCTGTCCAACAGAAAGAAAGAAAAATATTACAGTTTGAGATCCAAAATTCAGAAATACAAGTGAGATTGCAGTGTCTTTAACTCAGTATTTCAACAGGAAGTGCCTCAGCTGGGGGCAAACTTCCCAAACCAGGTGGGTTTCTGCTCCCTCCGTGCTGAGGCCGAATTGAAGTGAGCACTTAAAAATTAATTGGCTTTGACATGACTCATCAGCTGCTGCAGCAGCACAGGAGGCAAGGAATCCCTGAGGGCAGCGTTGTCCTGACACAGCCACTCCGAGTGACCCCATCGAGTGACCCCATCGGCACCGGGCCTGCGGTCACCTGCCCAGCCGGGGACAAAGGCACAAACCAGCTGAGGGACAGCCGGGGACTAAGGCACAAGACCAGGTGTTCAGCACTCAGCTGGCAAATGGGCAGATGTGGAGAACAGAGCTGGGATGGGGACACGGGACCCCGAGGGCCACCCTGGCACTGGGGACGTGGCAGCGCCCGCAGTGACACCGCTCTGCCAGTGCTGGACTGTGGCACCCCTTTGGGACACACGGTGGGAAAACCAGGGAGAAAGGGGAGATGGAAAACCCCCATAATCACATCTCGTAGGAAAATGAAGACATTCTACTCTCAGGAATAAATATTAAAGACGTTTTAGTCTTATTAAAACTTCGGAACAGCGAAGCTGTAACTGCTGCTCCATCACCTGCCCCTTCCAACATTCCTCCTCCGCAGAGTTTTCCTGACAAACACCGACCTTTCACACCCCTTCCCAATTCCCTAAACCCACAACGCTCTTCAGCTTATGTACTTCATACACTCCAGCCTTAAAAACCCTTCAGCACGCCAGGGTCGCACTTACTTTGCAGTTGGGCAGCCTTTTATCAATCCAGCTCTTCCCGGCGTGAGGCGGCACCGTGGCTGTGTACACGGGCGGGAACACGGGAACAAACTCCACGCTGGAAGAAGGGGAGAATCCTACGACCGGGGAATGAGCTCCAAATATCCACTTCGGACGGGAAAAAAATAAAAAAAAAACAACACAGGAGGAGGAGTTAACAAAAGGACTTTACCCTGAGAAACCGATGCTTTCCACGATTTCCTAATTACGTGACAGATGAGCACGGAAAATGTGAGGAATGTCCCTTCAGCCCAAGGGTTTGTGTTTCCTTGAGCATCGCAGGGTGAGCAGCGAACGGCACCGGCGGCACAGAGCAGTTCGGTAGCCGCAAACCCATAACCTGGAGTAGGGCAGCGCCGGCGATGGCTGCAGCCGCCAGGCAAGCGGGGCTTTCTCTGCCCGCGCTGAGCCTCACACGCGGACCCAAAACAGCACCACCGAGTGCCTGAAAACGCGTCTGGAGAACCGAAGGAAACGGCACAAATGTACTTTTTCTCAACTTAAATTCGCCTGGCAAATGCGTTCCCACAGCAAAACCACCTCTGCAGGTTCGTGGAGTGGTCTCCCGCTGGGGAATAATTGATGTTCGCGTTTCATTAGAGCAGCACCGACTGTTTTCTCCCGAACCACAAGAGACGCTCGAGCTCGAAAAGGCTGGAAATCATCACACGGAATCGAGCGGACACCACGGCGCTCGCAGCTCGCGTTTATTTTTACTTCTGTCTACCAAAAAAACATAAAGCCGAGGCAAAACTGCGCGCACAGCTCCGACTCCTCCGCTGTGACGGGGCGAACACCCGGCTGAAGGCTCCGCTATTGCGAGCAGCCTCACGGCAGCAATTAATAATTGAAATATTCATCAGGGAAAGCACTGGCGCGACACGCTGGTTCCAGTGACACGGCTCAAAACTTTCGTCTTTATAAATATTCACAGAGCGCACAGCAGCGATGCTGCCCCGGCTGCCGGAGCATCCCTCCCGTTCCGGCTGCATCTGCGGGAAGCGCATCCTGCAGCCGGCGGGGAGCCAAGCCCCGGCGGAGGGACCCCCAGCCCCCGTGGCAGCCCCTCTCCTCCCGGAGAAATCCCCGCCGCACGTTTCCGGAGCCGCTGGAAGTGCCGCGCTCCAACACGCGCGGGGCCGCGACCGGCGAGCGAGCCCGCGGGGCGCAGAGCGTCGGGAAGGGGATGCAGAGCCCGGGGAAGGGGGGATGCAGAGCTTGGGAAGCGGGGGTGCACAGCCCGAGGAAGGGAGGTGTAGAACCCGGGAAAAGGGGAATGCAGCGCCCGGAGACGAGAGGATGCAGAGCTTGGGAAGGGGGGGATGCAGCGCCCGGGGAAGGGGGGATGCAGAGCTTGGGAAGGGGGGATGCAGCGCCCGGGGAAGAGGGATGTAGAACCCAGGAAGCGGAGATGCAGAGCCCGGGAAAAGGAGGATGCAGAGC
>VZTD01001808.1:312015-391635 GCA_013397725.1 Rhagologus leucostigma
GCCCCTAAAATCCCCCGGATCCCCCAGCTCCCTGAACACCTCCGACCCCCAAAGCTCCCCAACCTCCTCGCCGTCCCCAGAAGCCGCAGCCCCCAAACCTTCCCGACTCCCTGAGTCTCCCTCTTTCCCAGGCCGTGCGAGCGCCCCGGCATCAGCGCAGCAGCAGGGCCAGGTATCCCACGGCTGCCCCTCGGCCGAGACCCTTCTGTCGGCAGGGAAAATGACATGGATTTAAACTGCCAGAGGACAGGGTTAGGTGGGATATTGGGAGGAAATTCTTCCCTGTGAGCGGGAGGACAGGTTATCCAGAGCAGCTGTGGCTGCCCCTGGATCCCTGGCAGTGCCCAAGGCCAGGCTGGACACTGGGGCTGGGAGCAGCCTGGGACAGTGGGAGGTGTCCCTGCCCATGGCAGGGGTGGCACTGGGTGGGCTTTGGGGTCTCTTGCAACCCAAACCAGTCTGGGATCCTGTGAATTTCCTGGCAGACCAGAGGAGAGGAGCCTGGTGCCGCCACTGCTGCCCGAGAGCAGCTCCCTTGTTCAGCCCAGCCCAGCCCAGGTGATTCCGGGCTGAGCCCCCCAGGGCCAGCAATGTTCCCTTACAACCTGTGGGTTTGTTTCTGCTGCCGTCTCCTCCCTACTGTGAAATGAAGGAGCTGAGCAAGCCTCTGCTGACGGCGTCACAGCTTCCAGCAGCTCCAGCAAAAAATTAAAGGGATGAATAACGGCAAAATGGGCTGAGCCTGAGTTCACAGAACACACAAATGTTTTAGCTTCACGCTTTAAAATCGTTGCAGGGGAGTTGGATCTCCCATGCCAGCAAATAACCTCAGTAAAGGTAATACACAAGAAGTTTTGGAATCAAATGGTGATGATCTGTGGCTAAACACGAGATCAGGGAAATACATTGCTTATAATTTCCCTGAGAGACACTGGGAAATGGAGATTGGAGTAATGCACAAAGTGACAGAAATCTGATGAGCAGAGGATCACTGCTAAATGTTTTAGTGTGTGGCTGCTTGTACAACTCAAAACCACATCCTGGTAATTGGGACTGAGCAGAGGAACGGAAACACAATGACAAAATCAACAGCAAAAAACCAACACACAGAAAAAGGGCTGCTTCCTGTGAAATGCAGTGGTGCTCAAGGAGCTGGGTTTGAACGCAGTGGGGGGAAAAGGCACCTGAGAGAGTTCATCAGCGTCACCTCTGGTGCACACCTTGGCCCTTTGATACGGCAAAGAGCACTTTAGGCAGCCAAAAAGCCAATTTAGCACTGAAATAAAAGGTTTAGACCCATCATCTTCATTTTTAAGTCTGAAAAATGAGTCTGAGCACTCCAAAGAGACATCTCTTTTGTTAATATCTACATTATAGATTTCTCTCCCTGAGGACATTCTTAACCACTTTTCCTCATGCCAGGGTTGTCTGGTGAGACAATATCGGGTACTGACCAAATCTGCTGATGCTGACGCACTGAATGGTTCAAGGAGGGGGTGCTGTAGATCAGCAGCCATCCACAGGGATCCATTTAATTTGGTGTGGTGGCCACAAACAGCCCAGATCCCGCCCCACCTTCCAAAGGCCTCCTGTGGAACACCCTGAGTGCAGGTGCACCTGTGGCCAGGGACGTTTGGGCCTCTGAAGGTGCCAGCACCGGGGTTCCCATGGCACCCATGGCTGCTGAGGGTGTCTGTGGCGGGTGGTGGAGCAGCTCCCGCTGCCCCTCGGAGCACAAGTCGAGCCTCCACTGAGCAGAGCCCCAGGCAAACATATCAAATCAAAGACTGACATAAAATGACCCCTTGTTTCGGCTCCTGGCATGTGAAATACCCAGTCTTTGATGTGATTTTTGCTGAATTCCATTGATTTCCATGAGCTCTGTTACAACCCCATTAAGAGATATAAAAAAAAGAGGAAGTAAATGAAGAGTAGCTTCAGTGCAATAAAAATCACTGCAGGAAAACCTGTGTGATGCAGGACTTCAGCCTTCCCAGGAGCCCTTTTGCAGTCTCAGGGATGGTGGGAATTGCCTTGGGCTCCTCAGGAGGCTCTCCCACCTCTCTGGCAGGAGGTGACCTCTGGCAAACTGGGTGGAGAAAAGGACGGAGCAGCATTCCTCCTGTAAAATTCCTTCTGTAAAATACCAGTTTCCATTCTATTGCACTCCAATCAATTTGTTTGCTGGTATTTATACAATATTCACAAGCTGTTTTTATCCAAAGACAGAGTTATTGATACCAAAACTTCAAACTCTGGTAATGTAGGAAGGAAAAACAAACGAGGGGTCACTGCCCTTCAGTTCCTGGTCAGCTGAAAGCAGAACAAGAGGGCACAGGCAAGTACACAATCCCAGACTGGTTTGAGTGGGAAGGGACCTCAAAGCCCATCCAGTGCCACCCCTGCCATGGCAGGGACACCTTCCACTGTCCCAGGCTGCTCCCAGCCCCAGTGTCCAGCCTGGCCTTGGGCACTGCCAGGGATCCAGGGACAGCCCCAACCTCTTTGGGTAACATCTAAATTCGTTCACTCAGATCCTGAATTTCTTCTAATCCTGTTGGATGCAGAAGTCAAAGACACTTTTCTTCTTTAAAACCAGCCCAGATGCAGGGTGAGGCTCAGCAGGGTTTGCACACAGGAAGATCACTTCAGGTAGCTGTGAGAAGAAACAGAAAACATTCAAACCAAGAGAAATACAAAAAAAAAAGGCATATTTTGTGTGTGCATGAGAGAGACGGAGAGGCTGGAAACATTCTCTTTGTGAATTGGAGAATAAAGAGCACAGTCAGTCTGGGGAGGGTTTGCTTTGTAACAGGTCCCTGGAACACACCTCCAGTCCGGGGATTTAACCCTTCTGGGGAGGCAGTCCCAGCACCACTCCACAGCAGCAGAAGGATCAAAGAAAACCAGGATGAAGATATCTGCCTCTGCCGCCCTTTGTGCCAGAGCTCTCCTGAGAGCACACACAGCTCTCTTGGATCTGGGCATCCATTTAAAAGACTCCAGAAAAGTCTCCATGCTCAAGTGGGGGCTCAGCAATCGGTAGATGCAGCAACTCAGCTCCCCTCTACAGCCAGAGATGGCTAAACCTGCCCTCAGTACCCACCTGGAATTGACAAAGGACACCCAGCAATGCCCTCAGGGAGGAGATGCCAGGGAGGTGGGTGCCTCCCTCAAGCACCGGCATTGCTGATGCCAGTGACCCTGGCACAGGGTGCCCAGAGCAGCTGTGGCTGCCCCTGGATCCCTGGCAGTGCCCAAGGCCAGGCTGGACACTGGGGCTGGGAGCAGCCTGGGACAGTGGGAGGTGTCCCTGCCACGGCAGGGGTGGCACTGGGTGGGCTTTGAGGTCCCTTCCAACCCCAACCAGCCTAGGATTCCCTGATTCCATGGATCTGCTGCCCCGGGGCTGGTCCAGTGCTCCAGAAGGGCCCCCAGGGTTCCCTGGGGCCAGCACTTCTCCTTTCCATGGGAGACACTCCTGGCAGGCGCTGCTGACCACGGCAGAAAGAGACAAATTTCCTCATTCCCTCCCATCTTCCCAGAGCCAGCAGATCGTCTGGAGGACTCTGTGGATCTCCAAGGAGACACTGCAGAAACACAGCATTCTCAGAGTCACACTTGCACCTTTCAGCCCTCCAAAACAGCAAGACACAAGTGTGGCATCAAGGGTTTGAGGAGAAGATGGTTTGCAGCTGCTACAGCCCCGGGTGTTTCCAGGGATGCTTCCCTCATTTACATTCTCCAGCCATCCCTGAAAGCCTGGAGAACTGGTCCTCTGCACCACCACTCATCTCATAAGCATTCCAGGAACCTCAGGGAGCTAAGGAAGAAATTCTGAGCATTGCAGCTTCTCAGTGGAGTCAGATCAATGAGCCCACTCCAAATAACTTGTCTGGAAATTAACTCTTTCGTGAATTTCAGCAGAATATTTGTGTGAGAAGCTCCAGACATCCTGTTGTTCCCAGTATGGACAGGGACTGCTGGCCCTTGAGGGGTGGTCATGTCATCACAATTCCAGAATCCCTGAGGCTGGAAAAGCCCTCCCAGCCCATCGAGTCCGAGCTGTGTCCCATCCCCACCTTGTCCCCAGCCCAGAGCACTGAGTGCCACCTCCAGGCCTTCCCCGGACACCTCCAGGGATGGGGACTCCAAACCTCCCCAGGCAGCCCCTGCCAAGGCCTGAGCACCCTTTCCATGGGGAAATTCCTGCTGGTGTCCAACCTGAGCCTCCCCTGGCCCAGCCTGAGGCCGTTCCCTCTCCTCCTGTCCCTGTTCCCTGCGAGCAGAGCCCGACCCCCCCGGCTGCCCCCTCCTGTCAGGGACTTGTGCAGAGCCACAAGGGCCCCCCTGAGCCTCCTTTTCTCCAGCCTGAGCCCCTTTCCCAGCTCCCTCAGCCGCTCCTGGGGCTCCAGCCCCTTCCCAGCTCCATTCCCTTCCCTGGACACGCCCCAGCCCCTCCAGGACTGTCCTGCAGTGAGGGGCCAGAGCTGCCCCAGGATCCCAGACCCAGCCTCAGGAGTTAAACCATGAGGGCAGGGAGGGGATTCGTGGGCACTGGTGTCTCACACAGGGGGAAATCATCAGCACCTCTGCGTTTCATCCATTATCCCAAGGTAGAACACATGGCTTTGGCTCCTTAATTAGGTGTTTTTACCTCCCCACATTAACGCAATTATGTCAAAGCTGATTGCAAGTTTTAAACTTCACTTCATCAGCTGAGCAATTACAGTTTTATGGGCTTTATCCTCTTTGCACTAACTTTAATACACTTTTGTTTCCTAATTATTTCCCTTCCCAGATTATTGCTCTTAAGTAACATCACCATTACTCCGGATTCAGCGCTGGAGACAGGGCCCCAAATCACACACCACGCTTCCCCCAGAACCACTGCAGAAACCAAATGTGGGAACAGCAGTGTCAAGTTACAAAAAAAGGTACCAAGGACTAATTATTCCATCTGGAACCCTTCCCATTTCATTTCCCCGGCACTAAACCCCCGGAATGGCTGCACAGCCACTCAGCTGGAATGGGCTCTGCTCTGTTCCCACAGGAGCTTTCCCAGGATGGAGCTTCCCAGTCTCTCCTCACTGCAGCCACTTCTCCTCCCCGCCTAATTACCCATTGCAGGGATGATTTTCCTTTGCAGTCGGCTCTGGCTTAGGCCATTTATCCCGCCCCAGTCTCTTCTCCTGCAATCCAGGCTTGGCAAGACCTGGAGCAGGGCTGGACGCTTCCCTTTGATCCGGAGCTTTCCTGGTCCTGGAGGGGCTGGTGAGCTCCAGGATGAGCTGCAGGACACAGGGACACGGCCGCTCCCCTGCCCCGGCCCGGGGCTGCACGCCTGGGAGTGCTCAGCCATCCACTGAGGAATTAGGAAGGACACAAAGCTCTCCTGAAAACAAACACTTGCATCAAAACCCCTGCTCCGCATTGCTGTGGAGCTGGGCAGAGGAAATGGGTCCACAGCAGCTGGAGCTCAGCCGTGAGGAGAAGGGACTTTCAGCCTGCAGAGGAGAAGCTCCAGGGAAACCTCAGAGCCCCTTGCAGGGCCAAAGGGGGCCCCGGGAGAGCTGGAGAGGGACTGGGGACCAGGGATGGAGGGACAGGACACAGGGAATGGCTTCCCACCGCCAGAGGGCAGGGATGGATGGGATATTGGGAAGGAATTGTTCCCTGGGAGGGTGGGCAGGCCCTGGCACAGGGTGCCCAGAGCAGCTGTGGCTGCCCCTGGATCCCTGGAAGTTCCAAGCCCCATGGCAGGGGCTGGAATGAGATGATGTTTAAGGTTCATTCCAACCCAAACCATTCTCTGATTCTGTGATTTTTAAGCAACTCTAAAAAAACAATTATTGCAAATTTTTTTGAGGAAATATCCTTAAAGCCACTAAAAAAGTCACTGCTCAGCGAAGACTCGTGATTGACCTCAAGCATTGGATTCTCCAGACTTGAACGCTGCAAATTTAAGACAGAAGCTTTACAATAAAAAAACAAACCCCAAACCAACCCCATGCCTGGCACGGCAGACTTGTTCCTTCCCTCTCCAGATGGAACAGCTGAGGATGGGGAAAGCTGCCTGCTTTGGGCCTGGGCTGTAAGGGGAACTAATAATGACTGAAATCCTCCCTTCCCATTAGAAAATTCCTCTGCTCTGTTTAATTTAAAAATAGCCTGAGCAACTGCTGGTAGTGCCATTCTACTAGAGAGAAAAAAAACCAACTTTCTTTTTAGGGTATTTTTGAGCAGATGAAAATTGAAAGAAAAAAGAAGTGTTTCAATGCAGGCAAAGCTCAGTCGACAAGCAAAGTCCTAAAGGGGAAAGGGAATCAATTCCAGAGGGTCCTGCTGGCAGATGACAATTCCATCTGCCACGGGAATTCTTCTTGGTAATGAAGTTCTGTGTCTCTTGTTGTGACCCTCGAAAAAGTGGGGGGAAGGTCCCTGGGGTATCCCAGTCATTTGCGGGCTCTTCTGGGCTTTGGCTTGGGGTTTTTTCTTGGTTCCTTTAAGGTTTTTCATGGGCTTTTTCAGAGAAAACTCAGTATAAAAGATACCCAAACATTTAACCACAGCAGGGTTTGGTTCCCCAGAACCCTGAGGTGTCCCCGTGAGGGGCACTTTCTGTAACTCCCCCGATCCCTGAGGTGTCCCCGTGAGGGGCAGTTTCTGTAACTCCCCCGATCCCTGAGGTGTCCCCGTGAGGGGCAGTTTCTGTAACTCCCCCGATCCCTGAGGTGTCCCCGTGAGGGGCAGTTTCTGTGCCTGCCCGGGCTGTGAGTGAAGCTCAGCCTGCCCTGGGCAGGACGAGGGGACCAGGGGGTGCTGCTGCACTGCTGGGAGCGTGCAGGGCCCTGTGCCAGGGCTGAGAACGTTGGTCAGAGACGGGAGAGAAACCCCCCAACACATCAAACGACAGGAAAACACCCCCAGCGCTCCTGTGACAGGGAAATGTGGCATTTCAGGCAGCTCCTCTTAAAACCAGTGCCATTAATGCATTATCAAACCCTCCAGTTTGCTCAGTTTCTGTAGCACAAACTGCCACGAGCACAGAATATTTCATGCTTTCATCTCCCAGAAAAAATTTGACAGTACTTGAGGATTTGATCACTCTGATTACATTATTATTGTTTGTTGAACACCAATAAAAGCTTTTAAAAAAAACAGTTTTCACTGCCTGCTGCAGCAGGATGTGCCATGATGGGCCAGCACAGGGGACATGGGGGATTTTTCTTTTCCAGTGGGATGGGGATGAGCAGGAGGATTTCCCACCAGCTCCCTGAGCCCCCCGTGCTCCACTGCTGGTCCTGGTGGACATCGATGTGGGGCCAGTCTATCCCTGGAGCAGCTGATCCTCACGGATCCCATGATGGAGCATCCCACATCAGCCTCGGGCTTTACACCACTGCACTCTGCTCCTCCAGACTTGCAGGGTCATGGAATGGGTTGGGTTGGAAGGACCCCAAAGCCCACCCAGTGCCACTCCTGCCATGGCAGGGACACCTTCCACTGTCCCAGGCTGCTCCAAGCCCCAGTGTCCAGCCCGGCCTTGGGCACTGCCAGGGATCCAGGGGCAGCCACAGCTGCTCTGGGCACCCTGTGCCAGGGCCTGCCCACCCTCCCAGGGAACAATTCCTTCCCAATATCCCATCCAGCCCTGCCCTCTGGCAGTGGGAAGCCATTCCCTGTGTCCTGTTCCTCCATGCCTTGTCCCCAGTCCCTCTCCAGCTCTCCAGGAGCCCCTTTAGGCCCTGCCAGGGGCTCTGAGGTTTCCCTGGAGCTTCTCCTCTGCAGGCTGAACTGCCCTCTCAAGCGGCACACGGAACTGGGCCCTGCTGGACCCAAGCACTGTGGAAAACGTAAGTTTGTACAGTTTGCATCTGGAAATTGCCCATTCTCCCCACACACAGAGCGATGCTGGGTGACGGCCCAGCTGCCCAGGATGGGCAGAGACCTTGCCCTGACTCCTGCCCCTATGACAAGTGACAAACTCTGCAGGAGCTCAGAAAACTTTAACAAACACCTCGTTTTTCCCTGCTGACTTGTGGCACCCTGCAGGAACCAGGCAAGCCCCATCCAGGCACAGGATCCAGGAGCTGCTCAGCTCAGAATAGCCCCCCAAGTGCAGCCACGACCCAGCAGCCCCCCATGGTCCCCTCCAAACCCATCCTCCCCCACAGCCCCGTTTCCTCGTGCGAGGAGGCTGCAGGCAGAGGCGCGAGGCGTGGGATCAGTCTCATTATTTCCTTCCTCGTAGCATTAATTTCGCTCCTTAATCCAAACAGGGCTTTGCGCAGTTATTAAAGCAGTTTTAATCCAATCAAACACAAACAGCACGGATCAAAGGAGGCCCCAGAGGCGCAGGAACGCTCGGGTAAAGTTCAGCACAGCAAATGCCGAGGCTGCTCCTGCTCACGCTGCCGGCCCAAGGTGGGGATCTGCAGGACGTGTGTGCCCCGTTATCCCCTGTGCCCCCACACCGTCCATCCCATTAGAGTGCCTGGCTAATCACCAGAGAGCACATTCCAATTAACTGAATTAACAGGCAATAACATTACATCATGCAATGATAACGCTGGAACGCGTTTTCAGATGAAATCCTAAATGACTGTAGAGCACAGCCAGGCCTAGATGGAACCGAAGGGAAAGCTGCTCTTCTCCCTTTCCTTCCGGGCAGCCTCCAAGAACAATCACAGGCAGAAGGCTGGAAATCGGAATTCATTAGGAGAATTTATGGATTTCTTGAAATCCAGAGGTGTTGATTAATCCAAGACTGTCTGTGGGCTTCTTGAATCATTGAGTGCTGATACCAGTGCTTGGAATTGGACATGAGAATATTCCCCAGGCCTGGTTATAGGCTCGGCCCTCCCCAGCTCATCTCACGTGGAGGATCAGACCCGATCCAAGTCCAGTGTCCTAAAGGGCGACCAAATCCCCAGCAGCTGGCCACCATTCCTGACACCACTGCAGCATTTCAGCTCTTTTCCCACCCCAGGAGTTTATCTGGGCCCCAGCCCCCCAGTTCTCAGAGGAAACTGGGAATCCCTTCCCAGCTCTCAGTGCGATGCTGCAGCCAAGGCGAGCCTCTCCTGCCAGGCCTTCCCTTCCTGTCACACTGGTCCCTTTAAAATCCTGCTCTAGTGGAAAGCAGGAAACCCTAAATCTCACTGCCAGGCCAGCCGTGCTGCCAGGGGGAAGAGCCCGAGGTGCTCTGGGAGATGCTTCCCTGTCAGCAGCGCTCCTTGGGAATGCAGTGACGGGATCGGCCTCGGCGCGGGCCCGGTCCTGCGGAAAGGGCAGGGGAGGCCCAGTCATGGCACACAGGCGTGAGAGGGAGAGAACGTGACAGCGAGGCAGGGCAGAGCAGCACGAGGCTGGAAAGCGCTGTTCCTGCAATTCCACCGGAGCTTTCCCCGTGCTCTTTACCCTTCTCCTGGTGTCTGTGCCCGCAAGGCCCGTCCCGACCCCGAGCACCCTCGGGGAGCCAGCAGGGGAGAGCTGCCTGTCCCCAGCCCGCTGCCTGTGGCCCGCTGCGGGCTCCTGCAGGCACCAGCAAGCACCCCATGTCCTGCTGGGAGAGCTTCAACCCCAGCCGAAATCCCCCGGGCCCTGCTGAGCTTCCCCGCTCGGAACATCCCCACAGCCACTGGTAGTGCCAGGGCTTCGGGCGCCCTGGAGCAAAGCAAATGTTGCACTTAAAGGAAGCTTTTCCTACCTCGGTAATTAATTGGAGCCACTGATGAGACTCTCTGGGAACTCTCTAGGGAAGTGTCTTACGAGGAGGGTGGGCAGGCCCTGGCACAGGGTGCCCAGAGCAGCTGTGGCTGCCCCTGGATCCCTGGCAGTGCCCAAGGCCAGGCTGGACACTGGGGCTGGGAGCAGCCTGGGACAGTGGAAGGTGTCCCTGCCATGGCAAGGGTGGCACTGGGTGGGCTTTAGAGTCCCTTCCCACCCAAACCAGTCCATAATACTACAAACCCCAGGTTTGGTGGGGCAGCAGAGCAGGGAAGTGTTCATTACCCACCCTGAACAATCCCCTGCTTCCTCGTTTTAAAAAGCTGAATTTAAAGAGAAATTCAACCTTTTTCCCTTTGAATTTTCCTTCTGATCTACGTGTAGGAATATTTCAGGGGTTGCACTGCACCAACTGGAAAGTAATCACATAAAACTCCTGTCAGAATTTCTTAGTGCTCCAGCTAATGAAAGGACAAATAAAATACCAGCATTATTGCCAACCTTTGAAAGTTGCCTTTCTGAGGAGTCCTTTTTAAGTGCTAATTAATCAAATCAGTGGTATTTTTCCAGGGTCAGTGACTCATTACTGCTGCACTCGCTGAAAGTGAAGAAGGCTGAAATATTAAACTAAATAGATCATAATTCTTCCATAGATGGTCAAGCTGTGTTTGAGGCAGGAGCAGCATTCTCTTGAGTCAGACCCGTTCTGAATCACTTTTTTCTCCCTCTCTCCCTCCTTTTGATGGCACTACAGAAGCAGGAGATGGCATTAGGGGAAATTATTCCATCGACATCCCACCAGTACTTGACCGCTGCAGAGGAGCAGCACCAGGGCCACCCTTCCCTGCTTCCAACCCCACAAGAGCCTGGATGGGAGTAAGGTCACCACACTGCCACCAAGGCTCGTCTCTGAATGCAAGCCCTGGGTAGGACTGCTCGGCTGTGGAAGGCACAGCTGGATTCGGAGCTGGCAGCAGAAACTGGCTTTTTGCTTGGCTAGAAAACAGGGAGCAGATGAAACCTTATTCCAAGGACTTCCCTCCAGCCTGACACCCTCCCAGCTTTTCAAATTGTGTATCCAGAAAGTAGTGCTGGAAAAATGATGTCAAAAGGAAATGCAAAGAGAGCAATGTTAGGAAAAGGCAGAGAGAGAGAGGACTGCTGGGAGATCCCAGAATGGTTTGGGTTTGAAAGGACCTTCAGTCCCATCCAGTGCCACCCCTGCCATGGGCAGGGACACCTCCCACTGTCCCAGGCTGCTCCCAGCCCCAGTGTCCAGCCTGGCCTTGGGCACTGCCAGGGATCCAGGGGCAGCCACAGCTGCTCTGGGCACCCTGTGCCAGGGCCTGCCCACCCTCACAGGGAAGGATTTCCTCCTAAAATCCAATCTAGTCCCACCCTCTTTCACTTAAAGCCAGGCCCCCTTGCCCCGTCCTACCATCAAGAGGGGTAAGAAACAGAAAGAAGGGTAAGTAAAACATGGGGGAAGATGGATGAATAAAACAGATGAGAAGAGAAGGGAAGAAAATAATGAAACAAGGAGAACAATGAAGCTCAGTTAAAAAAAAAACAAACAAGTTTTAAACCATCTGACAAATGAACATTTCTTACATGAGGAAACCCAGGCTGGACAGAAGCGGAAAGTTCCAGAGGAATCTTCAAAGTCAGCTGAAGCTCTGCACAGGAGAGGTGAATCACAGAACCACAGAATATCTGAGTTTGAAGGGCCCCACAAGGATCAAGCCCAGCTCCTGGGCAAAGGCAGGTCTGGAAAAGCTCCAAACCCCACAGCTGAACTCGGAGAGGGAGCAACAGCAGCAGAGGTGATGGCAGCAGCACGTTAAATACAGAATATATTTACAGGTAGATAAGGTCTGTGTGTGATCCCAGAACCCTGCCCTGATCAGTTGCACACGCCTGCCCAGCACCAACCCATTTAATTTATCATCATATTCCTGAGGAAGCACACTCAGACATTAACCTAATGCAACTGAGCACGGGGAGGATTTGTCTTCATCAGCACAATGGAATATTCAGGTCTCCCAGAGCCTCTGTTGGAGAAAACCTTTGTGTAATCTCAATGCCAATCTCAATGCCACAGAAACACAATTTAGGTGTTGACATTATGAGTTATTACAGGCTATTAGATGAGTTTTTTTCATTTCTTTTGTTAACTAATGCCTGTCCTCAGAATCAAAGTTATATGCAGCAATTTCTCTCCACAATGGCACAGGGATGATCTAGAGATTGCCAAGAAACAAAAAGAGTTGGTGGGGTTTTCAGGGCAGCAAATGCTGTTCAAAACCTCCAGCTTCAACAATCTTTGTGGCATTTAGGATTTGCCAGAGACTCCACACCAGCACAGGGAACACTACAGGGGATAGTCATGGAATCCCAGAGGGTTTGGGTTGGGAAGGACCCTAAAGCTCATCCAGTTCCACCCCTGCCGAGGGCAGGGACACCTTCTACTGTCCCAGGTTGCTCCAAGCCCCATCCAAGCAAGCAACAAACCTTTAAAATCTGTGTAAGAAATCAGATGAGCCAAGTGAAAAGAGGAAGGGTTTTTTTTTCTTTTTGGAAGGAACACATAAAAGTTTGCTTTTAGTGGAGAAAAAATATTGGCAATGCTAAAGGCCCTGTGAACCCCCCCGTGTGGAAGGCAGATTTGATGGGATTGTTAAAATTAAAAGCAGAATGTACATATCCCCACTGCTTCTGTAACGATGATTCAAAGCCCTGGAATTGTTCTTTCTGGGTTTATTTCTCCCCGAGCCTGTTTGGAGCAGGTTTGGCTGCAGGCACAGAGACATTCCCACAGCCCCCCATCCAGACAGCGTTAATATTTCCCTCCATGGGCACAAATCTCCTCCAGGCTCTGCTACACTCATGACTGGTAATTAAAAGATTCAGAAAACCTCCAGGACTACACCCACACACCCGAGAGCCACATGGCAACCTGCTGCTGCTGAGCCCTGATAATGGCCTAATTAATTTTCTGTAGGAGAACAAAGTTGAAAATTCACCTCCACAAACCAACCCCATCTTTGCTGCTTCCCAACATTCGCGTGGCTGCGCTCAGGGACGATGGACAAACACCCCGGGCAGGGCAGATGGCCAGAGCTGGGCTGCAGGGGTTGGGTTTGTGCAGAGTTTATGGAGTTGTGACCTGTTCTTTCTTCAGGCCCAGCCCCAGCATCCTCCAAGGTCAGTCCTGGAATGGTTTGGGTGGGAAGGGACCTGGAAGCCCATCCAGTGCCACCCCTGCCATGGGCAGGGACACCTCCCACTGTCCCAGGCTGCTCCCAGCCCCAGTGTCCAGCCCGGCCTTGGGCACTGCCAGGGATCCAGGGGCAGCCACAGCTGCTCTGGGCACCCTGTGCCAGGGCCTGCCCACCCTCCCAGGGAGGAATAATGAGGATAAAGTTCCAATCCTCTGGAAAGAGGGATTGACCCTGAACTGCTGTTCGTGCCCAAATTCTCCAGAGGTCACTCCCAACAGCCCACTGGACACGTGGCACCCCCAACACGTGGCACCTGGAGGCTCCGGGGCAGGTGGCACCAAGAGATGGGCACCTCCCCAAGAGTGCTGGGAAGGTCAGGTCCAAATTAATACAACGTGGGAAAAGAAAAACCAAGCTGAAGTGTTAGAATAATTTATACAAACCCTTTCCTGGGGCTTACAAATGGTCGTTATCTGCTCTCCGATCTGCGTAGCAGTGGCAGGGAAGGGATGAGAGCTCAGCTGAGCACTTTAGGGTAATGTTATTCATAAGCAAGGCTTATCTCTCTCGGTACAGCTTGCGTATTTTTATAAATAACTAAATTCCTCACCCGCTCACGGTTTGGGAGCCCAGAGATTCGTGTCTCACCTCGTTTCCCGGAGGAAATGGATTTATGGCCACTGTACAGCTGCCTCCTAATTAGCGCAAGGTTTTCAGCCGGCTGGGTTTGATGAACCCTCCACAAAATCGACTCTCCAGGTGTGAGGAGAACAGAGCCAGGCTCTGACACTCCCTGGGAATCCCAGGCAGCACCGAAAAAGGAGGGAATGTGCTGACTCAGCACCTTCCTGCTCCGTGCTCACTCAAGGAAAACCTGTCTCCACCCCGAGATCAGACCCTGCCAACAAAACCCCGAGCCTTTCCTTCCCCACACAGACACTGTGTCCTTCCACGTGATAAAGGGGAGAATTCCGGCAATCCTGGAGGTATTCCTGGAACCAGAAATGCCAACAGCTTTAAAACCTACACCTACAAAGAGGGTAGCTTTTAATTTGCTTTAAATGGCAGATTAAAGTAGGCCACTGTCACTGTGACTTTGTCTCCTTCAAAATTTTTCATGGCTTAAAGTAGCAATTTATTGTTTTGTACTGAGAGCTTCCAAAAAGTCAAGCTGAGAGAGGTTCCCAGGGAATAAATCATCTCACTGCGATAAACATTTCCCTTAAAATTGCTTTTTCCACAGTTTATTAGACCTTTTATTTTGGAGGAGGCAGTTTCACAAATTTTTCTCTGCAGTTTTAGTGATTGATAATTAAGCTCATGTGGTTTGACTCTTCCTGTGATTTCCAAGGCAAATCTTCATCTCGCCCACCTGATGCTCACCTACAACAACGTGTTCTATTTCAAAATAAGAGAGCAATGGAAACATGGGAAGAATAGGAAAAGATTCTTCATGGAAAGGGCTGTCCAGGCCTGGCACAGATGCCCAGGGCAGGGCTGGAGTCTGGAGGTGCCCAAGGCCAGGCTGGATGGGGTTTGGAGCACCCTGGGACAGTGGAAGGTGTCCCTGCCCGTGGCAGGGGTGGAATGAGATGGTCCTGAAGGTCCCTTCCAATGCAAACCATTTTGGCTTTTATTTCATTTTTTACTTATCTAAGCTGAATTTGATTAAACTTGGCCAACTTTTTGGTATTAACAAAATCATGCAGCAGAACCTCCTCCCCTGAGTTCTCCCACACTCGTGCAGAAAGGGTTGGCATGCCCAAGAATTCTCATCGAGAAAGGATTTTTCAAACAAAATAGGGAATGGCATCCTTAGTCTATCATATGGGGAACTGAGGATGGCTGCAAGTCTTGTCCTGCCTAAGGCAGGGAATTTAAGATCCAAAAAGTTCAACTCAGACATCCTTAGCCCTCATTTTATGAAGCTGCTTTGCCATCTCCTGCTTTGTGTTCCTCACTGCCTGGTAGCACTGCAGCCTTTTCATACTTAGAATGGGCCATAGCCACCGCAATGCAAATAAACCCATCTCACCTTTCAATAGAAACAATAAAGATAGATAAGGAACAAAAGCTAAGGGTTCTCTGTCACATGTTCATAAATGAATAAAAGTACATGATGGAAAACTCTTTGAAACAACATCCAATCACTGGCGGTACTTATAAGAGACACATCACTAATGGCTCATTTAACTTTGCAATATCTTAAACTCCCTCATTTTGTGAAGCTGGAATTATTTATGAGACAGTTTATTATGAGCAGATGAATATTCATTGGACAGTTGGCAGAAGATGTATGCTCACATCTCGGGTTGCTTTGCAGGAGAACAGAGCCATCACTTCGGGAGCTGCGGACAGAGAACTGATTGCAGTCAGTGCTGTCCAAGAGTTCATCAGACACCGGGATAGTCTGTGAGGAAAGGCATCATCCGGTTCATCCGTGCCTGGCTGTGGGGCAGGGAGCAGCCTGCTGAGCCCGTGGTTTGTGGCCCACGCTCGCTGAGGAGCCGGGCTGGGAGGGACATGGTCACACACTGACAGGAGACAGGTTATTGGTGCTGGTACCTCTGCTTCACACAAACCTCGATGTAGCCAGCTCCTGAGGTATCTGGAAATAGGTTCCGAGCTTGGAGGAACCCAGTGTAGGTGCACAGCCTGCCGGGCTCCCCAAACCTCCCCTCACCGTCCCTCTGGGGTAACTGGAACACTGGAATTATTTACTGTGAGGCATCGGCTTCCAGAGGATTCCTGCAAGTTCAGTCCCTGCCTCTGCTCCGCTTCTCCAGTCCCTTAAATCCCCGGCAAGGCAACAGAACAAACAGCACCAGGAATCTCTCAGCTGGGGATGCCCCAGGGCTGCAGCTCCGAGGATCCCCGCAGACCGCGACCGTGCTTGTTTAACTCACAGCGAGACACCCAGGCAGAACCAGCAGGAGACACGGAGCGTTTCAGAATAGGCGAGACAGCGCAGCACAAACGGGGAATAAACACGCACAGAGTGATTTGTTTGCTGCGGGGTGACAAATGGGAACGGAGGGAGCGAGAGCTCCCCTCCAACAGCCGCCACAGTTCCCTGTGCCCAGGGCCCCATCCCACAGACAGCCCACCACCCCTCTGGCTCAATCCCAGCACCTGCCCGAGCCCAGGGGTTGCTGTCCTTCTGCAAAGAAAAGAGTTTTTAGGAGTCCCTCTCAGCGTTAATCCACCGATACCTGTTATTTATTTGCCTGGTGCTAAATGTAACTGATGCAGATGCCAAGCAGGATGCCTGCCCCACACGGCTGCAGCAGATCACGGCAATCACACGGAAAATAAAAGAACCCCGGCCTCACTGCCTGCCCCCATCACTCGAGAGCCGTCAGGGTGGGGACGGCAGGAAGAGCACGCATAGAACTGTCACATCCAAACAGCCACTGCAGCGGTGCTTTCACTGAGAGACGGCAGGAATGAGTAAAACGGGCCTTGGATCGATGGAAAAACCATTTGTGCTCTGGTAGTTGTGCGATTCAGAAGTCTCCCAGTGACAGAGGTTGCCTCACGCGTGCCATGACTGCTGCTCCCTGTTGTAATTCACGGGTGCTCTGCTCAAGCCTTCCGCTCGCTTTTGTCAGCCCGACAGCACCGGGACCCTCCTAACGAGCCCTTGCTGTCCACGGGCTTGGCCCACGACGAGGACGGAACATTCCCGGCACACCAGGCCCAGAGCAGCCCCTCGACACACCTGCACAGGGAATTTCCCTGGGAAACGCAGCCCTTCCCCCGGGACTCCCAGCAAAGCTCACCCACCTTGGGGTCTCAGCGCTGCATTTCCTGCACCGCTTCACAGCCGGCTGCACTGATCAGCCCGTGGATAATTACCTGATGGCACCTAATTAGCAACAGCAGCCATCAACGGAGGCACCTCGGAGCCTTCACGGGGCCTCACGCAGAGAAATCAAAGCTGACTGTGGCTCCATCAGAGGGAACTGCTCTGCACCCCCCAGCTGGGGCTGCAGCTCCTCAGCAGCACAGCCCGAGCCACACAAGGCTGTGCTCAGGAGCAAACCCGTGAAGTTCCTGAAATGGCAAATTTAAAACTTCCTGTCCAGTTCCAGCACTGGGCATCTTTAGGAAACTTTGTGACTCAGTATCCAAACTGCTGCTGCCCTTTTTCACACACTGCTGTGGGCTGGAAGGGACCCCAAAGCCCATCCAGTGCCACCCCGGCCATGGCAGGGACACCTTCCACTGTCCCAGGCTGCTCCCAGCCCCAGTGTCCAGCCTGGCCTTGGGCAGTGCCAGGGATGGTCTTCATCTCCTGCACCCTTGAGCATAGACCCAGTCTAACTTTTCACTGTATTTTGACTTTTTTCGCTTCTCCCCACTCTGCCAAGTCCAGGCTGGACCTGACCAGGGCAGCCATGGGCAGCTCCAGCCTTGTGCCAATAAAATCCCAAGCAGCTGCTGCTGAAGCACCATCCTTGTGTTGTTCCCCCACACAGCATCATTTTATGGGCCAGAAGTGAGGCCCAGAACCTCCTGGCTCATGCTGCCATTCCCACTGTTCTCCTGCCAGCCCTGCTCCTCCCCACACACGCAGCAGAAAAGGAATTTGACCACTTGGACATACTAGGTACATTGGGGTCAATGCTTCACCTGGAGCAGCGCAAAGATCATTCTCATTTGGAACATTTTTTTTTTTCCATTAAGCTTGAGCACACAACTTGAGAAAGGACCCTCCTCACCTCGTACCCTCTCTCAAAACCAGAGGCATTTGGGGAGTCAGGAAAAGGCACAGAGCTACAGAAAACTAAAATGAAAAGCCCATTGCATGCTCAAATTATCCTCTAATTTCTTATCATATTAACAACATAGAAAAAATTCTGGTTTTCCACCACCACTATCACTTGTGAGCCCCGGTCTAAGCCCAGCCATAGCATTATTCCTTGGGAATCCTTACCACCAGACAAGTTAATGTATGTACAGGAAAAATCAACGCACCTTTGAATCTCCTAATGAGCCCAGAGCTTTTGTAATGAGCCTATTTTTGGTCTGGGTATTTATAACTATCCCACCCTAAACTGAAAAGAAGGAGCAGTTTATAAATTGATCCAGTATTTGCATAAAATACATGGCTGGAGCTAATGCTAATGAGTTCAGGAGAGCATTGTACCCGAAAGGAAAAGCAAACCGCGCTCACTGAGCGGCCAAAATTCCCACACACCCCGAATTTGGGGAGCGGTTTCCTCCACCACAGAGCAAAGCACCCCAGAGCAGCAGGGACAGGGAGCACTGCAAGGCCCCTCACCCAGCACAGAGCACCAGGGACACGTTTCAGACCCCCTGAGCCAGAACCGATCCCAAATCTGGATCAAAGTGCAGTCAAGTGACCTGAAAAATACCCTAAAATCCTGCCAGTGTGAACTCCCCCGAGCGCTTTTCTCTTGGTATTCCGGTGCTGGGGAGCCCTGGCTGCAGGTGGCCCTGGGCAGGTTCCTTGTGAGGGGAAGGACCTGGGGGAGAGGGAGGGTCTGGACCAAACCCACACCTGACACCGGTTATTTGCTGCCATTCAAGGACCAATTCCCTCCGTCCTTCTGGTGCTCGTGGGCTCAGCCCCCAGGGGAGCTGAGACCTGGGACCTGCTGGGACAGGGCTGCTGGGGACAGCCCATGGAAGTGCTGCTGGACACGGCTCTTTCTCTTTGTGGCAGGGCATCCCTCTGGATTCCAGCACGGAATCCTGCAGCAGAAGCAGCACCAGACCCCTGTGCGTGTGAGCCCTGTGGGTGTCACCGGGGCTGGCCCCTGGCAGGGAAAGGTGGGAAGGGTTTTGCTCATGGAAATTGTTCTGCCTTAGGGACTCTCAGCTCCTGGAGCAGGGGAAGGATCTTAACTGCCTGAGCTGAGGAGCTGACAGAAATAAAACCCCAAAGCAACCCCCTTTCTGTTCAGAATGGGTTTTTAAGTGGCAGAGTCATTGTAGCTTTAATCTGCTTTCCCTTTACACGGGGTGACAGCTGTCAGCAGCCAGGAGGGTGAGAGACCAGGGTGCCAGGCAGTGTGACACTGGTCACCGTGGCTCTAGGGCACAGCATGACACCAGGCTGGGACTGTGTGTGCAGGATTTGGTCCCTTTACAGCTTTAATTTAAAGGTTTCGTGGCTGTTTGCTGCTTCTTGTGGTTCCAACAACTCACACATTTCTCTAAACCCGATACAAGAAGAGCTCTGAGTGTCCCAGGAGTAGGGGAGTGCTCTCATGGGGGCCTGACCTCAAAAGAATCATTCTGCAGGGCTGAGTTCAGACATTTAAATCCTTTAGCTGGTGCCAGAATTAACCCTGGAGCCCCCCAGCTGCCCCGAGCCTGTGCAGCACTCCCAGCCCCCTG
The DNA here is from genome assembly GCA_013397725.1 of Rhagologus leucostigma. Lineage (NCBI taxonomy): Eukaryota > Metazoa > Chordata > Aves > Passeriformes > Rhagologus > Rhagologus leucostigma. The sequence goes on from VZTD01001808.1 coordinate 331,338, forward strand.
ACCCATGGCTCCATCCCCTTCCTTCCCCATCCCACCCCTGTGTACAGGCATTTTCTCCTTCGCCCTGGGCTGCTGCTCAGATTTCCTGCCCTCCCTTCATTCAGCATCAGTGTTTATCTCTGCAAAATATTTGTAATTTGAATTAAAATTGTAATTCGTATAGAAGTTGTAATCCGTATAGACATTGTAATTTGTATAAAAACACATTTCCTCCAGCAAATACTTTGCTTGGCTTTTATGTTTTCTGGGTTTGAAACACAATGAACACCCTCGCTGCAGATCCACTGTTTCCTTCTGAATCCTTAAAAGGCAGAAAAATGGTTAAGGATTTGTAAACTCCTCTCCTATATTTTCAGAAGTGGAAAACAAATGAAGTGAGTTTCATTTCAGGAGGGTTTGTTTTTTTCAAATATTCCCCAGGGCAAAATTTTGATGCAGCAGCAGAGTCAGGTTTATCACGCATGAACAGCATCATATATATGAATATATAGATATAAATCTATATCTCGCAAGTTCTGATATTTGAAATCATCCCAGCAATGGCCTCTCAGTTTCCTCTGCTGCGTTAATCCCCAGCTGAGCACGGGCTGTGGCTGCCGGGTCAGGAGCAGGGATGGACATTTCCCTCCCTTCACCCTCACTCCGCGCTGCATTCCCAAAGCCCGGCTGGCTGTAGCCCAGCCCCCGGCTCACGCCAGAGCCCTGCCGGGAGTCCTGTGCAGCGCCAGCCCTTCTGCAGTGGGTGCCGTTCATTATCCCTGCCATTAATTGTGAATGAACCAGCAGCTGCTCGGTGCTAATGAGGCGCAGCACAGAGAATTCTCCGGGTGGCTGCGGCTCCGGGCTTGGCAGCGTGCCTGGAACTCATGGAATCGCAGGGAACCCATGGAATCACAGCCTGCCCGCCTGGGAAGGCACCTTAAACCCCATCCTTAAACCCCATCCACCTTCCCCTAGCCGAGGTTGCTCCAAGCCCCGTCCAACCCGGCCTTCAGAGCTCTTGGAAGGGATTTGGCTCAGCAGAAGCTGAGGTCTAAGGTGGGTTTAGCTTTTTCTTGAGTCATGGCAACAATTCATGCACAGACTGTGTGTTTTTAAGTGGGAAAGGCAGGAGTACACATTCATTCCATGCACATTCCCTACGTTTAGAGTTAACTGTGGTGCTACATCAGACTGAGAGTAGGTTGAGATGGGATTTGGGGAAGGAATTCCTCCCTGCAAGGGTGGGCAGGCCCTGGCACAGGGTGCCCAGAGCAGCTGTGGCTGCCCCTGGATCCCTGGCAGTGTCCAAGGCCAGGCTGGACACTGGGGCTGGGAGCAGCCTGGGACAGTGGGAGGTGTCCCTGCCATGGCAGGGGTGGCTCTGGGTGGGCTTTGGGGTCCCTCCCAACCCAACCCATTCCGTGATTCCATGTGCCCGTGCCATAATGCCTGCAGGTCTCTGAATCACCCCCTGTCCCTGGGCACTGTGTTAGAACACCATAAAGAACCAGGAGATGAAGAAAACAAAGGGATTTATGGGTTGGAGACCCCACGGAGCCGAGCAGGAAGCCCAGCTGGCAGCACTGCCGGTGACATCCGTGTGTCCCAGGGAGCTGGGGACCCTGGAGAGGCCCTGCCTGGCACTTTGTCACTGGGGGGGTGCTGGGGCCAAGTCCTGCCCTCCAGCTCGGGGGCAGAGCCTGGCCAGGGACAGCTCTGAGCCGAGGAGCTGCACCAGGTTTGTTCGGGCTGCTCCTAATTCCCTCTGGGTAGCAGTCGCTGCTGCCCTCAGTCCAGCACAGCCCTAACTGACACTGATGCCCACTGACAAATTCAAGTGCTCTGGGTCAGAACCCCGTGTGCTCTCCTGGAAATGTCATTCTGGGGCAGGTGAGGGGACACTGAGTGTGGCAGGAAGCCCCTGGAGTCACAGGCAGAGCAGAGGCCCGCAGTCATTAACCAGCTCAGACTCTCCACCGTAAATAATGGAGAGATCAGTGCAATTAATTAATGTGAAAAGAGCCACCAACTCCCATCTAATGTGTGTTTATGTGTACACATACTCGTAACCGTACATATATATAGTGTATGTGTTTGTTATATATATATGTGGTGTATATATTTCATATATATATAGATAGATACATGTAGCATACACAAGGGGGGTTGCGGTGACTGGTTACGAACTGGGCTCAGCGGTTTCAGAGGGCTCCTCCAACCTGAACAATCCCATGTGTCTGTGATTAGAAAGGTTTTCCTCTGAAATTCTGGTCGCCAGCACCTTGCAATGTATAAATAAACACCTATAAATAAATACCTATAGACAAATACAGGTTAAGGTTCTATTTAACCAGGCTTTTATGGACAGCTGAGAGCAGGGCCAGAGGAGACACTGACTGGATTATTTTAAATAAGGAATGCTTTACCAGAGGGTCCCTGTGGGTCGCTCCCAGCTCGAGGCATTCCCTGATTCCCGAGCTGCCGGAGGAGCCTCAGCAATGCCATTTGTAGGACATCCAGCACAAACGGGAGCTCGAGGGAAGCAGCACGAGCTGCTCCTTCCTGACTCTGATCTGAGCAAAACGAGACAAACCAGGAACGTTCCCTTTTCCAGGAGTGGAGCTGCGGCGCTCCTGACAGGTGCGCTGGGCTCGGCAGCCAAACCTCTTCCTTCTGACTACAGGAACATTTTCCCAGGAACATTCGCCTGTCGACAGCAACTGAAGATGTCAAGTGAAGCTGAGGAATTGCTGCTGCAGCACAGGAGTTTAATCCCTGCCTGGTTGTCGTGATTTCAGACTGACAGGGAGCAGGTTTGGATGGGATGGATGGAGGGAATTGTTCCCTGGGAGGGTGGGCAGGCCCTGGCACAGGGTGCCCAGAGCAGCTGTGGCTGCCCCTGGATCCCTGGCAGTGCCCAAGGCCAGGCTGGACACTGGGGCTGGGAGCAGCCTGGGACAGTGGGAGGTGTCCCTGCCCATGGCAGGGGGGGCACTGGATGGGCTTTGGGGTCCCTTCCAACTCAGTTCTGTAATTCTGTGATTTACAATGGCTTTTCAACAACTAAAGATCCAGGCCTTGAGTTTACTTTTTCTTTGCATCAAATCTCTTTGATGACCTCACTCAACAGGAGATCCAAGTGAGGAGTTTTTGGGGTACAATACAAGAATTTGGTGAAATAAATTTTTTGACAATAAACAAAATTCTAAATTGGGAAGTCTTGGTTTCTGTGTTGCAAAAGATCTTTGAAATACTGGCTCTATTTTTTTTTAATGCAGAAGGTCATCAAATTTGCCAGATAATGTTGAAATGCAAAGTTTAACAGGTTTTTTTCTGCTTTTTGGGGAAATAAAGCATCATGGATTCACTTTCTCCTATTTAAATACCATGGGGCAATGAGAGCTGGTGCACTTGGAATGCAAAGTAGGGAAACACTTAGATTAGAACAATTAGTGCAAAAAACATCTGCATCCCTTGTTAACCATAGGGACCATCCAGCAAAAGTGATTTTTTTTTTTCTTTAACGTTAATTGGAATTCATTAAAATAACTTTGCTTCAAAGTAAACATTAAAGCCATTTCTGAGCTTTTTATTTCCATGTTTACCTCGTCAGCTTCCATCTGGTTCAGGCTCTCCTGAACAGCGGCTTGGAGGGACAGACTGGACTTTAAAGGCATTGTTGCTGCTCCCGAAAGGCTCCAGCTGCTCCCACAGCCCAGCCCCGCCTGCTGCCCGCTGAGGTGACACCGGGGGTCACACGGAGCCTCTTCCCCCTGAGGCACTGCAGGTGCATTATTTAGGCAGGAATTGCTCCCTGTAGGGTGGGCAGGCCCTGGCACAGGGTGCCCAGAGCAGCTGGGGCTGCCCCTGGATCCCTGGCAGTGCCCAAGGCCAGGCTGGACACTGGGGCTGGGAGCAGCCTGGGACAGTGGGAGGTGTCCCTGCCATGGCAGGGGTGGCACTGGGTGGGCTTTGAGGTCCCTCCCAACCCAAACCAGTCTGGGATTCTCTGATTCTACAAAGAACTGTGATTCCACCAAGAGCCTGCTGCTCCTGTGCCTCCCAATGCCAGGGTGGAATCAGCCCTGAGGTCTGCCCGGGGAGGGCAGCCAGGGCACGGATAACAGACCTGGAGCTTTGCATTCGTAACCCCTGGAGTACAGCGTGCCTGTGGAACCATCCCCGCACGCCGGTTCCCAACCCCAGCCTGCAGGGAACGAGGGAAGGATCAAAGGAAGAGCTCCAGTTCCATTCTGCATCCTGGTGCGTCCCGTGCCCTGAGGAACGGCCTCAGCCGGGCCCCTCATCCTCCCGCGGCTGCAGAAAGGTTGAGCGAGAAAAGCAGAGAAAGAGAACATCAAAGGCAAAACTGCCCGTTTAACATCGGTGTGCCACTGCCTGCAGTCCCCGCTTGTGACAACAACGACGGCAGCAGCGGGAGCACCGCCCGGGGCATTCCGGGAGCTGCCTGGGGTGACCCCGCTCCAGAGGGTCAGGGCTCAGCTCTCCCTCATTCCCACCCGGAACTTCCTCCTGTCCCACATGCCCACCCGGAGCATCCTCCTGCCCTTCCCTGAGCCCCTCCTGTCCCTCATCCCCACCTGGAGCATCCTCCTGCCCCTCCCTGAGCCCCTCCTGTCCCTCATCCCCACCTGGAGCATCCTCCTGCCCCTCCCTGAGCCCCTCCTGTCCCTCATCCCCTCCTGGAGCATCCTCCTGCCCCTCCCTGAGCTCCTCCTGTCCCTTATCCCCACCTGGAGCATCCTCCTGCCCCTCCCTGAGCCCCTCCTGTCCCTCATCCCCACCTGGAGCATCCTCCTGCCCCTCCCTGAGCCCCTCCTGTCCCCCTCACAAGGACCTCGTTTTCCCCCACTCTGGGGGTGAGGATGCCCTTCCCGGAATCCTTTCCCACGCTGGCTCTGGGATGAGCCTGCGCTATTCCCTGCCCTGCGATCTCCACAAGGGCCGGCCTGTGCCCTGCAGAGCTTTCCCTCCGGAGCCTCCAGAGCAGCGGCGCTCACAGAAAGTGCTGAAAAGTGACACAGCCTGAGCTCTGACTCCTTCCAGGGTGACACGTTATTATGAGGGTATTAGCTCAGGTTTCCAATTTTCCCGGTGCCTCCGATTTAGGAAACCAATGTAAAGACTTCCAGACGCTGCCTATGAATAATTTATCCCTCCCTCGATTCATCTCTAGAAGTCTTCCCTATTTCACCAGGATCTAGCAAATGTCACATCACACCACAAAGGTAAATGAGTACATTTACAGCTAAAAGACATTTTGAGACAGGTTAATGCCCAGTAAATCTCTGAATGCGGAGGGGTGGGTCTGGGAGCCGCGAACCCCGGGTCTGTACGAGGTGGAAACTTCCCGTGAGTGGTGGGGACTGCGTGCCAGGGGGGGACTTGTCCTGTCACTGCTGATTTGGGCTGAGAATCAATGAAACTGCTCAACACCGGGCACTTGGGACATCACAAATGGAATCAGGAGTTCCAGTACAGATTTAGAGCCCACTTTCACCTCCTGATCTCCACAGGTGCTGATATTCATGAATGAGGGGTTTGGGATGCAAGCGAGGCACTGGCAGGAGGGCATTTCCCAGCAGGACCCTGCAGTCCGGGAGCAGCCCCAAGGCGGGAGAGGGTGAATGGAGATATTTGCTCACACTGAGGCATTTCAGTGACACTTTCTCCTGAAAATGAGAACAAGAAGGGAATTCCCACCAGGCAGGCTGGCAGCGTTCATTTTCCCAGAATCCCAGAATGGGTTAGGCTGGAAGGGACCGGCACAGGACCCCAGAGGGGCATCTGCTCCAGCAGGGCCATCCCAGAGCACAGGGCACAAGAGTGTGTCCAGAGGGGTCTGGAATATCCCCAGGGAGGAGATTCCAGCTCCTCTCTGGTTTCTGTTCCAGCTCGGGCACTGCCCAGAGCAGAAGTTCTGCCTCCTGTGCAGGGGAAATTCCTGGGATAAGTTCCTGCCCCTCCCAGACCTGCTGGCAATTCCTTTCCCAACACCCCCAGGAGAGATTTGATCCATCTGCACTGGGAGCAGCGAGGTCACTGACATTCAGAGAGACAGAATCACCTTTTTTGTTCCAGCAAAACTTGTCTGCTGTGATGATTCAACACTTCCCAGAGAACGCTGCTTGCTGGAAGCCTTCAGGATGGATTTAGTGTTGCATCATTAGAGGGCTCTAATTCAGTGGGAGAGGAGACAGCTGAAACATCACCTTGGATTTGCACCTGGTTGTTATGGCTTGAACTCAGAGACAGCGAAGGTTCCCAGGAAATCTGCCTGGGGAGAGGTCTGGGAGCACAGCTGTGGCTGTAAACAGCAAACCCAGGCGTTTGCGGAGCAGAACAGCCCTCTGCATCCCCAGTGCATCCCACCTGGCATTAATTTTACAATAGCAGGAAATGTGGAAGTAAAGCCCTTGCTTTGAGACTGATGCTCAGGAGCTCGGTGCTGAGGATCATTCACCCATAGATAAAATTCCCCTGAAGTCGCTGAGTCTGCAGCAGTGCACAGCAGAGCCTTCCCTGCAGCCGGAACGGGATCCTGCTGGAGCACTCCCACCGTGGGCTGCTGCTCCTTCCAAAGGCTGCTGCTCCTTCCAAAGCCTTCCTGCTCCTTCCAAAGGCTGCCTGGGATGCACAGACACGTTTCACTCAGAGAGCCAGATGGGAATTGTTATCTCCCAGAAAACTGTAGGAAATTCCGGCTGTTTTGGATGGAGGGGCGTCCTGTCCCCCCAGCCCCATCACCTCCTGGCCCCTCCAGGCCAGGGCAGCTCCCTGACAGAGGGTGCAGCCAGGTGGGGCCGGGCTCTGCTCCCAGAGAACAGCAGCACGAAAGCAAAGAGCCTCGAGTTGTGCCACAGGAGGTTTAGATTGGAGACTGGGAAAATTCCTCCACTGAAGGGATGGTCAGGCATTAGCACAGTCTGTCCAAGGAGTCCCCATCCCTGGAGGGATTTAAGTGTGGCTGTGGCACTTGGGGACATGGAAAGTGTGGGTTCTTCGATTCCAAGCACACACCTTCATTCTTTGATCTCTTAGAGCCACTTACCCAGAGCTTCTCATCCCAGATTTCCCTCTAGGGCTGAGGCTTCTCTGTTCAGTTCAGGTCCTGGGAACTGGGGGATGCAGGCAGCTGACCACAGCTCCCTGAATGAAACCTCTCTAATTTTGTACTTAAACTCCTTCAATTCAATATTTTTGCAAGTCTCAAATTTGTTTTGAAATAATAAGCTGAATGCATCTGCAGCTGAGAATGTTTGGCTGCCAACGCTTACCCAGCCTATTAAAGGAAGTTTTTTAAAATAACAGCTTTTTCTGACTTCAGCAGCATAATTAAACATATGCTCTTAGCAGAGCTCACCTGCAGTGGCACCTGCTTGCAGCAGATTAAAGCTCTCAACCATCTATTTGAGGGAAAAGCCAGCCTAGCAGGGAGAATGAGCCCTCCTGCTGGAACCAAGGGCATAAAACTGCCTTTAAAGGAACAGGGGAGAGGTTTGGGGCTGGGGAAGGGACAGGAGCAGGCACGTGCCCGAGGAAATGCTGGCAGAGCCACCACCAAGGGGTTCTGGAAGAGGAGTGGCCCAGAGATGAGACTGAAATGGGATCTTGGGAAGGAACTGTTCCCTGGGAGGGTGGGCAGGCCCTGGCACAGGGTGCCCAGAGCAGCTGTGGCTGCCCCTGGATCCCTGGCAGTGCCCAAGGCCAGGCTGGACACTGGGGCTGGGAGCAGCCTGGGACAGTGGGAGGTGTCCCTGCCATGGCAGGGGTGGCACTGGGTGGGAGCTGAGGTCCCTCCCAACCCAAACCATTCCATGACTCCACAAATTCCAGGCTCAGCGCGACCCCTCCTCCTCCTCAGGACCCTGCCTGTTCGGGATGATCCTCGAGGTCTTTTCCAGGCTCCCTGATTCCACGATTCTATTTTTCCGTGCAGAGACACACACGAGCTGAGGAGGCTGTGCCAGAACCCTCTGCCTTCTGCTGTGATTTAGTTGTGCAACAGCCCAAGGAGGAGCGAGAGAAATCCTCCCACCACATTCCGAGAGTTCAGAGCAGAGACATGACAACGAGGATAAACAGGTATTCGCAGGGAAAAATAGCACCTCGTTTTCCTTATCTCCCTTTAAAGTGGCAGCAGGAACAGAAGAAGCGAAGGGATGCCCTTTAGAGCAAGCACAGCCCTTTCCCTGCTTTGTAACAGAGCGAGCAGCTGCCCTGACAACGAGGGGAGAATAATGGGCTGAGAAACCGTAACACGGAGCTTTCTGCCATTTGTTCATTCGAAGAATGAAAAGAGGTGGATGAAGAATTCTCTCCCCAGTCTGTTTAAAAGCTCTGCTCACCCCCTCAGCAGTTAACTCCTTTCTGTTCCAGTGCAGGGAAAGATGCCTCCTTCTCAAGAGCCCCGGGAGCATTGGGAGTATCTCTTTTAGGGGAATTTCTAGATAATGTTGTCATTGCTTTCTTTCCCCTGAAAAGTGCAAAGTTTTCAGCCAGTTCTCACTGTGTTTTTCTTGGCTGTGACATTTGGATTTCTGAAGGCAGCTGAGACTGAAGATGTTGACAAACCTCCCCACTCATCACTTCGTACAAATGCTTTAACATAACCCAAGGTGTTTTAAAACCTCCTTACAGGAAAACCCCCAAATCCTGGTTTGTCCTGAATCTCCAAGTGCAGCTTTCCTTCCCCTTCAGATGGAAAAAGCCCAAGATCTTGAGATCTCCCAGCCTGGCATCACATTTAACCCCTTCACCTCACCGACCCTTCTCTTGAAAGGGGCTGAATGTGGCATATTCAAAGACAATATTGAAGATTTTTTGCCTCTGCATGGGCAGGAGCTCCCACAAAGCCTCCGTGCCATCTGGAGCTGTTATTAGGCAGTTAGGAGCAGTGTCACGGGGATGATGGATGATCCCACAGGGACAGCCCAGCTGGCTGCGCACATCGGGCTCTGTAAAGCGGTGCTGGGGAGCTGGAACTGCGGAGAGCAAGGCGGGAGGGAGATGGGTCCCACAGGGCCCCGCAGTGCTCCCAGGCACTCCCAGCGTTCAGCCCACAGCTCCAGGCCGGAGCTGCTGCAAAGCCTCTGCCCTCCCCAGGCCCCTCCTGCTGCTCCCTGGAAGCTCCACAGGTGGAACTCTGCCCCTCCAAAGCCTCCCCTCGCCCAGGCTCTGCCCAGGGAGGGTCGGTGCTGGGGTGGGAGCCTCGGGCAGCACTTCGAGGTGGAATCAGGCTCCGGAAGGGCTCCAAAGGGTGGTCTAGCTCAGGCCAACAAGGCACAGAGAACCCAAATGGCCTCTCCTGCCTCAGCCCGCGGTCCTGGCGCTTGTGTCGCACTGCTAAACCACGTTCTCACGTGGTGGGATGAAAGAAGCACAAGGTTTAGGATGGACACAAGAAGTTCCTGGGCACTGAGCTCTGAACAGACACCCCACAGCCCCAGAGCTGCTTTGCAAGCACTGTCCTGCCCCTCCCAGCACTTGTGTTTTATTTCTCGTCTCCAGGTTCTGCCTGGCCCAGAAGCAAAGCTCAGATCCTTGACACTGGAGGACAGATTTATCCCAAGCCCTGCTGAAACAAACGGTGACGCTCTTTTAACTCTGCATCTGCTCCCCCATTATTCCTGGGATGCTGGTGCAGAGGGAGCAGTAAATCCCTGTTAGCTGGGACTTGCTGTGGCTATGAAGTTTATAAATCAGCCAGGCACAGCCCTGTGCTGCATTATTAAAGATCTGTTATTACACTGCATTTCTGAGCTCAGATAAACCCCACCAAGCAGCTGGGGCCTGTTGGCCCGGTATTAGACTTTCTGATAAGCAAAGAAAAAGCGATATTGAAATATCCTGCTAAGAAATTTCTTGTAATATGAAGATGGAGCAGCAGATAACAGCCACCTATAAAACATTTTCTTTGTATGGCTTCAGAAGTAACTGATAAAGTCGCTGATAGGAGAATCCCACCCTCCCCTTTGCTGCTTCTCCCTTTAAAGCCACAGGAGAGATTCACGGAGGAGGCTGCAAAGTGCAGAGCAATCCCCCCAAGGAATCATTCAGCTCTGCAAAGCATCTTCAGCAGAAACCCTGCAAGCTCATTGATGCAGTATTGCCATCAAATTTCATTTGGCAGAAGTCAGATGGAAAAAATTCTGCATCTCTTCAGGCTGGGCTGCAGAGCAGAAGGAACAGAGCCAGAAGATGGCTCGGGTTGGAAAGGATCCTTTAAGGTCACCTATTGCCACCCCCTGCCATGGGCAGGGACACCTCCCACTGTCCCAGGCTGCTCCCAGCCCCAGTGTCCAGCCTGGCCTTGGGCACTGCCAGGGATCCAGGGGCAGCCACAGCTGCTCTGGGCACCCTGTGCCAGGGCCTGCCCACCCTCACAGGGAACAATCTCTTCCATATACTTGTCCTAAAATTGCCCTCTTTCAGTTGGAAGCCATTCCCTGTGTCCTGTCCCTCCATCCCTTGTCCCCAGTCCCTCTCCAGCTCTCCTGGTGCCCCTTTAGGCCCTGCAAGGGGCTCTGAGGTTTCCCTGGGGCTTCTCTGCTCCAGCCTGACTGCAGAGTGAAGCTGCACAGCCCAGGACAGGGAATTCACACCTGAACAAGCCCTTGTTTGTTTTGCAAACAGCAGCTCTTGTTGTCCTGAGGAGAACTGGAGAGCAGAGGGGAAAAAACCAGCTCTGCTAGGGCTGATAGGACTTTCCTATCATTCCTGCAGCCCGTGTTCCCATTCCCAGCATGGGCCGTGCAGCAGGAAAACCCTCGGAGCTGTCAGCACGGGCTTGTACAGCCACAGAACCTGGCAGCGGGACAAAGGGCCGAGCTCGGTGCTCTAAACTCCCATTAGCTCGTCTGGAAAGTGTGAAAGGAATGGCAGGCACCCGGCCAAGTCCTGCTTGGAAATGGGCTTTCCTAGGGAAAACAGGGAACTGCTGCTGGGGCTGCTGGCACCTGTCCCACTGCCCCCACGCCCCCTCCTCGGCACCACCCAGGCCTGGGAATGGCAGAGCAATGAACCCTGCACCTGAAGGAAGACAGCACTTGCCATTCCCAGCTTTCAAGGTGAAGGACAGCTGGAGATGGATGTCAGAGCCGGTGTTTGATGTGTTGAGCGATGGAGTTTCCCACTCTCGCACCCAGAGTCGAGGCTGGATTTTAAATCCACTGCCTGGCACACAGTTACTGACTTCCTTCATTCTGCGTTACCTCCAGGCTGTCTCCCTGTGTGCCCGTTTCCCACCCATCCCTCATTTGCTGGTGACAGCAGCCGGGGTCATTAACGCTGCCCTGCGCAGGGACAGCTTCCAGCAGCAGCGAGAGCAGCTCTGCCTGTGCCCATATGCCCAAAGATTTGTTCAAACCCAGGAGTTTTGAGTCATTTATGGCTGTTTTCCCATGATACAGGTGTGTTGTTGATCTGTTTCATCTGAGTGGCTTCGCAGAAGGAAATACTTCTCTTTTTTGTGCTGCTCCTTTATGGCTCTCCCTAGCACGAGAATGTGCTGCCTATGACCTTAATTGACTGATTTTTAAACAAGTTTCAGTCTAGCTAAAACAAAACTAATTTCAAAAGGCTTGATCAGCTTCAAGTTTGCTCCTCTTCCCCAATCTCAGGACATCTCTTGCTCATTCTCACCCAAGGGTGACCTTGAGGTCCTCTCTTGCAAAGTCTGAGGGTCAGGTAGTGAAACTGTCTCATGCACATGTTGGCAAACTCTGCCCTGCTCCAAGCAAAAGCCACAATATTTAGATTTAAGTTGCCAGTCTCATTATCTCAGAGAATATTTTCCTCCTCCTGGAGCCAATAAAGATGCTGCTGCTGAAGGCAGAGCAAAGTCCAAAGGAGATGGTCATAAGTCTTTTAATCTTCATAACTTTTTTTCCTGTGATGTATCAAAATGAACTCAAACCTTTGGTGTCCCGCAAAGGAGAGCCTGGATGCATTCTCCAAAGGAGCTTTTTCCCTATAATGAGGGGCACAGAATAACCAACCACCAACAGAATCCAGCCCCGTCAAAATCTAAAAGGAGAAGAGAAGGCTGCAAGTGCTTTGTTAAGAATAAAATATCCTCACCTCTGAAGAGTCAGGGCCGGTGCATCGGGGCAGCCAGGCCCTGGCAGCCACAGGAGATCAGAAGCCACCCAGGGGCTGCTCAGATAAACAAACTGAGTTAGAGCCAACACAGAGCCCCCGGGATGGGCACTCAGGCGGGCACGGGGCAGCGGGGCCTGCGTGGCCTCGGGAGCAGGGCTTGTCCTCTGTCCGGAACCCGGGGCTCGTGTCCCCGCTGCACCCAGGCGTGGTCTGCGCGGGCAGCGGGAGCTCGCTCCCTGGGCTCTGAGCGGCTGGGAACTGGAGCTGCCCAGGGCGAGGTCCCTCTGCAGGGGCCCTGGGAGAGCCGGGCTGGGAGCCCCTGCCCACCCAGAGCTGACACCAGAGCCCACGGGCCCTGCTCGGGCTGCGCAGACAGCAGGGAAGGATTTTCCACCCATTTCTGTTAGAAAACCGCAGCAAAGTCTCAGTGCTGGCATTAAAACCCAACCAAACCTCTCACTTCCCACTCAACCAGAGCTTTATTCTTCAGCTGCTGCACATAATACAGAACCTGGTGCCGTTCCTGCTTTAACCTGACTTTTCCTGCACCTGCAATTATCCTGCTTCATTTCCACGTTCCAGTGTGGCACAGGAGCCGAGGGCAGGCTCTGGGCCAGGCAGGGGGAGTGGGACACAGATGATGGGGATGATCATGCTCAGATTTATTGCTAATACAGAGTCTAAACAATGCCAGAGCAGCACCTAAATAACAATAGTCCATTACAAAGGACTATTTCCTCTTTCTGGTGAAACCAGTGCATTTCCCACCTAGAACAAGGGGTTCTTATAAAGCGTTTGAGGAATATCCCCTCAATAGCTCCCAAGGGCAGACCAGACTTGTCTTGATTTGCTCCTGATTTACACCAGTATCAAGAAAGAATCCCACCCAGAGCCTAAACACCACTAGACAATTTTTTTCCCAAATAAATATACTTTCAGGAAAGTTTTATCCACTCTCAGGAGCGATTAATTTTCCTTTAGACTCTTATGTCTCGAAAATAGCAAATTTAGCATCATCCTTAGCATAGAATGAAGTGAGAACAAAACCTTATGGAAAGACAAATGGCAGCACGGGGGAAGAGCCCCTCTGAGCTGTGTTGCACATTTTCTTTCCGTAACAAAACCCTGCTCAGCTCCCCTGAGCTGGTCCCTGGCAGTCCATCACACACACTCAGTTGTTAGCTCACAATCCAAGGCCACACCAGCCCCAAACAGCTTTTCTGTACAAAGGCGAATCAGCCACAGTCCACACAAAGCGAGACTCATTTATTTTTCCTTAATTAATCACCTTCATTTCCTCCCTCCTTAGGCTTAGCCAATGAGGTGTAAATTGCTGGGGCAGATGCACTTTCTGGGCTAAATTCCAAACTAAATGTTCTTCAAAAAGTGAGGAGGCACTTAGCACATCGCATTAAATCCACCTCTCCTGGAGGCTTTGGTGGGGTCACTTTGCCCATATTCTTTCTAATCTGATGCTGGCAGATTTCGGACCCCGAGAGCAAAGTCCTGAGCTCGGCAAAGAGCTTGGTGGGTCAGAGCACTCAGGAACACAAACCGGGCCAGCCCTGGGGCTTCTGCTTCACAGGTTTCTCCAAGCCCTGTCCAACCCGGCCTTGGGCATTCCAGGGGTGGGGCAGCCACAGCTGCTCTGTGCCAGGGCCTCCCCCGCCTCACAGGGAGGGATTTCTCCTAATACAGAGTCTAAACCCTCCCTCCTTCAGCTTAAGGCCATCCCCCCTTGTGCCATCCCCACGTGGCCCTGTGCTCTCCCGCACTCCAGGGACAGCTCTGTGGGGTTTTATGCCCTGACTGCACAGAGCCCTTCCCGACAGAACTGAGTGACTCCAAGCACACGCTGGTTCCCAGGGTTAGATTTACAGCTGGGATCTCCAGGGGTGCAAGTCGGGATCTCAGTGTTCAGCCACCCAGAGGAACTCCAGGGGCACACACACGGACACAGCACGAGGCTGGAGCTGTGGCCCCAAAGGGACCTTTCCTGGTGTGGAACAGCTTCATCACAGCACTGATTTCCAATGACAACCCGCGCGCCGAGGGAAGTTCATAGATTGTCATTAATTACAGAAAAACAGACTTAGAAAGCGTGGAATCAGGCAAGCACTTGGAGTCTGAGGCTTTAGGAGAGGCCCATCGTGCTGGAAGCTCCATTATATTCAGCACGACCCAGATCAATGCCATATATTTGAATTAAACGTGCATTAATACCCCTATAAAGGACTGGGGCCGTCCAGTCAATTTTTGGATTGTAAACACAGCTTTTGTTAATCTAGTAAAAAACCCCATTTCTCTGTCAGCCCTAACTCTGGTGATGAAACCTGCATCAAGCACAGCTCTTTAGTCGCTCCCATACTGTAATTATTCATCAAACTGACAGGATAAAGACCCTTTTTATCCATCTTCTATTTCATCTGGAAACATTCCAGTGGTTTGTGAGCAGCAGCCTCACACAGGCTCAGGACATTGCTGATGATATTGGCAATAAATAAACACTGGCAACTCTGGCTAGAGGGGGAGGGAGAGTCTTTGCTATACATTAGCCTCTTCTCCTGCTTATAGGGCAAGGGGGTTGTTAATATTAAATAATTCATCTTTAAAATGGATTCCCCAGCCTTGCAAACAATACAGGTGAGATCCTTACACTCGACAGTATTTTACTTTTACCAACTCTCTCTGAGAGTTCTTCTATCTCTAATTGAGTTTTCAGTGTTAGGCAGGGTTTAACCAGTCCCACCCAAGACGTGCTGAGCCAAAACGCCCTGGGCCAAACCCAAACTGGGCTGGAGCTGCACGAAGGGAACAGCAGAGCACGGGAATGAGGGATAGCGCTTACCCCGCACAGTCTGGGTTGCTTGAATTTAGGACAAGAAATCACTGGAGATCTTGGTTCTGTTGTTTGGCAGCTGAGCTGTGTCCTTGCTCTGGGAAAGGGCAGCAGCGTGGATTTGAGGCCTTGCTCTGCTAAACTTAGCCAGGTGTTCAGAATGGAACTGGAGGGTATTGCCTGGAAAAGCCTGGGGACAAAGCAAATCATGGAATCATGGAATGGTTTGGGGTGGGAGGGACCTCAAAGCCCACCCAGTGCCACCCCTGCCATGGGCAGGGACACCTTCCACTGTCCCAGGCTGCTCCCAGCCCCAGTGTCCAGCCTGGCCTTGGGCACTGCCAGGGATCCAGGGGCAGCCACAGCTGCTCTGGGCACCCTGTGCCAGGTCAGGGTGGTTGTTGTGGGACCACCACGGGCTCCAAAGGAAAACACCGTGTGTGACATGGACCGGGCTGGGTGACAATGACAAGCTGTCCTTCAGAACAGCCCTGCTGAGCCCGGCGCAGCTGGGAAGGAGGGAGCTCTGGATTTCCCCACCCTCCTGGGGGCTGCAGGAGCTGTGCAGGGCCTGCCGGGACAGCTGCTGGTGCAGGAAGAAAGGAGCCAGCTCGGGCCTCAGTATGCACCATCCCCAGCCTTCATTCCACAGCCTTTCAGCCCACCCCTTCTGCTACAAACCCATCCATCTCCGTAGCTGCCAAATCCATTAAAAACAAGCAGGGGCTGCCACCTAACACAGGCATTCCTTTTATTTACCTGCATTAGAACGCCAAATTCAAATTACCTTCATTTGAATTTTAATGGGATGAGCGTGGATGGTGTGCAGCCAGCACCAGGGATTTGTGGCTGTGTTATAATCACTGTAATTGCTATTCAGGAGAAACTGGATGAACTTAGGGCATTTGGATGTGAGGGGGCCGGACAGACCTCCAGCTAAAGCTTTCCTGACTCGTCTGTCTGACCCAGCTCCTCCAGCCTCACCCCTGGTGTGCAATTCCCACCATTCCCATGGGAGCATTATTCCAGCCTTCTCCTCTCACTAAAACAGAGCTTGAGTGTTTTCCTGGGCTCCAGAGGTTTCATAAGCAGCTGCAAATTCCCCCGTATGGCAGCATTTCTGTTCTACCATTTACCAACCTCAGAACAAACTTGACCAATATTGCTCCCCTCACGGACACCACTGAAATGGGGACACGTCAGAACCAACTTTATTCCCACAAACTCTGTGCATTTTAAGGACTGTGTGGCACCACAGTGATGAGTTTTCCTTGCTGTGATTGTGAGCTGCCAGCAAATGGTGATCACCTAAAATTAGTGCCCAAAACCTCCCAATGAAACCCTGTTATCCCACTCAGATATCACAGGATTAAATAACAGAAAATTCTTTTCAGAATTGCTACAGTAAGGATTTAACGTTACAGAGGAAACCCAGAAATACTTGCTCTAGACCAGCTTTAACTGTCAGTACAAAACCAAGCACAAAAATTCTGCAAGACCTCCCAGAAAAGGTGTTGGATAACTTGTAGAGCAGCTTTTTTCAGATCACCTGGGGTGGAAATAATCTAAAAACCATGACCTCCTCCACCTTATTGGCTGTCACAGGCCTGAGGATTTACAAAGCGTCATTGCTTGGATTTACCCCTTGGCACTGAGATTTCCCTTCTATAATTTAGCGCAAGGAGAAGCAAATTTCCTGTTTGAAAAACAAATTCCTGCAAGTAGAGGACACTTCTCTGCTGAAACATTTCAGTTCCCAATGTAACTGTCCCGTGCAGCACAATTATTTGGCAGAGAAATTCAATTTTTGGGGTGATTTCTACAGCCTGAGCCACCGTTGTTGGGATGGGGAGCAGTGACCCTGCCCAACCCTGCGAGGATGGAGCAGGGAAAGCGTGCCCGGGAACACTCGCATTTCCACCGGGATGGAGCAGGAAAAGCCTGCCCGGGAACACTCGCATTTCCACCGGGATGGAGCAGGGAAAGCGTGCCCGGGAACACTCGCATTTCCACCGGGACGGCGCAGGAAACCCCTTCCCCTCGGAGCAGCTCTCCAAGGTACTGATCCCGCTCCATCACAGCTGCTTTGGGAGCACTCCAGGAGCTGGGATTTCCAGCACAGGTCACTGCCGGGGACTGCAGATAACAATAATAAAAATAATGATCAATATCAGGCTAAAGGCAATGAACATTCTGGAGAGCTGGGCTTTGGAAAATATTGCATAGCTCGAGTCTCAAACTAATCCCCGCACTAAACTGTAGTGCTGGCTTAGGCTGGGTGTGGAACACGCGCTCCGGCTCCTGGAAAATCTCCCTATGAACAGATATTACCAATATCGATCAGCACAGCCACAGTGGGTGGATATCAAATTAAAGCCACCCAGATTACTGAGCTCAGGCTTGAGGACACACAGAAAAAGCCAAGGAAGGGTCAGATCTCCATCAAATCACTCTTCCCCCTGGCCCTGCACAGCCCCATTAAAGGCCCCTGAAGGGATCCAGGGGCAGCCACAGCTGCTCTGGGCACCCTGTGCCAGGGCCTGCCCACCCTCACAGGGAACAATTCCCTCCCAAGATCCCATCCAGCCCTGCCCTCTGGCAGTGGGAAGCCATTCCCTGTGTCCCATCACTCCCAAATAAACTCCATTATATAGAAGTGGGCAGATACACCTGAGACAACATCCTTATTTTGGGAACAGAGCTGCCAGTGCCCCACTCCCACCCTGGGGAATCACAGTTCCTCCTCTCCCTCTTCCTTCCACCCAGCTCTGGGAGCGACATCTGCACCAGACAGCTGGGGAATTTCAACCCAATTACCTCAGCCTGCACAAAGGGGCAGCTGTCATTAAGGTATTGATTAATTGTGTTTGAGGTATTCCAAGTGACATTGAAAACTTCAACAGCTTTGTCACCAGCATGAACCAAAAGCAAACTCCAGCCCCTCCCAAATCCCCGCTACACCCACGTCAAGTGTGCACTGCAGACTTCAGACTGAAAATTTGGGAGGTTTGCCCTTTTTTAGTGAAGTGTTGTTTTAATGTTGAGCTGTAACGCTGAATTTGAGACTGGGATCAGAGTTCCATGTTCTGAATCACAGCCCCAGTGAGGGATGTGGTTCCTTTATAAAACACATCCTTCCTGAGGCTCTGCCCTCCCTGTGGCACAGGCACAGGGTGAAACCCTGCCCCAGCACCCCCAGTCCTGTGTAAATGTGAGCACAAACACCCCCGGCCCCTCTCTGCATCCCCAGGGACCAACCTCCACCCAGGCAGGGCCCAGGACACAAACACAGCTTTGGCCCTGCTGCATTTCCCAAATTTTCATGTCCCATGCTGGATTTGAAACCTGAAATTTTTTGTTCCAGTCTCATTATTTCCATTATCAACCCTCTCATTCCAATGAGGATTTCCCTCCCTGCCTGCTGACACATGCCACACACTGCAGAGGGTTTTGGCCAGACACCAGACTGTCCCTGACTCCTCCTGCAGGTGAACGGGAGCTGAGGGAGAAGGGGAAGCTGCTCCTCACCCAACTGGGCTCTCAGCTCTTGAGCCCTGAACTCGGTGCCAGGGGAGAATTCCTGTTCTCCAGGGAGCACCTTTTCCTAGAACCACAGAATCCCAGATGGTTTGGGTGGGAAAGGACCTTAGAGACCATCCCGGGCCACTCCTGCCACAGGCAGGGACACCTTCCACTGTCCCAGGCTGCTCCAAGCCCTATCCAGCCTGGCCTTGGGCACTGCCAGGGATCCAGGGGCAGCCACCCACACCCCCAAAAAGTGTTGGTGCTTGGATACAAATGAACTTTTGGGTTTGTCACAGACCCGTGCTTCGTAAGGTGTTGCTGTGGCTGTGCAGAGCAACAGTTCCCTGGAAAAATCTGCTGTTCAGGGAAACTCCTCCAGTGCATTCTTCCAGGAATTGCTTTATTCCTGAGATCCAAGCTCGTAGTTTGGATGTCTCTTACGGCATGAGGGTTTAAAGCTGCTGGCAGCAGTTTTGCCTAATGGCCCATTGGGCAATGTCAGCTGAGTCCATCCCATGCATTGTTAATGAACTGTCAGCTCCAGGTACCTCTGCCTTAAACCTCCTCAGGGTGAGCTTGGTGAAGTCTCTCCCTAAAAGCCAGGATGAGAAAGAGTTCAGCTTCACCTTCACAGAAACTGGGAATGGTTTCAAGTTGGAAAAGCCCTCCCAGACCACGGATCCAAGCGTTCCCCCAGCACTGCCAAGGCAGTGGTTGTTACACCAGCAGGATTAGCTCATTCCAAATGCAGGGCCTTGGGGAAATGCATGGATTTCTAATACCCGAACCAAAGTGAACGAGTCCTTCAGAGCACGGCTTCCAATCAGCACAATGCCATTCCTAATTAAACTGATCCATGACAAATAAATCCCAGGACCACAATTCCTTCAAATACCACTTGTCACATATCAGGTTTCTCTGCTACTCGGTGGGGCTGGAGCGCTCAGCCAGGCAGCAACAGCCCTTCAGGTGTCATTAAATCCATCTGGACATGGCTCAACACAAAATATCCTTGAGCAACTGGTGCAGCCCCATCACTCAGGCCAGTGTGGTTCACACCTCAGGAGACAGCTGGAAAAAAACCCTGGGCTTCTTTGGCCAGGAGGTGAAAGCCAAATGCTTTTCAATAAACCTGCTCTGTTTACGAGGACATGGTGGGTCTGTGGTGTGTTTGGGTCTTCAGGAATATCTTTTATCAGCAGTCACAGCGAGAGCTGTCAAAGGGAGTCTGTGCTGACCCGAGCTGGGCACTGCTTGTCTGAGATCAGAATAGGAAAATCCATGTGGTATCGACCCCAAAGCTGGGAGCCCTGGGAGACAGCAGCAGGAGGAGGGGGCAGAGCCAGCCCCACACCGTCCTGAGGCCGCACAGTCACTCCCGGGCCTGTGCAGGGACAGGATGGCAGTGGGAAAGCCAGGACCCTGGGAAAGCAGGGGTGGCACAGCCCAGAGGGCACAGCCCGGACGGCACAGCCCGGCACCAGCAGCTCCAGACAGATTGTTTAGGATTCAGTCCTGAGTCCCTTTTCCCCACAGTGCCCATTACTCACCCTGTGCACGCTGTTGAAGGCACTCCAGAGCAGCAACAGAAATCAGGCAGGTTCCTGAGCCCAGCAGGAGAGGCTCTTCCCAAGGCAATTTGCCATCAGGACAGAGAGCAGGAAATAGCAGAAAATCGTGAGGCAGACTCTGTTCCTACAGAATTGTCAGCTCAAGAGGTTCAGAGCATGTGGACACCTTCGTGAGCCTAGTGGGTCCTGCATGGAAACAGCTCAGGGCTGTGGGGAGCAGCCCTGTGAGGCGCTGTCACAAAGCCCTTCCTGATGGAAACGGGTTTGGGTTCAGGTCCTGACATTCCCTCAGGGTCAGCAGAGCTGGCCCCAGCCCTGATCAGAGGCCACAGAGCCCCCCAGCTGCCCCAACACCAACCACCAGCGGGTTCATCCCAGGGTGGGGAACAGAGTTTAGGGTGTTGCTCATTGGAGAGACTGTGAGGAAGAGCTTCACTGAAAACAGAAGCTTCGTTTCAGACAATTAGAAAGGGACTTTATGGACCACAAAGCAGAGGGAAGGAATATGAAGTGCCATCAATACTGCAGCTGAAAGCTGGTGATGGCAGGAGAGCAAGGCTGGGAGGAGCAGGGAATCACAGAATTCCAGAATCGAAAAGGTTGGAAACGATCTCTGAGACCATCGAGTCCCAGCTGTGCCCCATCCCCACCTTGTCCCCAGCCCAGAGCCCTGAGTGCCACCTCCAGGCATTCCTGGGACACCTCCAGGGGTGGGCACTCCACCACCATGGAAGAAGAGGGAATGTCAGAGCTGTCCAAGGGGAGCCATGCATCTGGACTTCTGCACCTTGATAAAAATCACAGAATCCCAGCCTGGTTTGGGCTGGAAGGGACCTTGGAGGTCATCCAGTGACACAGTCCCACCTTTGCTAGAAAAAAATCCTGGGGGTTCTGAAGTCCACGGGCTGACTCACATTAAAGGTGAGTCATTTCCCTCTCAGGTAGGAGTTATTTTTAGGAGAATTACTCACTCGAAGTGTTGATGGTTTGTATGAAACAGTAAGACTCTTCAGAACAATATATTTTAGAAGCCTTGCACTAATACTGTGTTCTACTTTTAAGGCAATAATCTGAAATTAATTCACATGTGCTCAAAATCCATAAGCAAAGCTTGACAGTAACAAGAATTTAAAGCTAAATTTAAAGGCACATTAACAAAATCAGGGAACATGAATCACACCTTCCATGGGAATTTCCAAGCTATAAAAGTGATTCAATAAATGTGGCTCAAGAGGGCAGTTTTAGGGCCTCCTGTCCTCCCACTACCCCAATGGTTATGGTCACTCAAGGATTACAGTCTCCGGTTTTAGCTGCAGCAGCTTCCCTAAGTTTTCATAGTAGGAGCTGTTGGATCTGATTCCCATCATTTGGAGACAGCGAGGTAGTGCCCCAGCCCTGGCCTTGAAACACCCTAAAAATGCATTGAAAATATCCTAAAATGCACTGAAATACCCTAATAAATGCTTTGAAATGCCCTAATAAATGCATTATTCAAGTCCAGCTCTCCAGAAAAAATCAGCCATCCAGAAGAAATATTTCTCAGGAAATAAAGCAACAACACATGGGATTACCTGGATGAAGTTTCCCACATCACCACATCCATCCCCCAGTGCCAACCCCCATCCCAGCTCCACCTTCCCACTTGCAGCCAAGGAAAAATTGTGCTGGATGAAGCATCCCGCAGCTGGAGGGTTGGGGTTTGTTCCTCTTCCTTGTGCTCCTTTGGGCGTCCAACAGACTGAAACACACGAATTATTAATATAAAAGTGGGAAGAGGAAAAAAGAAGGAATTCAAGTCTTGGAGAAAGTTTTTGAGCAGATAGGAAATAACAAGCAGAAAAAGTCAGGCAGGAAATCCTGGGATCCGATGCCTTAAAATTAATGACTCAGAATGATTCTAAACATTTTATCCATAATTAACTAAGGAGGAGTTAGTCGGCCTCTTCTCCAAGAAACTTGGAGAGCAGGAAATGGTCTCAAGTTACACCAGGAGAGGTTCAGGCTGGATATTGGGGAAAATTCCTTCCCTGAAACAGGGCTCACGGCCTGGCACAGCGGCGCAGGGCAGTGGTGGAGTCCCCACCCCTAGAAGTGTCCAAGAACTGAGCAGGTGTGGAACTTTGTGATGGAGTTTATTGGGCACGGTGGGATTTGAGTGAAGTTTGGGACTGATGGTCTGGGATGTCTTCTCCAACCTCAGCGATGCTGCAGTTCCAGGAAATCCCACTGCTCAGGTTTGGTGTTGGTGCTGAGGCTGCAGCTGAGGACAGGCCCGGCTCAGCTCCTGGGCCGCGCTCTCCCCGTGCCCAGGGACAGCCAGGACAGGTTTAATGCTGGCTGAAGGCACCTCTGACAGGGTAGGGAGTCCAGAGCAGAAAAAAACAATCCTCAGGTCTGGACAAGTCCCCGTGACAGGGCTGTGTGAGGACAGCAGGGCTGGAACCAAAAAGAAAAGCAACGGTAGGACAAAAGCGGGACTTCCTCCGAGCTTTGAGCGCGGTCACGGCAGCAGGGCTGGAGAACGTCCCCACCCTGAAAAGCCTCCACACATCCCACACCTTCATTAGGGCTGCTGTTAATGGCACCTGAGGCCCCACTTTGACTTTCAACCGTTTCAGACACAAATAATAGAAAATTTCCAACTCGAAAGGATAATCTCCTGTCAGAAAGAGAACAGCGGGCATAGCGAACACTTTAAAAGCTTTGGAGATATAAAGATTTATTGTATTTCTGAACAAGCCAGAAGCTTTGATTAAAGGTTAAAAATAGAAAACAGGGATGGAATTAAGTTGTAAAAGATCCTCCTCAAAAAATAATTTTTATACTGTTGCTATGGTTCGAACTGTTTTCATGGTAAGTCTCATTTTTCCTTTTAAAATTGATCAGAATTCATTTTTTAATAAACTCATTTAGAATTATTTTCTAGATTCAGGACAGAAAAAAAAGGATGGTTTGGCAATATTACACAGAATCACAAAATAACAGAACGGCCTAGGTGGGAAGGGACCTAAAAGCTCATCCAGCTCCACCCCCTGCCGTGGGCAGGGACACCTTCCACTACCCCAGGGTGCTCCTAGCCCCGTCCAGCTGGGAGGTTTAGGAAAGCCATCCCTGAGGGAGAAGATGTGTGGGACTCTTCCTGCTTGGGAGCGATCCTACAAGCACAGCACCTCCAGTTCCACTATATTTTTCCACACGCATTTTTCATTAGTGTTGGCTGGGTGCCAGTTCCTGTGGATTTGCAGTTTTGCAATAATTGAAAGTGTGATTCTGGAAGTGACAGGACTTCCAGTCCACGGGCCTTGCCTAAACACACCCGTGCACAGATTGTGCTCTCAGCTGGGTTAATCAAATGCCACAATGCTGCTATTATTCACCAGGAGAATTGGGTGTTATCTCCCCTCAGCACAGAGGGTATCCAACGCCATCAGGGAACAACAGAGGAGCGAAAGGGAAACAACAGAGGAGTGAAAGAAGCGAGGGAAACTCAACAGGCCTGAACTTGTACCCAAAGGAGATAAAACAGCCTCTTCCCACAGGGTCCCAGAGGGAACCAGCTGGTTCCCTTCCCTCTCACCTCACCACTGCCCTCTCTCCGTGCTCAGCTGTTGAATTCCCACAGCCACCAGGTCAATCCATGTCCCTCAGAGCCCAGGAGCTGAAAGCTGCTGCAGGTGCCACCACGGCAGGATGGATGCTCCAAGGGGGAGCCCCAGGTCCTGCTGGGTGCCAGGTGGGGATAATCCTGCTCCATGGGGTTTAGCTGGAGGTTTAAATCTTCTGGGAGTCATTCAACATTAGTCATCTCTTCTTCCTTGAAATAAAATAAATAATGGATTGCACAATCACCAGCACATCCCCGCCCCCTCCCCGGGGTCCCTGTAGGCAGCACAGGGCCCCGCTGCCCCTTGCACCCACACCAGTCACTGACTGGTCCCTCACCAGGCTGACACCCCCAGCCCCTCAGGGTTTGGTTGTATTTTCCAGGTCCCGCCTATGGATTTGCCTCGATCACAAAACTACTGTGTAAAGTCTCAGGCTGTTGGAGCATCTCCCCTCCCTCTGATCCCACAGAACAAACTAGGGCAGAGCCACCCCAAGAGAGAGAAAACTGCAGCTCCAGCACCTACAACTGCTGTGATATAATTTAATTTTTTAATCTAAGGAAAACTTTGCTAAGTCTTTAACCTTGGTAAGTGAAAGAATTGTTCCCTGGGAGGGCGGGCAGGCCCTGGCACAGGGTGCCCAGAGCAGCGGTGGCTGCCCCTGGATCCCTGGCAGTGCCGAAGGCCAGGCTGGACACTGGGGCTGGGAGCAGCCTGGGACAGTGGGAGGTGTCCCTGCCATGGCAGGGGTGGCACTGGGTGGGCTTTGAGGTCCTTCCAACCCAAACCATTCTGGGATTCTGCAACAATCAGACTGTGGGGAAGTTTATACCTGACAGGAGGTGGTGGCCAGGTGGGATCAGCCTCTTCTCCCAGGGAACAAGGGACAGGACAAGGGGAAACAGCCCCAAGCTGTGCCAGGGGAGGTTCAGGTTGGACACAAGGAAAGATTTTTTCACTGAAGGGGTGGTTAGGCCTAGGAAGGGGCTGCCCAGGGTGGTGGTGTTCAATCCTCCCATCCCTGGATGTGATCAAAATGAGCAGACCTGGGACTTTGTACTACGGGTTAGTGGGCCTGGTGGGATTTGGTTGAAGGTTGAATTTGATGATCTCAGAGGCCTTTTCCGAGCTTGACAATTCCACAATTCTCTCAATCTGCCTGCCCAGTCTTTCCTGAAGGTCTGGGGCCTTAAGCAGACACTCAACCCCTGTTTGTGTGCACATCTCAGCCCTGGACAGGAGCTCATTTCCCTGTGATTCCCTGCAGAATAAACGGGATCAAACCTGTGGATGGCCCCCGAGGGCAGCACTGCAGCGAGGAGCTGGGGCTGCATCCAGGGGCTGTGTGGAGGGCCCGCGTGCTCGCGGAGAACACTGCTCACAGAAGCTGCTAACACAGCCTGTTTTCTGCTCAGGCGAGCAAGATATCCTCACAGGACAGGTTGGGTAGCTCGGAAATAGCAAATTTTTATGCTTGATATAATTCACTGGAAGCTTCACCGAGCTGAAAGTGCCTGACCTTTTGATCTTTGGCAAATAAATGAACAGCCTCGAGGAAGCTCGGGAGTTCTGTGCCCTCAGTGCGGGACAGGGCACCTGAAGGGCTGAGGAGCTAAAGCATTTTTTTCATTATTTTCATTTTGAGGAACCAAGACTTGGGGGAAAAAAACACATAATAACATATTTTAAGTGTTGGTCAAAAAACCCCTTCAAAATATACTTGAACAAAGGTTCAAAGAGGTGTCTCTGAAAGGTGGGAAATTCATATGAACTTTGTTCAGCTATTAAGACTGGAGGGAGGGGGAGAGGGTTTTTTTAGCCATCACATCTGCTTTCATCAGCCGTCTAAAAAAGATAATTCTGCTTTCAGAGTGATGCTGTGTGAGGATCTCTCTTCTTCCCAGGAGATTTCCTCGAAAAAGGAATTGTGTAAGTGCTCCTGCCTCCCCTCCAGACCTACCTATTTCAAGCTTCTAATCTGACATCTAATACTGATTGGTCCCCATTTCCTTCTCATACACTGGAATTTTTTCCAGATATAAAAGGAGATGGAAATTACAAAAAAAATTGTATGTTTCTGTCTAGTCAGTTCAAGGAAGCACCTGAAACGTCACTCTGGTTGTGTCTGCAGGACTGAGGGTTGTATTGTGAAGTGGGAACTGTTGGGAAAGCCATTATCCCGAACCCAAACCCTGTATCCAATGGGATCATCCACTTCTGTCCCATTGACACTGGCAAACAGTAAAACCTGAAACAGGAGTTCAAAGTTTAAGCCTAGAAAGGGAATAAATGCTTTCAAAAATTCCCAGGAAGCAGCTCACCCTCAAATAAATAACAAATATCAGCTTTTCTCCCATCCAAGGCTTCCCAACGAAGGCTTTGTGGATCAAACCTACCCAAGAGTGAATGAAATGGCCCAAAGCAGTGCTGGGATGGTGCACAGGTCAGCAGATGAGCAGTGAGGAAGGCACAGGCTCCACACCAGACCTGGAGACCATCAGGCAATCACCAGGGTCCGTCATCCTTTCCACCAGACACCATGTCCTGCTCAACATGGAAAATCCAAGTTATTGAGATAGCTCAACATCCTCAGTTTAAAAGGAAAAGCAAAATGGGAATGTGGAATCAGCCTTTTGCGAGTGCTGCTGGCCCACCATGGCTCTGGCACATCAAACCTGGGGAAAGAACTTCCTCCACTGCCAGGGGTGGACCAAGAGAAAGGAGGGATGAAGGAAAAAAGAAGCAGATCTGAGACAATAAGAGAAGAAATAGCAGGGAAAACAAATACAAATGAGAATTTTCCCTTCTTCTGATGATCATCCTCTCTTCCCCCATCCTACCTTAGGAACACACACACAGAGCTTTTAAACACCAGCCAAGGCACTTTGGTGCTTAGTGCTGAATTCTTCTTATGGTTATTTAAGTTACAAACAGGGCTACTGATTCTAAACCTGAAGTGCTAAAATTATTCCAAGTAATGCATGTCCAGCTCTGAAATCCTGAAGTTAATTTTAAACATCGCTTTCAGAAATAGGTTGCCTTGTCCTGACAGATCTATGTGGGCCATATTGTGAGGAGAACTATCAATATTTGAATAAATTTTACATGCAAGCAAACTAAAATTATCTTTATATCGATTCAGTAGCAACTGCTCCAGTAGGAGCTGGATGAAATGGCCAATAAATTGACAAATCCACAAAACAGAATGGGAGAAACATAAAAAATGGAAAGCTGGCTGTTCCCTGCCATCTCCCATTTCCTATTTAATGCGTCCAGGCTCTCTCTGGGCAGGAGGAGCCGTGGTTATTTGCAGTCCCCGGGCACATCCCCAGCCCTGCCCTGGCGCCAGGCGCTGCTGCGGGCTCAGCTCGGCCCCACGGATCCCTCCTTCCCTTCCCAGAAAGGCTCTGCTGGCCTCCCCCCAGCCCTGCTGCTGCTCCCCAGGGCACTGCTCCCCTGTACCCGGGCAGGAGCACTCTGAGCTGTGAATATTCCGTGTTTTCTCTCCGGGCTGGGCTCTCTCCAGGCAGCTCTGCCAGCGCTGGGGCCGTGCTGCTCCTGCACTGGAGGGGTTGTCACCTTCACACCCCTGCAGGGAAGGAATAAAGCAAATTCTCGTGGGTTTGTACAGTTCTGTGAGGCTGGAATTGCTCCAGGCTTTAGCCCTGCACAGGTCAGTGAATGCCAGAGCCGAAAATGGCCCAGCAAAGCCTTTTCTTGGGCCTGTTCCTCACAGCTGCAGTTCAGTCCCTGCTCCTACAGCCTCTCCTCCTCCCCTTCCCCTGAAAGAGGAGCTGAGCTTGGCCTTGGCACCAGGCCTGGCACGCGGGCCCAGCAGGACCCGAGGCAGGGTTTGGGGATAACCATGAACCTGCCATCGCCAGCTGTCCGGGCCCGAGCCGGGGGAAGGGATGAGGTGAGCTCCCACCCGAGCTCACACCCAGGACTGCTCCTCTCCACACGTTCAGCTTTCAGTGCCAGTCACAGAAACACCATGGAGAAACATCCTGTGACATCAAACAGCTCTGTTTCGCCTTAAAAAAACCCCAGCCATTATTCAGGGCAAAGTGTCACCACGAGTAAGAGCCCTGGTTCCCCCAGCCCTGCCAGAGCTCAGTGCAAGGCATCCAGAGCTGGCACAGGCAGGGGAAGGGATCCACAGAACTGAAATCACCATCTTAAAAAGCACTTTTCTCATTCCTCATTAGCACTCACAGGATCCCAGCCTGCTTTGAGTGGGAAGGGACCCTAAAGCTGATCTAGTTCCCACCTCTGCCATGGGCAGGGACCCCTCCCACTGTCCCAGGCTGCTCCCAGGCCCAGTGTCCAGCCTGGCCTTGGGGACTGCCAGGGATCCAGGGGCAGCCACAGCTGCTCTGGGCACGCTGTGCCAGGGCCTGCCCACCCTCACAGGGAACAATTCCTTCCCAATATCCCATCCAGCCCTGCCCTCTGGCAGTGGGAAGCCATTCCCTGTGTCCTGTCCCTCCATGCCTTGTCCCCAGTCCCTCTGCAGCTCTCCTGGAGCCCCTTCAGGCCCTGCAAGGGGCTCTGAGCTCTCCCTGGAGCCTTCCCTTCTCCAGGTGAACACCCCCAGCTCTCCCAGCCCATTGACTCCCCTTGGTTTGGGTTCTCTTGGGGCTGCAGGATGATTTTATAACCTCCATAAACAATGGGAGAGGCCAAGCTCTGAGCACAGCCTGGGTAAGCAGAGATGTCCCACCTAGGAAACTTCATTTTGATTTTTATTTATTTACACACTCCAATATTTCTAAATATTTGATTAAAACGTACCTTTGAAGAACAAATCTCTCCATGCTAATAATCTTTAAAATATCCCAGGCTCCCTAAAATCTGAGCTTCAGGGAGAACAAACAGCACTTGCTGCAACCCGTGAAAAGTTAATTTTTTCATGCTGCTGCCTCTTCCATTTTCCAGCCTTATTTCTATTCCTAATTAAGCCAACTTGAGAGTGATCCAGAAATACAAAGAGGAACAGTTGAATTTGGAGACATTAGAGGAATTTTAAATGTCTTGCTTTTTGCCTCAAAACTGAATTCAGGTGGGGAAAAAGTAAGTAAGTAAAATATATATTTTTTTAATCCTCCCTGTACCCCTCTATTAACCACAATTACAACACTTCAAAGCACATTAATTTCCTGCTTCTAAGTTTTCTATAGCAACAGTTTGTTGAAAGAGTTTGATTTTGTTATATTATGCCAATACTACCCTGGTAGAAATTTCAATCTTTTTAGACAGAAAGAAGTACAAAAAA
Organism: Rhagologus leucostigma; assembly: GCA_013397725.1. NCBI lineage: Eukaryota > Metazoa > Chordata > Aves > Passeriformes > Rhagologus > Rhagologus leucostigma. The sequence continues at coordinate 360,258 of VZTD01001808.1, forward strand.
TTACATTAACAACAGGCATAAAGAAATTAAAACTCTCAATGTCTCTAATTTATGCCTTTTTTCTGTGGGGTTTTTTTTAAGCCTCTTTTTTCTACCAGCTTGATGCCGCCTCTTTAACGCGGTTTGCGTTTCACAGGGGAAGCAGCTGAATGGAGGGAAGGGAAATCCAGGAGCAGCTTCCCTCCCACTGCTGCTCCCACACAGCACACGGGGGCTGCAGGGCCAGGGGCCAGGACACAGAGGCACTGGAGAAGCGGCCACAGCCACATCCATGGGGGTTGGGTGGATCCAGGGCTCCCACCTGGTGGGGCTCCTGACGGGCTTTCATGTGGCCTCATCCACCTGGACACCCCTTTCCCAGTTCTGCATCCAGCCCTGGAGCCCCAAGCTCAAGAAGGACGTGGAGCTGCTGGAGAGAATCCAGTGAAGGCCACGAAGCTGCTCCAGGGCTGGAGCCCCTCTGCTCCGGAGCCAGGCTGGGAGAGCTCGCCTGGAGAGGAGCAGCTCCAGGGAGAGCTCAGAGCCCCTTCCAGGGCCTAAAGGGGCTCCAGGAGAGCTGGAGAGGGACTGGGGACAAGGCCTGGAGGGACAGGACACAGGGAATGGCTTCCCGCTGCCAGAGGGCAGGGCTGGATGGGATATTGGGAAGGAATTGTTCCCTGTGAGGGTGGGCAGGCCCTGGCACAGGGTGCCCAGAGCAGCTGTGGCTGCCCCTGGATCCCTGGCAGTGTCCAAGGCCAGGCTGGACACTGGGGCTGGGAGCAGCCTGGGACAGTGGGAGGTGTCCCTGCCATGGCAGGGGTGGCACTGGATGGACTTTTAGATCCTTTCCCACCCAAAGCAATCTGGCATTCTGGGACTCTTGCTTTTCTCCCCTTCTGCGGACATTCGCTGTTACAAGAGGGACAGCAGGGACCAGGAGAGCCCTGAGCACCCAGGGGACCAACAAAGACCTGCAGCACTCGGTGTCACCCTAACTCAGCAGAGTAATTGGCAATGAGTCCTGCTTAACCATTTCTCCTAAGATAAATTGGAAAAAAATTCAATAAAACTTGTGTTAAGCTGACTCCACGCTGCAGTACAAACAAAGTGTGGAGCAGCCTAATCCTCTTACACCAGGGAACAGGCTCCTAAAGTCATTATTTAATAAGATTAAATACTGCAGGTCATAAAAATTAATTTATACAGCTGCCATGGTTTAAAAACTACATGTCTGCAGAGTGGGACAAATTCCTTTCCTGTGGAGAGGCAAAGGTGAGCCCAGAGCAGCTGTGGCTGCCCCTGGATCCCTGGCAGTGCCCAAGGCCAGGCTGGACACTGGGGCTGGGAGCAGCCTGGGACAGTGGGAGGTGTCCCTGCCCATGGCACAGCACTGAAACCTCCTCTTTGAATGCAAACACTCAACTTCAAACTGTTTAAAAATTATTTTTAAGAATCCCTTTCAGGCATAGAGCTCCTGAAGTCCCTCCCAGCCACGTTCATTTCACCAAAGAGGAGGAAATGAAAGGCTTGGAATTCATGAGGCCATTTCTCTTTGCCCAGGCCTTGCTTAAACTTGTTACTCTTACCCCAATTTACCAAATTTTACTCATGAGACATAAAAGGAGGGAAGAGAGGACGAGGACACCCATCAGCACTCCTCTGCTCACTCGTGGAACTTCAGATACTGTGTTAAATTCTTTGTACCCAGAAAGAACAAAAGTGTTTCTTACGTTTAAAAAGGAAGAAATACAAATACATATAAATAGAAATATATAAATAAATAAAATGTTATATATATATATAAAGCCCTGCTTACAATACCTCTGTTTGCATTTGGAGACACTGATCCTCATCCTAATCCCTAAAACTTTGACCCTACCTAGGCCTAACCCTGCCCCAATGCTCCCGGGTGCTGTTACCTGGGGGAACACCAGCCACACCACAGGCAGTGCCTTGGCCGCTGCTGTGTTCCATGGCTTGGAATCAGGGAATTGTGAGGCTGGAAAAGCCCTCTCAGACCATCGAGTCCAACCACTGCCAGCACTGCCAAGGCCACCACTGCCCCATGTCCCCAGGTGCCACATCCACACGGCTTTGAATTCCCTCCAGGGATGGGCATTCCAGCACCGGCCTGGGCAGCTGTGCCAGAGCTGGACACCCCTTCCCATGGAAAATTAACTCCAAACACCCAATCCAGACCTCTCTTACCCAACTTGAGGCCGTGTCCATCCTCTAAGCCACCCCAAAGAGAAATCCAGCAATCTCTCCAATTAAAACAATCCATCATCATTTGGGCACTGTACACAAAAGAGCAGAAGCTGCAGACACAAAGGATTCTCACCACTGGCATTTTCTAAAACAATATTTCAGCATCAGGAAAAGCCCTTCCATCACCTCCTGGAAACGCCAGCTTGCAGAGAAATAAATATCTCTTTTGTATCAAAGCGATTCCCAATCTCTTTGATAAATCTTAGCACTGTGCAGTTGAAACAACCCCATGAAGGGCTGGAAGAATCATCTAAATGCATCTGAACAACTCTGTTTATTTTGTATTCCAGAGCGCATCGCGCCAGCCCGCGGAGTTCTCCCATTAGTCTTTAAAAATAGTATTAAAGGACATTTCCGTCTATTTAAATTATGTCTATTTTCATTTAAATGAGTTGCTAAATAACAAGCTCCATGCCAGCATTATGCTGGAGTGTGTGACTGCGAGAAATACACTTCAAACAAAACAAATTAGGGAACCTGGAAATTGCTACAGCAGAGCAAGGACATATTTTTGGGCAAAAGTAAACAGAGAACAACGGCAAGTCATCAAAAATATGATAATAAACCCCCCGTGCTCCGTGCATGAGGAACTGCACATATGGAGCAGCTCACTCCACTCCTGTGAGGGCTTTATTTATAAAACAATGCACAAAATTGGCAGTTTCCTTCCTTAACTGGAGAGGGACTAATTACCTTCCCCTGGCCCGGTTTCTCACTCCCAGCACTGCGCTGGGAATTCCGAGCTCAGAGCAGGGCAGCAGGAGCACATCCCACCCACCATCCATCACCTGGCACAGCAGTCCTGGGACAGCCCAGGGTTCCCCAGCCCGGCCCACTGCAAAACCAGGGCACAAACTGGCACAACAGAGTTTCCCCAGCAGCCTCGGGGACAGGATGGACAGCTCTCCATCCTGGAGGTGCGGGATTTACAGGAGCTGAGTGGAATAAAATGGAAACAACAAACCCAAAGGAATGCTGGCATCAAGGCTGGGACTCCCACAGGTCACCTCCTGTGCTGCTGTCACACCCTTTTCTCCAGCTTGTGAAAAATAGCAGGATTGACCTCTACAGGACTAAAATCTCATGGGAATAAAGTCTGGCTCTACTGGCTTAGAATCAGATTTATGGAATCACAGAATCATGGAATCTCAGACTGGTTTGGGTTGAAAGGGACCCCAAAGCCCATCCCGTGCCACCCCTGCCATGGCAGGGACCCCTTCCACTGTCCCAGGCTGCTCCCAGCCCCAGTGTCCAGCCTGGCCTTGGGCACTGCCAGGGATCCAGGGGCAGCCACAGCTGCTCTGGGCACCCTGTGCCAGGGCCTGCCCACCCTCCCAGGGAAGGATTTCTCCACTTACCAAAGTTAAAGAATTATCAAAGTTTGCCTTGAACTAAAACCCCCTTCTATTGTACATCAGGAATTTGTACATTATCAAATACATCAAGAGCACATTAGAGAAGAAATGCTTCATGTGAGACACAGTTAATCAAACACCAGGACTGGAAACCTCACGGGGAAATGTGCCTGGAATTTTAAGCTTCCAGAGCAAGTTGGGCACATCCACCCCCAGCGCAAGGAGACCGTGACTCTGCTGGCTACCACTGACACTTTGATTTTTAATCTCTGCCGAATTATTACAGCTCCTCCTGTTTTGCAGAAAGTTGAGGCCAGGGTCTTATTCAGCCACCTACTACGTGTTGCTTGGATATGGATTATTATTTCCCAAGCAGGATGTGGAATATTTTATTTTTGTACCAACGGATCTTGCTCGCACGCAATCATTTGCATTCTTAAGAAGCCAACCCAGTCTGCTTTGTAACTCCTGTAAGCCCAGAAAAAGCATCCCCCCACTCCCTCTGTCTTGGGAACGGAATTTTCACAGCACACTAAGTATCTTCTGATTAGAATTTTGGGGGTTTTTTAAAAATACAGCTTTGACATGCCAAGGCACATTAGGCAAGACAAGGAACAAAGTCACACAGTAACAATGAACGTCTAAATAATTAATAAATATAAATATATGAACTGAGAACAGGGATCAGAGCATGTGTGAGCATTTGGGCTCAGTACAACATAAAAAGTAACTCACACGTAAAACCACCTTCTACCGCGGCTGTAAAGCTGCCCCTCTCCCATGGCACTCTGCAACGGTTTCTCAAAACTGGAAAGATTTGGGTCTTTTCGTTGATATATTTCCAAAGGAATAAATTCATCTTCTGTAAATGGAAAGTGTAGGAAGTTTTCTCAATATAGGTAATTTGCGTACATATTTACCCTCTAGAATATTCCCAGCTCCAGTGAGGTGTAAAGAAATAATTCAGTGTATGCATTTGGTGCTCAAGCCATGCCACAAATCATGTGCACTTAATTCAACAGGGCCATAAACCCCAGAACTACAGGAGTAATCAAGAACCTACTTAACCTTTCTCCAAGCAACACTGAAAAAAGTTAGCGTGAAATATGTGACAATCCCCTAAAATTATAACAAAAGGGCAGCGAGCAAGGTGTGCTGTAAAACACAATCGGCACGAAGGCAAGAAAAAACTGGGAAATAGAAGAAAAATTAGTTCTGGAGTCACTCTCAGTAATAGATGATGAATGCTCACAATAAAATGAGATGCAGAATGCAAAACTCCTCGAAAATAAAAGCATAATTTCAACAGTATTCAGCCAGCAGGTCTAAGAGTTACAGAATTCCCGTGGGTTGGAGGGGAAAAAAAAACCAAAACAAAAACCCGCAGAATCCCAGAATCCTTAAGGCTGGAAAAGCCTCACCAAGGTCATCAAGTCCAAGCTGTGCCCCATCCCCACCTTGTCCCCAGCCCAGAGCCCTGAGTGCCACCTCCAGGCCTTCCTTGGACACCTCCAGGGATGGGCACTCCAAACCTCCCTGGGCAGCCCCTGCCAAGGCCTGAGCGCCCTTTCCATGGGGAAATTCCTCCTGAAACACATAAAGGTTTCTTAAACCCAAGGTCATAAAAAAATTCCAAATTAAGGCTCAGGTATCTTCCGTTAGATTGATGTAATTGCAAGACAGAGAAAGGAAACGCAGGGCAATCGGGAGGAGTTTTCCTGCAGATGCAACCTTGGTTCAGTCAGTTATGGAAGCTTAGGTAGACACAGATATATTTCAATCCTCATACATACAAATATATACATAATATCTATATATCTGGATTCTTGCAGAAAGCTCAGAAGTTTTACTTTCTCCAAGATAACCTGGAGCCAAGTGCAGACCTTCCCCACACAAAGTCCTGAAGGCTTTCACCAGCACTGTGGTGCTGTCCCTGCACGCACTTGTAAAATAAAGAAATAATGTAATATTCAAAACTTCAGCTCCTCAAAGTCAGACCTCGAATCTACACTTAGAAAATTAAATAGTTTGCCTGATCGCAGAAGTCCCAAATGGTGAATAATTTCTGTCAGCTCACACGTCTCTTTTGTAGAAGGGGAGAATTAAAACATTCATAGGTATTTGTAAAGCGAAATACAGATTTACTGCAAAAAAATCCGTGGTACAGCATGGTTGGAGGTGGCACTTCAAGATAATTACTGCAATTTCTTCTCCAATTCCACAGCCAGGTCAGGGAACCCGTGCATTATTTGGGACATTTAATGTGGGAAACGTGTCCTGCTCTCAGAGCTGTGGAGCCCTGGGACAATCCCTGCAGCCAGTGTGGAGCCCAGGGCTGAGATCCCTGAGCATCCCCAATCCCACTGCCAGGACCAGAGCCCTGTGCCACGGGAAGTGTGGAATGGGAAAGGCCACGCTCAGGACAACACCTGCCCATGAGGTTTTGCCAGCAGGCTTCCCAAGCAGTCAGTCATGGAACCACAGAACGTCCTGAGCCGGAAGGACCCACGAGGATCATCCAGGCCAACTCCTGGCCCTGCTCCTGTCAGTTATTCTGAGCCAGTTTACTTTGACATGCCCTGAAAGGTTGAACCTGGAACGTACAATGTATTCCTGTACAATGACAGGAAAGAGTTTAAAAAGTAATCAACTCATGGTCTGGTGTTTGTGTCTCATCTTTGAGATACTTCTTTTCTGAGAAGTCAATTTTAATTTCCCAGCCTTTCAAATTTTATCTCTACAAATCTCTCCCAAACCTTGAGCAGCAACAATTAAAATCTACTTGTTAGAAGCAACATTAGCTACAGAAAGAAATAGGAAAGGTCAGGGACTAGGAACTCGTGCAGACTCCCCCAGAGCAGGTAAGGAGGTGTTTTGACAGGAGGCTTCATTTGAACTACATAATACGTTCAGTTCTTGAGCTGGGTACAAATGGAACCACGTCGAGCTCAGAGTCTGGAGGTGGGTGGCTTTGGGCTGTAATTTTAATTAAGTGCTCATCCCTGTATGCAACACTTGGTATTTCTCTGCTGTTAAAAGGCAGATTTGGGGTGGTTTTGCTGCCATGCCAACCCTGCTGCTGGGAAGCACCGAGCAGGGCTGAACAGAAAACCGGGAAGGAAAACCTGGAAACCAGCACTGACCTCCTGTGTTGGTGATCATCCGTGGTCTGTTGTCCCAGGGCATCATTTTGGGATGGAATTCCTTCAGAGCAGTAGAGGCTGCAGCTGGTGGCTCTTCAGCCCCAGTGGCACCAGCACCTCCAGCTCCTTCATCACCATCACACCCCAGTGTCGGGATCCAGGGGAGTGGGCCGAGGGCCGTGGCAGGTGGAGGCCTGGCCTCCCATGGGTTTCCTCCAGCAGCAAAACTTCCATGGTTTCTGGTGTCTCCAAACACAGAAGGAACCCCCACACCTGGTCAGGGCCAAGGAACAACCTCAGCCTTCCCAGAGAGCCAGAACCCAGCTTGGGCAACATCTTGCCTGGCAATCATCCACTGCCATTCCTTCATTAAAAGGGGTCTGGTGGATCCTGAGTACAAGCCATTCCTACCTAAAATATCTTCTTTTCCAGAGCCAAACCCTCTCTTGAGCAGAGCAGGGATGAGGGAGCCAGGCCGGGGCACTCGGCTCCGGGAGCAGCTGTGGCACGACCGCCTAAAGCAGCCGAGGGCTCCGGGTGCTCTGCCCCTCCTGCAGCAATGCAGAATGCACGCACGTGTCAGGGCAGAAATAAGGGATGTTGTCTGCGCAGTTACACGACCAGGAGAGGCAGAACGTGCAGTATTCTGCCACAGCTACTGTGACCCAGCCAGCTTTCCATAAATCACAGCAGCGGGAAGCGGCACCGAGAGCCGCGGCTCAGGGATGGGCACGCGGCACAGCCGCTCTCGGAGCGGGGGTAAGGCAAAGCCCGGCTTCCCCGTGATGCAATACATTACACTGACAGGAGAGCTGGGAAGACCATAAATAAAATGGATTTTATCATCTCCTATCGGTCTCTCGTGGATAATATGGGCTATTTCAAGAATACCTTCTCCGGCATCAAGGATAATTCAGCGCGAAAATGGACTTGAGCTGCTCACAGCAGAGCAGAGCAGGAGCTGCCACGCTGCACTTCCACTAACGAATGAAGAGATCCAGGGGCTCCCTCCCCGTGCTTCAGGGAGGGACAGCCCAGCCCAGTGCCCATCTCATCCCCCGAGCAATAAACTGTGACAGCGCAACAACACAAGTTATTTCTGTAATGTACATAGCCTTTCCTGTTCAAAGATAGCCAGAAAAAAACCACTTTGTTTCTCTTCTTAACAGAGATCACTCGTTTTCCAACTCCAGAGACATGAATATTCATGGCTATTGTTTGCATGGGGAGGCTCTCCTCGACTCCATCCAAATTTCTGAAGTAAAATCTAAACTTCTGCTAAATTGCAGAACTCCAATGGATGCTTTGCCTTTAATGACTTTCAGAAGTGTTCACTGTCTGACACTGAGGGACGCATTCTTCAGCTGGGTGATACATTTATTTACTCCACTGTGCTTTTGGAATGTGCAGAATGTTTATAATTAGGCTGTGTAACCATGCGAGCCTTCAGCTGGTGTTTGCTGGGTTTAAAGCAGGTTTGTTCTGCATTTCCAAAGCAGGAAAAGCCACAACGCACCGTGAATGTTATGCACTAATCTTTATACTTCCAGGGTAGGAAAAAAAACACTTAAAAATTCTAATTGTGGTGTTTGAAATGCTACTGAGGTGCAGGGCAGAGCGATGAGTCCTGTTCCAGGCAGGGACCTGGGTTAGCTGCAGAGCTGTGATGAACAGTCACACCTGAGCACGGCCTGCAAAGCCCCTGTGAGGGCACCCAGCAGCTCCAGCTCCTCCTGGAGCTGGGATAGGAAAAGCTCTTCCCTTGGCATCAGGAGCAGGACCAGAGTCACCCTGAGCAACCTGGGCTATGGAAGGGGTCCCTGCCATGGCCTTTAAGGTCCCTTCCAAGAGCAAACACCCTGTGATTCCAAGGTGGAGCCTTCCAAGCCACCCCCGGGCTGAGCCTGGCAGTGACCGTGTTCCAGCCCTGCCCCAGCACAGGGATGAGGCTCTCTGCTCCCACCTGCTGAGGTCCCCCCAGGCAAAGCCCAGCTCAGGCATTTCACAAAGCTCTGCACCTTTCTGAGCCCTGAAAAAAAGCTGTTTCAGGCACCGAGGTGGCTCTGGCTGGTGCCCTGCCCAGCAGTGGCATCACTGCCCTTGGGATCAGCCTGACACCACCTGTGCAGCTCCTGAGGCCGCAGCATTTCAAACCAGACAATTCCTTTCCAATGAAGTAATTTATAACCCAAGATTAAAGTAGGGGTCGTTTTCTTCATTATTTCACAAAAACGTGATTTTTAAATTGTTCTTGATGGTTTCTGCACTAAGAAATTCACATTTGGTGTCAGGTTTAACCATCTGTTAACACACATGTGATTTCAAAATTCTCCCTCATGTCATCCTGCAGCACAGTCCCCACCCATATGCGATTATCTCCACCACACAAATGTTCACTTACATCTTCCCAGTTCTCCATACAAATTTCCTGGTGAGTGCTCAGAAACTGTATTATCTTCCCTTACAACACTGGAAAAAGTTTAACCCAGGCCACAGAACACGCAGATACTGAAGCTTTGCCACCTTCCCATGCTGCTGTTACAGCTGGAGCCAGAGAGTCATGCAATCTGTGAGCTTTCTGCTCAGGAGCTCAAAAGTTAATAATCACCTTCACTAAGAAACAATTTTTCCTCTTTTTTTGCCCCAAAACAACCTCACAAACTCCCACTTTCTTTCCCATGAAGTTTCAGTCATAACCAAATGAACAGAAAATGCAGATTATGCACTGCTGTTGTCACCCATGGAAGAGGAATTGGATCTAGAAGGTCTTTAAGGTCTCTTCCAGCCCAAACCAGTCTGCAATTTGTGACCACTCACAATGGGAGGTGGGCAAAGGAGTGGGTCCCTCCAACCCCCCACCACAATCCAGCAGGATCCTTCCTTTGCTGGGGCAGCAGCTTTGCGCCTCCTGGGACAGAGTTACTTCACTGAATATCCTCATATAAATGTCACACAATCCCAGAATCCCAGATGGTTTGGGTGGAAGGGACCTTAGAGATCATCCTATTCCAGCCCCTGCCATGGCAGGGACACCTCCCACTGTCCCAGGCTGCTCCCAGCCCCAGTGTCCAGCCTGGCCTTGGGCACTGCCAGGGATCCAGGGGCAGCCACAGCTGCTCTGGGCACCCTGTGCCAGGGCCTGCCCACCCTCCCAGGGAACAATTCCTTCCCAATATCTACTCTAAATCCCCCCCTTCTACTTTAAAGCCATGAGCCCCTGCCCTGTCCCATTGCATCTCCAGTCTAATCTGAAACACAAGCTGTGGAAGTCCCCAGGATTTACCCCGAGCCACCTGGCAGCAGATGGAGGAGCTGTGCAGAACCCAACGCCTTTGGGAAGAGGTTTGGCTCCTCAGAGCTCCCTGTGGCAGGAACACGGTGAGCTCAGGGGTGTGGGCAGGTCTGGTGTCTGTGCCTCAGGGGCCACGGAGCCCCACGGGAACAGCCCCAGCCAGGAGCAATTTCTGCAAGTCTGCAAGTTCCCGGTGCAGGGGACAACACACCGTCATTTTCTTTCTCTCCTTCTGAGATTTAAATAGGTCAAGTCCCTCACTCGGTGCGGTGCAGGAAATTGTACATTCCCACAATTGCATTTCAGAATGGATAATGGGCCCATTTAAGTGTTATCATTAGAGAAACGACAGCAAAATACAGCTGGGCGAGTCCTCCCCCTTCCCCACGCACTCCGTACTGCGATGCCTCTAAGTTATTCCAATCTTCAGCTCTTTGCTTCCCATCACTGCCTTTCAAACACACAGAAGAGAAATTGGATTAAATAATGTGCTGAAGAGAACACTCTGCTGGGTGCAGACGTGCTGAGCCTGGCAGCTGCCGGGCCGCACGTGGCCAGGTGAGTTACTGAGGCTCAGGGCTCGGAGTGCTCGGGGACGAGGGGAGAAAACCCGACATTCCAACAGCTTTCCAGCAACACCACAGTGATCCCAGCAACTCAACAGAGCAGAGCATTCCCTTAGCAAGAGTAACGAGGGAGAGAAGGAAAAGGAGGAGACCGTAGAAAGAGAAGCAGAACTAAATCCACATTTGGTCAGGGGCAATAACACCCTTCTTAAATCCTACATCTGTACCACCCATCCAAATAAGTTGCCCACACACAATTCTGTCACAAGTGTGGTAGGAAAGAGTGGAAGATTACATTAATGAGAGTTGAGAACACGAAACCAAAAAGTATTAAACAGAGAAACGGAAAGGCAGAACTTTGTTGCCACAAGGCCTGGCAGGCAAAGAGCGATGGCCTGACAGCTGAAAGTGCTGGAGGGTGTGGAAACAGCCCAGAGCCACGGGATGGTCCTTAAGATCCCTTCCATCCCAAGCCATTCCCTGATGGTGTGATCTTATCCCACCCCTGCCATGGGCAGGGACACCTTCCACTGTCCCAGGCTGCTCCCAGCCCCAGTGTCCAGCCTGGCCTTGGGCACTGCCAGGGATCCAGGGGCAGCCACAGCTGCTCTGGGCACCCTGTGCCAGGGCCTGCCCACCCTCCCAGGGAACAATTCCTGCCCAGTATCCCATCCAGCCCTGCCCTCTGGCAGTGGGAAGCCATTCTCTGTGTCCTGTCCCTCCAGCCCTTGTCCTCAGTCCCTCTCCAGCTCTCCTGGAGCCCCTTTAGGCCCTGGAAGGGGCTCTGAGCTCTCCCTGGAGCTTCTCTTCTCCAGGTGAGCACCCCCAGCTCTCCCAGCCTGGCTCCAGGGCAGAGGGGCTCCAGCCTGAAAGGACCAAGGTCAGGGAATGTCCGGCCCCATGGAAATTACGCAGGACCAGGACAGAGCTGAACTCCAAGCCTGCTCACCTCCCCCAGCAGCAGGATGCAAACCTGCCCCAGGTACTCCTTCCTTCCAACCTCTGGCCCCCGGCACAGGGTGCTGCACCTGCCAGCCTCTGCAAGGCACATTCCAGGAGCGTGGATCAATGGAATGCTTTGGCAGCTCACCCAAACCCTGGGGCTGCAGCCCCAGCCCCGGCAGCCCTGGGCTCTCACTGATGGCAGGGGAGGCAGAGGAAGCCCCAGGACCCTGTGCAGGTCCCAGAGCATCCCCTGCACATCCCTGCAGCCCTGCTCCAGCAGGAACATCCCTGGAGGAGGACAGGGTGGGCTGGGGGCTCCTCCAGCTCCCTCGGGGATGGTGCCACCCCAGGAACTTGTCCCTCTGTAAATACTGGGGCTGTGGGGAGCCGCCAGCTCACCCCGCAGCTCTGCCAGCGTGCAGCTGTCCCCGGCACTCAGCAGATGCACACGGAGCTGCAGCAAACTGTGAAATGAACTGTCAGTCAGCAGAGCTCAGCTTTGAATAACGTCTGCCTGCTAATACTCATCGCCATCGGCTCCCAAAACACAAAATCCTGCTCAGAATCAATAGGTCTTTTGGAAAATTTAATTGTGGTGCAGATTTTGAAACCCGCGGATTTGACTTTGCCACTCATTGCCAAAGAGAGGTGTCCATGAGTGCTCAAGTCAAATTCTTCCCACTGATCCTAATGGAAAATGCTAAAAAAGAGAAAATGAGAATGTTAAACCCTACTAAAAGGATCCAGATGATTTACCATGCAATGGAGTTTATTCTTTAGTGATATTTTTCCTGACTGAATAAAATTAGGATGCTTAGAGACTGCATCCCAGTGATCCTGATTAGTTGTGTGACTTGAGGGATGTCTGAAGGATTCAGATAACCAGCACTTGGGATTACATTTAATTTCTGGGTGAATTTTGGGTTCAGGAGAAACAAATGAATTTCAGATTATCCACAGCTCGGATAACAAGGTAGCACATGTTCAAGGCTTGCCTATGTTAAGGAGTTGCCCAAGAGCTAATTCTGCATTTTCTGTGTAATACATCAACAACTGAAAGAAAGGTTTAGCAGGTGGTTAATGCTGCTGGAGAGTAAGCAAAAGAGCACCTCTAATGAAGTACGTTTCGCTTGTAATTCAGAAATAAGAGAAGCACGTGAACCTGCTGGGTGAGAGCGCTTCCCAGTGCCCCTCTAACTGGGCTCACACCGGAGGCACTCCTGCATTTGCACCAGCAGGGATTCCACCCCGCAGGTAAACGAGCTCCCCTGCAAAGAGCAGAGAGGAGACTTCATGGAAGATGCTGCTGCAGCTGTTTGATTTCCTGCTCGTTCACACGTGCAGGGAGACGCTTCCAGAGGGACCTAAATGGCCTGAAAGGCTCACCCCTGTCTGGTGTGTTCCAGGGAACACAGCCCCACATAAAGGTGTGGGGCCGGGGCAGCCTCATAATGGGATTTCATGGGAAAAGGACCCAAAATGTACTCCAAGAGCTACTCCTGTGTGAGGAACTTCACAGAGCATGGAATCACAGGTTGGAAAAGCCCTCTCAGACCACTGGGTCCAACCATTCCCCAGCACTGCCAAGGCCACCCCCGGCCCAGGCCCTGAGGGAAAGCAGCCACTTTCTGACCTTCAGAGTACTGGCACGGTATTAAAAATAACCTTGGAGAGCAGATCAGAGAACTTAGACTCATAAACCAGTGGACTGGCAGAGCCATAGGACCAAGCCCAGAGCAGAGAAGGGCGCACACAAGCGTGGCAGGGGTGACAGGGACACCCCCGGGTGACACAGCGCTGCCACCCCACCCTGTGTGTCCTGGGCAGGGGGACACACGACCCGGCCAGCCCGGCCTGGCAGCAGGGCAGGGACCCTCAGGAGAGCCCCCAAACTTGGGCTGAGGGCCTTTGGAGCAGTTTGTTTGGTCTGAATAAAACCAGCCCGGGTACAGACAAGGACGACTCATTTGCACCAGCCAAGCGCCCCTGGAGCCACTACAGCTTTTAAGAGAAAGAAAAGCAAATCCCAAGAGAGCAATCCAGAGCAGGATCCAGATCAATATTGATAAAAAGCGCTGGCTTTCAATACACCTGGGAGATTCCCCCCTCACATCCGAAGTTTATTTCCAAGGTGTACTAAGAGTTCCCATGACTGGGAATTGCCCTATTTCAGAGGTTAAAGATACCATTTTGCCAGTGTTTACTTACTCCAAGTGGTGCCAGCTTTTGATATTTTTATAAACTTATAATATTACATGTTTTCACCTCTTACTATCAAACAAACGCATCATCTTCAACACCACCACTTCTCGCTCCACCACAACATCCAAGACCACGCAGGCCAAATAAAAACCTGTTAAACTCCCTTGGTAAAGAAAGGAAGGGAAGGAGAAGGTGATTTTAAATAAGATGAAATTATTTTCTCATTAAGCAAATAAATGGGGTGTGTCAAACCAGGAGTAACTGTGGTTCCATGGGATGGAGGTTGAGCTCGAGTGACTGAAAAATTGGCCATGAGGAGGAGCTGAAGCCGCGAGTCCTCGTTTGCTCTGCTGCCACCTGTGCTGCCCAGGGAGCAGCCAGACGGGCTCACACGGCTGCTGCAGAGCCCAGGTAACCTCACAAGTGGGCAGAGCAGAGGGAACACACAGGGAAGAAGCGCTGTCAGTGTTAATGGAACATCAAAACTCCCAGGAAAATCAACACCAGGTCATCAAAACCAAACCACCAACCAAACCCCTGTCAGGGCAAGCGCCGCAATATTGTGAGGAGCAGCAGCAGTTATTGATCCCAGCCTGCCCGGGGAGCAGCTGGAACAGCACGGGCTGGGAAACACAGCCCGAGATGGATCCAGAGCCGCAGGAGCAGCTCCAAGAGCTGGAACACCACGGAGCACCCAGGCACAGCTCTCTGGAGCCACGTGCAGGTGACAGTTCCCTGGTCCCTCAGCACGGGGACAGGGACAGCACAGCCGCTGCCTCGGGGACTCCACGGCTCTGTTTCACTGCTGCTTCACTCCCACTGCAGTTTGGTTCAGTGAAGTGGGGCTGGGGAAGGGCACGAGAAGAATCAGAGCTGAAAATCATTGCCTGGGTTTTACCAGCCAGTTACTGCTGGAAAGGAGAGAGTTTATGGCAGAAGTACAGGGGGTTATTGGGTTTATTCCTGCCTGTGCCACAAAAACCCAACAGTAAAACTCCAGTGTTTTATCCCACCCTTGCGAACAGTCAAGAAGAAAAAAATTGAACTTACAGAAACAAGTGAATCCAGTCAGGTGGGAGGGCAACACGAGCTCTCTGCACATCACAGCCTCTGCTCCCAGCCCAGGAGCGGGTACGGAGCCAGTGAGCCCCACTCGGCCCCAAACACAGCTCCTCTCCCTAAAGGCACCTAAATAAGTCAGAGTCCCAGAATATCCTGAGGTGGGACCCACAGGGACCACCCAGCCCGGCTCCTGGCCCTGCCCAGGACACCCCAACATCCCCACGCTGTTCCCCAGGCTGGGGACAGCGCCTGCTGAACCGCAGCCAGTGTGAGAACCACTCCTGAACTTCCCTGTCCCCTCTCACACCCCATGAAGACACAGGCACCTGCTGGATTTGTCTCAAACACAAGGAGAAAATAAACCTACTCCTGCTGGATTAATTTGGACAAGATATCTGTGCAGCTCCCTTGAGGTGCAATCCTGGAAGTGTGTCCTGTCAGAAGCGGTCAGCATTTCCCTCACAGAAACCACAGGCACTGCACAGCACTGATTTCCAGGGCTGCCTCGGGCTCAGGGGAATCCCAGCTGGACCCCAGTCCTGCCCTGCTGCCACAGCACATGGATAATTTTAGCTCCACTGCATTATATAACAGCCAGGAGAATACTCTGCTGCTGGGAAGGAGAGGCACAAATGTACCTTTACATTATTTAGGGAGCAAAACTGAATAAACACAAGGAAGCTCGGGGAGAGGCGTGAACGATGCAGGGGCTGCTCGGGAGGCAGCTGAGTTAAGGAGTTCTTCCAGTGTCAAGTGCATCGAGCCCTGGGGCACACTGGGGCACCCAGGACAGGGAATCTGCCACCAGGGGAGTGTTTAACACGGACCTTTAGTGCATGGCCAACGTCGAGCAACCTGAACAAGTCACGGGGCAGAGTCCTGGAGAATCACAGAATTGTTCAGGTCGGAAAAGCCTCTCAGACCACTGAGTGCAACCACTCCCAGCACTGCCACCACTGCCCCACGTCCCCAGGTGCCACCTCCACAGGGCTGTGAAATCCCTCCAGGGATGGGCACGGGCCCCTGCCCTGGCAGAAGGGGGACACAGCCACACTCCCCCAATATCGAAACTCCTCTTGCATTCATCACCATTTCCCATACCCTCAGACAGGAAAGGCTCTGCACATAAAGGTAATTTAGGTCAGTCAGATGAATTCATGTTACAACAGAGATCGGTTTCCAAAGTCTGGATCCAAAAGCCAAAGTATAAATGAAAAGCCTGAGGAAATATTATTTACACGTTGTGTTTTCAGAGAGCAGCAAAACATTGTTTTAAAATGATGTTTCTAACCCCTTTTGATAAACTGCGTATACAAAGAATAAATTCAAAGTCAGGTCCATGACGGCTGTCAAATCTACAGCATTTATTTACAGGAAAGAGGAACAATATTTTGACTTCTCCCAAGCAGCCTTTCAGGAAGGGGAGCTTTTTGTGACTTAAATGCACAAAGAAATGCCACATTAGTCAAAGGTCTATTTCCCCAGTACAGCAGGAGCATTATTTGGCAGCGACCTCCAAATGGCCTCTATCTTTCAATGGGGTTGGACCAAGGGCAGAGTTAAAGCCACCAGCGGGCCTCACAGTCCTGTCTAAGCAGCATTTCAGAGGTGCTTTTTCTCTGCTGAAAGATGAGATGAGCCACGTTCTGGGACCCTGCAATTACAGATTTATCTGCCTTGGGGTGGCACAGAACCCCTCCTGTAAACAGAGCAATTTTCTCTCCTGAAAACCAGCGAGAGAGCTGAGACAGAAACAAAGGGAGGGGGCAGGAAGGGCCTCCTGCAGCCAGGAACATCATCACACCAACAAGCCAGAGAACAAAGCGCCCAGAGGCCAGGAAGGGCCATTCCTGTTCAACAGGACAAACCCACACTCCAGAGCACCCGCCAGGCAAAGCTCTCCAAAATTAATAGAGGCACTTCTGCTGCCTCAGTGTTCCAGTCTCCCTTCATCAGAGCAAAGCCTCGCTGAAGGTCCTGCTCAGAAATCACAAAGAAATAAAAAGCAGAGAGCAGCTGCCTGGAGGGAGACATCGATGTGTTCGTTGTGGTACCAGGGCTGTGCTGCTTTCACAGCTCCTGAGGGGTTAATTTGGGGGGACTTTGTCATCTTTGTGAGGCCAGCCCTGAGATACCTCCGCTGTATTTTGTGTCTCTTCTGTGTTGAGCAGCTCCACACGGGCTCACAGCAGGCCTGCAAGGAGCTTTGGTTGTCACCCCAGTCCGTCACTGCCGCACTCCCCCGAGCCCTCCCTGCCCCTGCTCTGGTGCCTGCAGCCCTGGGCTAAGCCTGGCGCCGTGGAGCTGCGTTTCAGTGAGGGATGGGAGGCCTGGTCCTGGCTGGAAGCACAGCCGCACGCAGGCGTAACTCGCCTGGTTTTCTCCTCCAGAAGAGTAAATTCTATCTCGTCTGAAAAGCGCGAACATTCTCCTTTCCTTCCTTTCCCATTTTTCACTTAAACAGGCACCTCGAGTCACGCAGGTGGAGTCAATCCAGCCCAAGTGGGGGTGACCGTGCTGCAGAGATGTGATCAGCACTGGGGATGGCTGGTGAGCATCTGATGAGCTGTGTCAGGGAATCCCAGCCAGGCTGGGGAGCCCAGCACAGCCCCAGCCTCCCTTCCCCGGGGGGCTGGCTCGAGTTTCAAGCACTGCTGAGATGGAGGTTTTCATCTTTAGGCAAGAGCTCAGCAGCAGCGCCGAGATTGGGTTTTGAATGAGCTCTTTGGAAGGACTTTAATTTTACCTTTCAAGTGTTGAGTAGAAAACACCCCTGTGATTCAGGAGCATTAGCACTCACCAGCGGAGCCTGATAATTTATCTTCAGTAATGGCCCACCCCACTGCTCTCCTTCCTGCCCAGGCAATGTGTTTATCGCCGCTTGTGGAGCGCTGTGATTTATCTGTTGTGACCCCGGTTCTAAGGGAAATGAATGAGCCCCTCCTGATGGGATCTCCTGGGCAGCGCTGGCTGCAGCCCCCCAACCTCGGATGCTACGGAGAGCTCAGCTGTGCAGTGCCATTATTGGGGAAATAATGCTTTCCTGAGCTCCTCTGCCCCTTGGAATTTACTGTAAAGTGAACTTTTAATTCTCTCCTGCAGACTCAGACTCCCCACAGCAATCCCCAGCTGGGTGCTGGTGCTGAAGACACAAAGTCCCATAAGGGACACTGCACATCTCTGGGAGAAGTGTGAAGGGAGCCCATACTTGTTTCTCCAATATTTGCCGAAATTCAAAATATCTGTCAGGAAAAAGGTCAGATAGACAGGACCGGGAGTGCTGCCCTTCTGCCTGTCCTCAGCAGCAGCAGCAGGAGGAGGTTGTGTGACCAAGGATCTGAGCATGGGAAAGTCTCTACAATGTCTCTGACAGAGGGTAAATTCTCCTGGGAGTTCTCAGAGGACTGGCAGGTTATGGAATGGGGTTGGGAGAGAGGCAGGTACCCAACTCCCCACTGATCCCCACTCTTCCTCCTTTCAGGACTCTCACAGCTTTCCTGGACAGTCTGAGCTTTCCAGGACTGAGCCCTCCAGGATCATTCACAGTAATTTTATCCCAGAATCCCTGAGGTGGGAAAAGCCTTCCAGGACCATCAAGCCCAAGCTGTGCCCCATCCCCACCTTGTCCCCAGCCCAGAGCCCTGAGTGCCACCTCCAGGCCTTCCCCAGACACCTCCAGGGATGGGCACTCCAAACCTCCCTGGGCAGCCCCTGCCAAGGCCTGAGCACCCTTTCCATGGGGAAATTCCTGCTGGTGTCCACCCTGAGCCTCCCCTGGCCCAGCCTGAGGCCGTTCCCTCTCCTCCTGTCCCTGTTCCCTGGGAATTACAGATCCCGTCTTGCACGTCAGTGGCTTTCCCCCTGCAGCAATCCCACATCAGCCCCCACAAAACACAGCACACAGAAACGTGCCAGGGGATGCCAGGGGATGCCAGCCTGGCACTGGTTCAGCAGGAGGAAATCCTGAGGCTCAGGCTCTGTGGGACTGGGACTCAACCACACTTGGGTTTTGGCTACTAAAACACTGAATAATTGATAGGGAATGAAACATTTTTTTAACACAGCATGACCTCATCAGGTGATTGTACAAAATAATTCAGGCTCCACTCCTTTGTCCCTTGACACATGATTTTGTACTACACAGCATGTTCTGCTCCTCACACAACTCTCAGCACTGGCTAATGTGAAATATGACTGAGGGAGAAAATAAATCAATATAAATTAATCATTATCAAATGCCCAGAATAAGAATATTTGCCACCTTTTTATGTCACAAATTGCAAGTTTCATTGCCATAGCCACTCTTATTATTCCATCTGCTCAAGCTTAAAAACCACTAAGAGAGCTCTGAGCTCTCCAGTGCAGGGACAGTAAGAATGAACCTGAGATTATCAACAGCCTCACAACAGCTGAACCCAGGGGGGCTGTACAAGCTGCAAAACATTTGCTCCACTTCAGCAAAGACTTATTTTATGTCCTTTAGTTGTAAAGCTCACAAGCAAGAAATCAGCTCAATTCCCAGTCCAGTTAAACATCCAGGAAATCCGAGCAGCAGCTCGAGCCTGCAGCCCCGAGGACATCCCAAAAAGCTCCGTGCAGCAGAGTCCTGCCCACATCCCAGTGGGGGACAGGGATCTGCCACTGCTGGGGGGCAGGTTTATGGGGCTGGGAGAGCATAAAGCTCAGGGGAGGAGCAAAGGGAGAAGCTAAAGGGATGAGGTCATGGTTCATACAGGGAATGAGGTTATCTCCTGTGCTCCCTTCTCACAGCCAGAATATTCTATCTCAGAAGGCCCAGGGAGGTCACAGCAAAGGGCAGAGTAACCATTTGGGGCCAGATTTCCTAACTGTACATGAGGGTCCCAGAAAGGGGAATTCTCACCTATTCAGAGCTGCCTTTGAACCCACTCCAAGAGCGCAGCAGCCGAGCACCTTCTTTTTTCAGGATTGTTAATATATTTGTATGTAAATGGAGCAGAACCCCCAAACTCCCTGTTCCCCATCACAGTAACATTTCCTCCTTTTGCTTCTCTTTAGTCCAGGGGACCCTGGCACCTTTCCCACACCCGGGTGGGTGGGTGGGGGTCCCTTTCCCAGCATCCAGCAGGTGGAAAATCAGGCAGATCCCAAGGGAGGGAGATGTGTTTAGCTGAAAGCTTCTCAGGCAGAAGAGATTTAAACCCTGCCCTTCCATATTTCATCTCAGCAATTTACCACCAAACTGTTTTGCAATGAAGAGGATGAATTGAAGGAAAATCAGCAACACATCCTCTCGAGGGGTCATGTTTTCTGGGTCACATCTCGCAGGTTTTGATGAAATATGTTTTGAGAATAGCTCAAGCTCAAGCCTGGTGGGTAAGGGGCTCGTTGCTGGGTCACTCTGTTCAAAGCACAGCTCCAGGAGCTGGGAGAAGAAAGCCAAAGCAACAGAGACCTCTCTGCAGTTTAATGGAGCTGGGTCCAGGCAGCTGTTTTCAGAATTAATATATAAATACATAAAATGTGTGTGTGCTCAGCTGTGCGCATTTCAGTTCGGGCTGCCTGTTCCCTGAGCCTCCCTGCGGGTGAATGCCTCCCCTGGAGCAGAGCTGCCCCAGCCCCGAGGTGGGTGCTGCCTGCTCAGCCCCAAACCCCAGAACGCCCAGAGCCAGTTCCGCTTTCCTGATCACGCCCAGCGTGGACTGTGCCACCGCCCTAAGCTGGCACTGGAGCCCTTCCTGGGCTGCCATTCCAACAAGGAAAAGGCACCTCCAGCCTCCCAGGGGTTTGGCAGCCACTCGGATTTCCCCAGGAAGTCTCTCCCACAGGCTGTGTGTGAACACAGGGCCCCCACCACAAATTTCTACTGAAAGAGTAAAAACAGAGCAGAGCAAGGCCATGCACCAGGGCAAAAGAACAGGGGGGTTCCTGGAAGGGTTTGTCCCTAACAAGCACACGGATAACTTCCAGCTGGTGGGACAGCACAGGCACCCCCAGCACACAAACCCCACAGACCTGGGGCAACGGGAGGTGAAACACAAGCTCTGAACCTCCAGCCCCTGGAAGATCCGCGGCCCTGCTGGGGCAGGGAGAGGCACAGCCAGGACACCACTGACAGAAGCACTCAGAGGCTGAGAAGTGACTTCCTTCGGGAAAACAAAATGGCCAAGGCAGGAGAGGTGTTCCTGGACAGATGCTTTAAAAGCCCCTTTTGCCTCATCTCTTATTGCATTGCTGACTTCCCTGATCCTGACAGGGCCTCGTGTTCTGTGCCTTTAGAAGAATGTTATATTTCACAGCTAATCTGCTCCTACTCCTTCCTGGACCTCTGATAAGCTCTTTCTTGCCTCCTGTACTGCAGTACAATTTGAAGGCGAGCCCATATTTCCTTCCTTACATCTCTCTCTGTTCAGTGCTCTGACAGGCACGCTGGATTTTTCCCACGTGCATCATTAGGTGCCCTGAGATCTGCCAAAGCTGGGACAAGTCTAACAACTTCCCACTTACACTCTGCTTCTTGCAGCTGAAAATGTCTTTTCTAGGTGGGTTTTTGAGGTTTTATTTGCCTGGTTGTTTTGGGGTGGGGTTTTTACATATTATTTCACACCTTTTTTTTTTCCCGTGATCACATAGGTCCCTAATAAACCCCAATGTCCCTGATCTGCCACCCTGGACCCTCTCTCAGCAGGTTTGAGCTGCTCCCAGTGTTGGACAACCCCAAGAAGGGAGCACTCAGAGTGTGGGTTTGAGTTTACACAGCAGCTGTGCACCCACACACACACATCTTGTACCTACATAGATATATATAAACATATAAAATCCCTGGATCATGTCTGGAATCAGCCTGCCACTTCCTTTGGAAAAACTGCTGCTCTGCAGGAACAGGCATCATAAAACTGAGGAGCAGTAAGTGGGCAAAGGGAAACACAGTTTAGGTGCACGTGCTGCATCATTTAAAGGGGTGCGCTACCCTTGTGAGCGCTCCGGCTCTCCCCACCATCTCGAGATACTTGACTCTCCTTCTCACAAAATAAACCCAAACAGTCTCCTCATACCCCAGCAACGTCAAAACAAGGTGCTGGCAGCCTGGGCTGCCTGCGTGTGAGAGCAGAGCTCCCAAAGGGCATCTGGCACTGTTTGCTGTGCACGTGAACCCAGAGGCTTCCAGCTCACAGACACCTCTGCTTGAGGCTTCCATTTCACTGGGCAAGGCAGGCAAACTCCCCGTGCCAGTAACTGCACTTCATCCCGAGAGAAACAGCCCTGTGCAAACACGGGGGGGGGCTCAGGGAGGCTGCTGGGACAACTCCGGAGTGTTGCGATAGAAGGATACAGGCTCTGCAGGCTTCCCACTGCCAGAGGGCAGGGCTGGATGGGATATTGGGAAGGAATTGTTCCCTGTGAGGGTGGGCAGGCCCTGGCACAGGGTGCCCAGAGCAGCTGTGGCTGCCCCTGGATCCCTGGCAGTGCCCAAGGCCAGGCTGGACATTGGGGCTGGGAGCAGCCTGGGACAGTGGGAGGTGTCCCTGCCATGGCAGGGGTGGCACTGGGTGGGCTTTGGGGGTCCCTTCCCACCCAAACCAGGCTGGAATTCTGTGATTCATCTGAAAATGGTTTTACTGGCCAACAGCAGTACGAATTATTTTGCAAAGCAGATGGAGATTACCCTGGTGATCGCTGGCTCTTAGTCATAGTTCAGAATATTTTCTGTGCTGCTCCTCTAAAGTCTATTCCTGCAAAACAACCACATTTAAAACCCTCCTACAGTAAAGAGTAAGAGTTTGGTGTTAACCCAAAAGTGCTTTCCAGGAACTGATGGATGAAGCTGCTTTTAACTCTCACTACTCCAGTTTGTAGCTGAAAGGACACAAAGAGGTGGGTACCTACTCCAGGGTAAAATAAAAGGCTAGAAGAGGGGAGCAGACAACTCCCACAGGGTGTTGGGCAGACAGGAGTTTGCCCACGCTCCTTTAGGAGCTGTGAGCACAGGGGGAAGCAGCAGAGATTTTGGTGGCAGAAAATCCCGTGCTGCACACAGCCAAGAGATTTAACATTAAACGGGGCCTTGGCCTCTGCCCCAGGACCTGCTCACAGGGGCATCCACCTGAACACCCAAACCTTCGGGAGGGCTGGAGACACCTGGGCATACAGAGAAAATAAGTTTTGCTTGAAAAAGTTGACACAGAAGTGGGGGAAACAAAGATTAACAGGGAAGAGCAGGAAGATTGCAATGACATTTAGGCCTCCAGTCTGCAAAAGGCACTTCCAGTGAATCCACATCAGGGTTGAGTTCTTGAAAAAAGACTTATGCAAACTGATGCTGCCCCAGGACCAGGCTGCCAGGGAGCAGGAAACAGTAAATGGCAGCTTGTAGTAAAAGTGCTCTTGATAATTGTTCCTGTGCCTTTCACTGCAGGATCCGAGGCACCAGGAACAGGCTCTTGCCTCCACAAATAACTGCAGAAATAAACATCAGCACGGACCCACACTCGGGGAGGGGCTGCAGAAGGCGCTCCCTGGGCATGGGGATGTGTTTTGGAGGAGCAGCTGGAACATTTTATGTTGGTTCATAAATTCATCCTTTTTTTTGGAGACTGGAAAATGGGAGCAAAGATGGCACTGCAATGAATCCTGGGAGTGTGGGAGACAGGAGCAGGGAGAGCAAAGGGGAACAACGGGGAGACGTGCAGAGGAAGGGGATGCAGCCTGAGGGGCGAGGTGGGAAAGGCAGAGAGGTCAGAGATGGAACGAAGCCAGAGCAAGGGAGGAGCTGTGTGACACCGGCACGGGGCAGTGATGTGAGACACAAGCACTGAGACACCGAACAGCTGCTTTTAACATTTGCTTAACAAGGATCGCATGTGCCAAATCATCCCTCCGCCTAGGGTCACCACATTTGCTGGGAAGGATGGAAGTGAAAAGAGGCAGGAGAAACAGGACCGGGAACATCTCCATCTGCACTGCCCCTACTCCAACCACACCGGTCCTGGCTGCCAGAATCCTTCATCCTGTGTTCTGCAACCTGCCTGAAACCCCACTTGTAATTCTGCTCTGAAACCTGCTCGTATTGACCCTGCAGTCTTCTGAAGCTTGAATACAAATTAAACCGGCCACGTGGAGAGGCCAAAATCCACTCTGCTCCAGAGAAAGCTCCCACCTGACAACAACCTGGGTATCCTGCCCTGCAAAATAGCAGTTGGCCACGTAATTGCATTTTCCTGATGGCCCAGGCTAAAACAGAGACAAAAGTGTGTCACTCTCTTAGAAAGGGGAGAAGCCAAATGAGCTTCTTGGAATGAGAGCGAGACATTCCCCAGGCTGGGATCCTGCTGGCCAAGGCTGAGCAGTCCAGCACGGGCAGCCAGAGCTGAGCCTCAGGGGTGGGCCATGGCCAGGGCCCTGCCCAGGCAGCTCCCCAGGGTGAGGGAAGGTCCTGCCTGGGGAGGGATGGGTGCTCAAACAAGCTCTGCCAGCTCTCCTGCTCTACAGCTGGCTAACTCTTTACAAAAAACCCTCAAGCTTGCAATAAGAACAATAAATCAGACCAGGAGCAGCCACCCGAATTATGTCAGTTTGAAAGATAATTCAAGTGGGGCAAAGTTCAGTAGTGTCAGATTTTGTCCCTGATTGATCTCAGCACTGCCAAGGAAACCCCAGCTATAGCTTTGGAAACAGCTTTCCAAGAGAGCAGCATCTACCATGGAGCCTCCAGGGCAGAGCCCACCAGGACTGGGCTCCAAATAACTCTGGCTATCTGGGAACATCTCTTTACACCAACCGATTATCTGTTTCCCTAGAAACAGCCTCAGCACCCACTAGTGAAGGAGCTGGAACTTGTCTTAATTTTAGCTGCTGCTTTTTGTTCCAGCTTCATCTCCACTTCCAAAGGAGCGGGCACAGAAGCCCTGTGGAATGTCACACTCTGCAGCCCTGGCTTGGTGCCTCGCTCAGCTCCGGGTTTGTTTGGAACCTGCTCCGTGCTGAGCCCAGCTCAAACAGCCTCACACAGCCCTGGCTGGGGTTGAGCCAGCAGTGAGACCCAGGAGGAGAACGTGGGCTGGGATTTCATCAGGACCAGGTTTAGCAGGGCTTTGTCATGGCCGAGGGGGGAAAAACACACACCTCAACCCCAGGCAGATGGAAAACATCCCTGGAACCGCTGCCGAGAGAGCAGAGCCTGGGCAGCACTGCGTTTGTCACCTTCTGTACAGTTTTAAGATAACCATGGATACATTCCCTCAGGAACAGGTCTGGATTAGGCCATGGCTTTTAATCAAGATCGCTGACATTTCCTTGTGTGTAACACCCCAAAGTTGGTCCCCCTGGAATTCCATCTCCCCGGTACTTCACAGCTGCTCTCCTGTGCAGCGCCAACACCCTCCAGGAACTGAGCGCTCGAAACTTCCCTACTTTGACTGTGACAAGTTTTCCTTTTCTGATGGTTTTGCACTAATTACAAGCCCCCGGCCAGCGCTGGCGGAAACCCATTGTTTATTTTGTTTTTGTTTAGCGTTCCGGGGAGGTTTTCAGCCCATTTTGTGTTGCTGGGCAGGCACAACCTGAGCCCCCAAGGCACAGGAGCTTTCTTTGCTCCTTTCCTCTCCCTGTCCTGGTCAGGGCACCCCTCAGGCTGTGCTGGACGTGTCACCTGGCTGGAATTTTTCAGCCCTTCCCCTTTTCTTTTTCTTTGCTGCTCCATCCCTGCCAGTTCGTGCTTTCAGTTGCAGGAATTGGAAGGAAAATGGGATGTCAAAGGAACACGACCCAGAGACCCCTTCCTGCCTTGACTGTAGATGGCGAGAACAGAAAACACGGAGATGCCACTTCTTCTCTACTTCCACCACAACAGAAAAAAAGTTCCTGTCTCTGGTAGTCTTGCAATTTGTGCCTGACACAGATGAGGAGTGATGAGCAGATAGACTGGGAACACTTCCACCGCAGACCAAATGTTATCTAGTGATCAGCTGAATAAGAACAGCCTGGCCAGGCCACAGGGAAAAAAAAAAAAACCAAAGAGGCACAAGAAACCGACATGAGCTTGCCAAGAATGACAAGAAAAGGGAATGTAGCTCACTAACAAAAACCACAAACCCTGTTTGGAGGGCATCGCTGTGCTCTTGGGTAGGGCTGCATGACCCTCAGCAGCACATAACTGAATAAAAATCCTGGAAACGTTAATTTCTAATAATAACTCAGTACAGAGAGACAGCAAAGCAGAGCAGAAGCACCTGCTGGGGTTTTCTGCAGCATTCACGTGCAGTATTTTTGCAATGCTAAATAAGACCTCAGAAAAATCAAGCTCCATCTCTACAAGATTGTTACACGGGCTTTTCTGTGTGCCTGGGAGACCCAGGCACTTTGTAAGAAGAGGAAAATTGAGTTGACTTCCCTTTAAACAGGAATGGATTGCTGAGCCTGTGCAGTCATTTCAAATTTACAGAAATGTGAGCAAGGCAAACATGGGCCCAAGGAGTTTTCCTGACAGGAGTGAACTGCACAGCAAGCATAGGCTGCTCAGCCAGAAAGGTTAAAGTGACCCAACTTGGCTGGTGGGGAAGAACGGGGGGATTTTGCCGAGCAGGAGCACCGAGTGTTTGCTAAAGCACTCTCGGGGTGAGGACGAGAGGTGGGTGGGAACACAGAAATCACCCAATAAATGGCAGAGTCGCCAATAGGAACAGTCAATACCAAACACACTCACGGCCAGAATGTACAACACGGACTGACAAATACATCCAAGGGCTAAAATAAGTCATAAAAAGCAACTGGAGAGAGACTGGGAACCCCAACACTTCCCCCAGCACAGCCCTTCCAGAGCCCCGTTTGGCTCCTTAGACGCTTATTCATGCAAATAAGAAAAACTGGCTTGATTTTAAATTAGGAAAAAAAATTAACATTCTTAATCGTGGATTCTTTCATTATGCAGCTTCACAGTGTAATTTTGGAGTAGCTGGTCAAGTGGCAATTAACAGCAAAATAAAGAGATGTTAATTCAGGCGTTGTCTCATTTTAGCTTAGCCAGATAATCTGCAAGAAAATTAAACCCTCGGGGTAAAAGGGGGCCTGACAGTAAAGTGGAGAGGAGGAAAAGGCTGCAAAGAAAAATAAACACAGACTAACAGAGAGGACTTCGGGGCCAGGAGATTGACACCACGAGCTCTGCAGCTGATCGAGGCACGGGAGCCAACACCCAAAATCCATTCCCGTGGTCCGGCCAGGCACCACAGGAGACCCACCTGGGGAAATGGCACTGCCAGGGCCCGCGTGCGGGATGGAAAATCCCCGCGATGCCACGGAGCAGCTCCGGGGGCACACCTGGGGCCCTGGGCCCCCACCGTGTCCTGCCATTCCCTGCCAGGGACAGCGGCACCACCTCGCTCTCTCCGCGGCTTTCAGACACTCCCAGGGGGGTTTTTGCCTTATTCAGCCCAGCTTTGCACATCACACCCGTTCCTCCCAAGCCTTACAAGTGCCGTGAGCCCCCAGCACCCCAAAGCACAGCCCCGGGATCCAGCCGGGAGCCACGCAGAGGTCGTGGAGCCCTCAGCTCCACCCCACCCACCTGAGCCAGAGGGGCTTTCGGAAACATTTCCAAGGGTTCCGTACACAAAAACGAGCCGCATTCTCCATTTCTCAAGCGGTTTGCTTTTAAACGATCGGATTTGTTAACGAAGAGAAAAGTACCTGTCCTGCCGAGCCGCTCCTCGGGCCAGCCGGGACTCCAGCCGTGTCCACCACAGAGGGAAGGAGCCGGACCCTCTCCTCCTCTAGGACCCCACAACGAGCCCTGCCCTCAGCCTCCCTCCTTTAAATACTGCCTTGATTGTGCATTTGCTGCAGCTGGCTCTCCCGGTGGCTCCCAGCTGTGGGGACGAGCACAGCCCCCACGCTCGGGCATTTTCCTGCCACAGGCCCCAAAGAAACGGTGGCGGCAGGACTCGGCTGCTCGGGGAGGGGTTCTCCCTTCGCCCAAAAGCGCAGGGAAACACTCCGGAAGGATTTTGCCTCCTAAATTAAACATGCAAATGGGAATTATGCTGCTCTATGCCCTGTGCTTGTGCCTCTTGGAGCACAAAAAGCAAATCAAGAACTAATTAAAAAAACCACAGAGCACCGTCTAAAACCTTCCCTTGGCGGTGACCTTGGCACGAGGAAATTTTTGTAGAAAACCTGGTTTGGGATGAAATCTCTCCATTTACCTGCAATACAGGGAACATTTGAGTGTTGATTCAAATAAAACCAAAACGAGATTTTTGAGTCAGAATCCGTTAGAACAAATCCTCATAAATTCCATTTAACACTTCTCTTTACTGTTTACAGTCTTGACACATAATGATGCCCTCCTGAAAAAATGTTTTAATAGAAGAAAATAACAAATTAAGATAGATTAGAAATAATTTTCCCTCAGTTTCCTCTATCCTCTGACTTGTACCTATAAACTTCAAAGTCTCTGTGGCCATAAGAACCTTGGACCACTAAAACCACAGGCACAGAGAACTCTACCCATAATATTTGTAACCTCAAAAAATAAAGAAAAAAGACAATGTAATACCCTTTTGAAGAAAATGTAAGTTTTTTCTATATGTTTTCAGAGTTTTCTAAAGGTATCAAAATATTTTGTTCTTAGGAAATTGATAAATTACTTCATAGAACTTTATAAGGTTGGCTTTGGTAAAGAAAAGATCAGGGTGAAAAATGGTTTCTATTTGCTGCGTCTACACCCTTACTGAAAGGTTTTCCCCCCCTAAATCCACAGAAACTGGAATTTCATGATGGCTCTGAAAGAACATGGATCACAAGGCAGGAATTAGAGACTGAGGCCGATTTTGTGGCCCCGTCTGGCTCAGTCAGTGAATCCCAGCACGGGAACTCCACTGCAAACGCTGCTGGTGGGTTTGAGGTGACACGAAACGCTCAGTGGGAATGGGGGACACCAAAAGCTGGGACATCAGGAAAATCCTCCCCCTGGGAGCTGGGGGGGACAGGCCACGCAGGACAACCCCACAGCGGTGGCACTGAGGGGGTGTGCGCAGCTCCACGGAATCCTGGAATCCCTTCTGGGCCGGGTTTGGAGGGACACTGAAGCTCACCCATCCCCACCCCTGCCCTGGGCAGGGACCCCTCCCTCTCCAGGGGCTTCCCAGTGCAGGAAACCCCCAGTTTCTGTGCCACAGCTTGTCCCCTCCCAGCTGTCACCCTCTGCTCTCTCTCAGCACCATTAGCATCAGGAATAACTACCTGCTCCTCATTTCGCCCGGCCTTGGATGCACATCCATGAACTCAACTCCATTTGTACCACGGGGTTTTTAAGGGATGTTACAGGGAGGAAATAAAAAAAGCATCCTCACTACGGGTGTTAATTTAAAGCAAACCTTTTATTTCACCTGCCAACAGCTCCCTTCTATCAGTTCGTATTTACTTTTTAATTATGTATATTGCTTTTTTTCTATGTGAAACTCCAGACTAGAAATATGTATCTCATTATATTTTACGTTATTCAATTGACCTAAACACAAAGGCATTTTTCTTGAATACTGAGTGCTGATGTACCTTTTTAATTAAAGCTTAAAAAGCTTTTAATTAAAACAGTAAATCACAGACAGCAGGCTCTATCCACATTGTCTTCTGGCCTGGGTGCATTTTTCCTTTTGTGATCGGATTGACCCAAAAGGTAAAAAACAGGTGAAAGGGCTTTCACATTTAATGGATGCAGTATAAAACCCTCTGCTCTCGCACAGCCTGAGCCCAGGAGCACTGCTGGGAGCTGCTCACAATCTCTGCAGGCCGTGGAGATCCCTTTTCCCGTGCTCTCCCCTAAATCTGCACCTCTGGCAGCGATAAAGCCCCGAGTACCAGGTACACCTTCTCAGCTTTGTCTGCCCAAACCCCCCCTGCACCAGTGTAGACACTAAATTTACCTTTTTTGTGTCATTTTGTTGTCCCTCCCATGCAGAGCTGAGGTTTTCCAGAACCCAGTGGTCTTTACACCACAGCACAGAGCTGCTGGTGCCTCCCAGCCCGTATCCCCGGGCCCTGTGCATCCCAGACCAGCGGGATCCAGGCGGGAGATGGATGAAGCAGCTCTGGGAGCTGCTGTTCTGAATTTGGGCAGGACTTCCGTGAACCTGTGCCAGCCTGGGGAACTGCATTTCTTTGTGAAACTTGGTTTAGTTCAGAAGCTGATTAGAAACACATTTGGTCCCTCAGAATAAAGCTGTATGGTGGGTAAGATATTTTTGGCCCCGAGACTACAATTACTTCTCAAAATCATAAATTCCATGTGTTCTAAACATCCAGAACTCCTAACACTCAAGACGCGTGCTTACACAACAAAGACCTTTCCAATTATAATTTTTAAAGGAACAAGGGGATCCAGTGAATCATTCCCTCAACTGAAAATAAAAGTTCAGTTGCCCCCACTTTTCTCATGACAATTGGCTAAAGGAACCTGCATTCCTCAGGTTGGAAATAGAAATATTTGTATTGCCCCCAAACTGGGGCAGATGGAAAAGCAACTGCTTCAGAAAGCAGTGAGCAGAGAGGGGGACAAGTTGGTGGGAGGTGGAGTTCCCTTTCTTCTTCTTCTTCCCAGTCTCAGCAGCAATATTTAATAGCAACGTGCCCATGCAGAACATGTGCAGCTCTCCAGATTAGCCTGCTGTGCCCTGGAATCTTCCTGGTTCTGGAAATCTCATTCTACCCAAGGATAAACAAAAAGCAAAACTGCAGGGAAAAGAAAAAAAAAAAAAAAAAGAAAAATAAAAGAATGCTGGGTGACTTCAAGGAGAAACAAAATCTCCCAATAAAGCCGGCAGTAAACTCCAAGTGCTTGCCTGAAACTGCCGAGCAGTAAAATCACAGAACACTCGGCTCGTGCTGCCTGAGGCTCCCCTCCCTGGAGGTCAAGTGCAAGGAGGCACAGCCGGAGGCACCAGGGTTGGAGTCCTCCCTGCCTTCCCAAAATGTTGCTGCTTGGTCCATGAAGGGGCCAGCGAGGAGCTGTCCCCGACCGCAGCCGGGGTGGGTCCTGCGGGATGCTCCCTCCTCCGGCCTTGGGGCAGCTCCGTGCTCCTCATTCTGCACTGCAAAGGTGGAGAGTTTTATCTTCCCTTTCCAAAACCACACAATTCCCTCGGTATCATCCTTCTTTGAACCATTCTCCTGTCTTTTTTAGCTCTCAGTCTTTAGCTCATCTCCTTTGGGTTTCTTTATCCATCGCTGTTTATTTCCCCGTTCCCAGTCTGGAGGAGGGGAAGCCTCGTGTTTCCTTGCTGTGGCTGGGGGTCACCCCCTTATGAGGGCAGGGGAAGGGGCTGGCCTGGCCTGGGGTCATCAGGGCCAGGGGAGCTGCTGGACCGGCTCACTCTGAGGGAAGGAGCTGCGTTAAACCACTGCTCACCCCTGCCCAGCACCACTCCCAGCTTCCCAGCTCATCCCAGTCCCTGCCCAGCGCCGCTCCCAGCTTCCCAGCTCATCCCAGTCCCTGCCCAGCACCGCTCCCAGCTTCCCAGCCCATCCCAGTCCCTGCCCAGCACCGCTCCCAGCTTCCCAACCCATCCCAACCCCTGCCCAGCACCACTCCCA
>VZTD01001808.1:391709-493728 GCA_013397725.1 Rhagologus leucostigma
CAGCCCATCCCAGTCCCTGCCCAGCACAGCTCCCAGCTTCCCAGCCCATCCCAGTCCCTGCCCAGCGCCGCTCCCAGCTTCCCAGCCCATTCCAGTCCCTGCCCAGCCGGAGCTGGCAGCATATGCTGCGAGTAATGAGACATTCCCAGAGAGATCGTGGGATCACGCCCGGAAAACAGGCAGGAGCTCTCAAGAACATGATACAGCGCTGTTGAGAGAGGAAAAGAAGCCAAACACAATTTCACCTCCTACAGCTGAGGGGACTTTGGGCCTTTCTCATCTTTCTGAACACGAGAACAAAAACAATACTTTCAAGTTCTTTCGGTTCGGGGAGGATTGTTTCATCTGAGACCTGAGGGATGGAGAGACATTGTCAGACCAGAGGCTTTAATTAAGTCTGCCACGCTCCGCTCCCGAGCTTTCAAACCCTTCCCAAGAAGAAAGGGAACAGCAGACGGTGAGCAGGTGTCAGGAGCAATCTGGAAGTTTCCTGGCTGTGATGGATGTGGGGTACAAAGGTGGAGTATGAAACTCTGTCACTGCTCATGTGTGGGTATCACCATTCTCATCCGGAATTTTAAGCAGTCTCCGGCTTGCAGGGTGAGGGCAGACACGGCCGTGCCTCCAGGAACGCTGCCACCAGGTCTGCAGGCAGTGCTGCACATCCAGCTTGTCCTGGGAAAGCTGCGCAGGACTCCCAGGGCTCCCGGAGGGTGGTCACGGCTGTGGTCAGTGAGGGTTTGAACACGGGGCAGATGGAGTGTGGGGTGGCCTGGGCAGACATCTCAGTCCCCTCTGTCCCTGTCCCTGCTTCATTAAAGTTTGTTTGATGGCCCAGAAGTGCCTCTGGTTCTCACCTGGATGGATGATGTGCAGGACAATTACGGATCTTAAAAACGAGTTGATTTTTCTGGTTGAATACAGCCTGATACAAAACTCACCTATTAATTGGATTATTTCCCCTGACTTCAGCGCTCTCCGAGACGAAGCCTCACCTCCAGGGAGCAGTGATCCCTGCAGGAGCCTTTTGCAGGGAATTTCTGGCGATCTTACAGTGCTTCCAAGCAGGAACCAGCCCCAAGGGCAAACCCTCCATTTCAATTCTAAAGGTTGACTCTGTGTTACTTTTGCAAGAACCTGTTTGAACTTTTAGGAAGAACAACACCATGTTACCATAACTGCACTTGTGGTTAAAAAAATCTGTGCACAGCCACTACACAGAGCAGCAGAACATTCCTGAAATAACAAAATACGCCGTGTATCCACTGCTGGTAAAAAGGCAGCATTTCCATCTCTGTAGAGGAAAGTACATTTATCCCTCTGTCCTAAGCAGAGAGATGAACACCTGGATCAGAGCAGAGCAATAAATCACGGGGAAGCTGTTAATGGAAGAGTCTCATCAGTCTCTGTTGATGAGGAGGAGCCTGGAAGGTTCCCAGTTGCAGGGATGCTTTAGTGGTGGAGCAGGAGGAGAGGAGAAGCCACTTTGCTGCTTGGAAGGAGTCCTGTGCACAGAGCAGGTTGGCTTTTCCAGCCTTTTCCAGCCCAAGGCAGCTGCGGAGGGGCCGGGCAGAGCCTCCCCAGCGCCGGGAATGTCACCCCAGGGCGAGCGAGGCAGAGGGAAAACATCAGGACAATGAATTTCATAATGAGTTCCACAATTCATTCTGTTTGTGAACACTTTTTACAACTCCAGCACTCCACAAAACAAGAGCTGAACCCAAAGGCTGCAGATTCCCTCAGAAGTGGAGTCATTTGTCGGTTATTGGCATTATCCGTATTTCCATCGGCCCTCCTGCTCACAAAGATCTATCAGGATTCTCTCTCCAACCAGCTATTTATTTGTGCTCATTTTGATGGTCACAGATGGCTTTTTCCCTTTTACATACATGGGCTGCAAGCAGCATTTTTCCCTCGGAATAATTTGTGCGAAATAAAAACCCCCAATGTTTGGTTGTTTGGTAGAGGATTAGGCAGCCAATCAGGCAATATTTTTCCACCAACAGTTATTCCATCTAAAGCACAACAATCACAAAAGAAAGGAAATGACTGGATCCTATCTAAGCCCCTAAACAGCAGCAAAAGAGGGTTTGTATTGACAATCAAAAAAATATTGGTGGACAGCTAATTTTTATTTAGTCCCTTGAACAGAGAAGACGTAAAAGCTTTTAAGGAATTCAGGGCCAATTTCTTCATCAGGATCTGTGATAAATAAGCAGCACAGCCAGCTCCTGTTGAGACACAAACTCACATTCCCCCAGCTCCAGGCATTCAGCTCCTGGAGTGGATCTCCCCACACAATTCATCATGCTCAGGGGAAGATGTCTGGGTTTTGGCTTTTAACGTTCAGTACACCTCTTAATGTATCAAGCATATGGAAAATTTATACCTTCCAGAGGATGAGAGACAAATAATATTTCTGCAGTAAATAAATGTCATTCAAGTGCTGCAAACTGCCTTTGGTTGGGGCTGGGAGGAGGCGGCTCAGACAACAAACACACACATTTCTCCTGCTTCCTTAAAAAGGGTAATGAAAGAAAATCTCCAGAGTGCCAGGAGCACGAGGAAATGTATTTTTAACTATGCAATTGTCTTTTACAGGGATTTAAATTTCATTTCCACCTGGTACTGAGCAGCTAATAGCTCTCCTCTGAGTGAAACCAAAGTGCTGGGAATTGGTTCTCCCAAAGCTGCTGTGACAGGAACAGCCTGGATCCCACAGTGTGACAGGAACAGCCTGGATCCCATTGACAGGAACCCCCTGGATCCCACAGTGTGACAGGAACAGCCTGGATCCCGCAGTGTGACAGGAACAGCCTGGATCCCACAGTGTGACAGGAACAGCCTGGATCCCGCA
Organism: Rhagologus leucostigma; assembly: GCA_013397725.1. Classification (NCBI taxonomy): domain Eukaryota; kingdom Metazoa; phylum Chordata; class Aves; order Passeriformes; genus Rhagologus; species Rhagologus leucostigma. The sequence continues at coordinate 394,567 of VZTD01001808.1, forward strand.
GTGTGACAGGAACAGCCTGGATCCTGTGCTGGGGCCTGAGGAGGTACCAGAGCTGAGCCATTACCCCCATGAGGTTTTTTTGTTGCCTTGCAAGGGCTGAAGGCAGGATCCACATCCACACATCCCTGTCTGCCTGTCCAAAGGAAGAACTGTGCCAGTCTGCTGGAGCAGCCTGCCTTGTGTGGCCCTATTAGAATTCACTAATAATTAATATCTAACCAGGCTGGATGGGGCTGGGAGTGATGTGGGGTAGGGGAAGGTGTCCCTGCCCATGGCAGGGGTGGGACAAGATGAGCTTCAAGGTCCCTTCCAACCCAAACCATTCCATGATTCTGTGTTTCCATGAACTTTCCTACCCCTGGAATCACCAGGTGCTGGGAGTCCCAAAGCATGAAAGGATCTTCCACATGCCCGGGTACCCACAAAAATGTGTCTCCAACATAAATAGGACCACAAAATGTCACTGCATGTGAAGCTTTAATCCCATTCTTGACACGACAGGTGCTCTGCAGCCAGGGTGACTCCTGGCTCCGGGTGATCCATCACTCCATGGCCATGGCTCTGTGAACCCTTGACTCCAGGTCCCGGATAAACCCTCCTGAACTTCCTGCTTGGCTGTTCCTGGCAGCAGCTTTGGCTCCAGGGCTGTTGGCTGTGCCATTGAGTGGTGCAGGTTTTATTCAATAAGTGTTAAACAGAGAATATGAAGCGTGTGCAGCCTCCATGGGCGAGCCGAGCTGGCAAAGAAAACCCAACCACTGCCACGAGTAACAGCTGCTAATGAACCTTTAAAGGATGGTGCATAATTCACTGTGCTCTCAGATGTGGTTCAGCAGCACTTTTAAATGCCTTCCCCTTCCAATCTTCCTCTGCTTCCTTGTATTTATCTTTCTGAGAATAATGAAGTGTGAACAAGATAAATTTATGGAAAAAACTGCATAGCTCTGTCTATGCAGTGAATAAACAAGTATTTTAAACTATCATTTTCCTGCTAACTCGTAAAAGCAGCGTTATCTGCTTCATGTTGGCCTGTTTTCCACTTGGGTGAATTCCTCATTCTGTTCTTGGAAACAGCATGTTCAGGACAGAAAGGAACCGTGAATATTGCACTTGGCTGCTTTTTCCCTCCTTGCTTTTCCAGCAGGTTGGATATCTGCAGATATAAGGCGGGATAGCAGCATGTCCCTGTCCCAGCCGTGTATTCCCAGGGAGGCCTCGGTGGGGGCAGTGACCCCAAACCAGCCTTTGCATCCACTGACCCCCCCAGGCCCTGCAGGGGCTCTTCCCACAGGACACACGCCTGGTCCCTCTGCTCAGAGATGAAGGTCACACGGTTTCTACTGGACCACCCAGAAGTGAAAAGGTGCTGATTTCACCCTCTCTTCACACCTGAATTCCACCTCACTGGTGTTTAACCATCCCTGAGCAGCAAGGGCTTGAAAATCCTCAGCAAAACTTGTGGCTGCCCCTGGATCCCTGGCAGTGCCCAAGGCCAGGCTGGACACTGGGGCTGGGAGCAGCCTGGGACAGTGGAAGGTGTCCCTGCCCACGGCAGGCATGGGATGGGGTGGTCTTTAAGGTCCCTTCCAACCCAAACCAGTCTGGGCTTATGATTCTAAAACTGCTTCAGCTGTTTCTGTAACCTGAGCTAACACTGATATCATTTAAACTGATATTCACACACAACATTTAATCTTTGCTGTGGAAGCAAAACTCCTCTTCTGATGCCGTGTTCTCGGAAAATGCCATCAGTGCAATGAAAATGCAGTTGTCAGTAATGGCAAAATATTCTTAACCTATGGAAGAAGGGGTGTAACTTTCTATTGCCTTAATGACAGGCACTAAAACTCTGCCATAAAACCTTCCGCGAGCTCCACACCACCTCCTTTACAGCGTTAAAAATGCATTAAAACAGAGTTGTTAGCATCCTGTAGTACTTGCTCAGGCTGTCAGTCCTGCTCTCCTGATCACAGCATCAAAGGCAGTCCCCAGCAAACACGGGTTGTGGCAGAGCTGCAGTTTGCTGCTCAAACCCACCTCCAACACCAGGGTGGGCAGAGGCTGAGGGGTCAAACCCCACATCTCCCATGACTGATGAACTTAGTATGAAAATACTTCTTACAGTTTAAACATTTGAAAAAAATACCGTTAGAATTGTTTTATTCAACACTTTGCATTTATCTGTGTTCTTGGTTTAATTGTGCAATGATGACATTTGTCTGTTAGGCAGAGGTAATGCTTGAGGTATTTTAATTTATTCTGGGTAGCAATAAAGCTGCAAACCCCTCTGTGTGTTAGGGGAAAAAGTCACGGAAAGGGTCGTAAAGCATTAGAACAAACTGCCCAGGGCAGGGGTGGAGTCCCCACTCCTGAAAGTGCTCAGAAAACGCGTGGCTGTGGCACCTGGGGACAGGGACAGTGCTGGTGCTGAGGTCATGGCTGGGTTGGATGAACCCACAAGTCTTTTTCGACTTTAATGATTCTTTTATCGACTGAGGGCAGTTCCTAGAAACAGCAAATCTTAGATCAGCAGCAAAGACCACAGGTAGATATTCCATATTTTGTCCTTCCTGTCCCAGGAGCCCCCTGTGCCCCCTCAGCAGTGAGGCTGGAAGAGCAGGGCCCTGCAGGGCCTCACTGCCCTGACCCTCTCACACATCCCATCATCAACANAACCCCACATCTCCCATGACTGATGAACTTAGTATGAAAATACTTCTTACAGTTTAAACATTTGAAAAAAATACCGTTAGAATTGTTTTATTCAACACTTTGCATTTATCTGTGTTCTTGGTTTAATTGTGCAATGATGACATTTGTCTGTTAGGCAGAGGTAATGCTTGAGGTATTTTAATTTATTCTGGGTAGCAATAAAGCTGCAAACCCCTCTGTGTGTTAGGGGAAAAAGTCACGGAAAGGGTCGTAAAGCATTAGAACAAACTGCCCAGGGCAGGGGTGGAGTCCCCACTCCTGAAAGTGCTCAGAAAACGCGTGGCTGTGGCACCTGGGGACAGGGACGGTGCTGGTGCTGAGGTCATGGCTGGGTTGGATGAACCCACAAGTCTTTTTCGACTTTAATGATTCTTTTATCGACTGAGGGCAGTTCCTAGAAACAGCAAATCTTAGATCAGCAGCAAAGACCACAGGTAGATATTCCATATTTTGTCCTTCCTGTCCCAGGAGCCCCCTGTGCCCCCTCAGCAGTGAGGCTGGAAGAGCAGGGCCCTGCAGGTCCTCACTGCCCTGACCCTCTCACACATCCCATCATCAACACCCCACCTGGGAAAATCCTTCCAGTCGGGCTGGATGTGAGCTCACCGCAGCTTCACAACACTAAGATATATATTTATAAAGTTAAAAGAATTGAAATAGCATTCATGCCTTTCCATCAGCACAAAGAGGCAGCAAACACTGCACTATTAATCTGCTTTTCCCTTCCCCTAAACAAAGGCTGAGATCAAGCACAGCGCTCTGCCTCACTTAGTCTGCAAAATCTTCTCCTTCCCTTTCTGACAGGAACAACAGAGCATTTTATTGTCTCAGATAAATCAGGCACAGCTCCGAGGAATAACTGGGGCCTTCGCTGCCAGGAAACACAAAGTCCCTTCACTATGAAATTTCAGGTTTGAATATAAACTCCTGTAGGTGAGCTGCTCATGGACACACCGTGGCTGTGCTCCAGTGGCACATGGAATTTATGGAATCATGGGATGGGATGGGATGGGATGGGATGGGATGGGATGGGATGGGATGGGATGGGATGGGATGGGATGGGATGGGATGGGTTGGATTGGGTGGGAAGGATCTCAAAGCCCATCCAGTGCCACCCCTGCCATGGCAGGGACACCTTCTACTGTCCCAGGCTGCTCCCAGCCCCAGTGTCCAGCCTGGCCTTGGGCACTGCCAGGGATCCAGGGGCAGCCACAGCTGCTCTGGGCACCCTGTGCCAGGGCCTGCCCACCCTCACAGGGAACAATTCCTTCCCAGTATCCCATCTAAACCTACCCTCTGGCAGTGGGAAGCTGTTCCCCTTGTCCCCTCAATGTTCTCTATTAGCTCTCACCACCCTCAGTCCTGTCCAAACTAATAAATTTGGTGACTGGCAAAATCCAGAGGAGAGTTAAAAAGCTGTGACAGTACTAAAGCTCGTGGCATAACAACAACAGCAAATTTGGTGGCTGTGAATAGAAATTATCCCACCAAGGACATGAAAAAAGGAAGATATTTATGTATCAGATAGGATTTATCTCCCTGAAAGAAAAATAGTGTCATAATCATTAGTGGGAATGGTGCTAGAATGTAAAATAAATTTGCATCAAGCCTCCATTTCCCTCAGTGCAGATTTTCCTCTTGCCTTCACTTCAGAGAACTTTAAAGGAAGCTCTGCGGGTGGATGAGCTGTTTGTTACAGACACCATTCTGCAGCAGCTCAGCTTGAGGATGCACAAACCCCAACTCACAAATTCCACCCAACACAGCTGTGAGAGGAGCCTGAAGAAAAGAGTTCCTGAGTGGTGTTTGAAGTGAAGACAGCCACGATGAAATTACATTCCAAGTTTTAATATTAGAATTAATGATTTTTAAATAAATGAAGGGTTTGACATTTTCCCTACCTGGGTACCCCAGAGTTTATTACACCCAGGGCAAGGGGAATTACTGACTGACCTGATCTCCCTTGCTGTGATTCCAGCCCAGGTTTATGCACAGGGAGGTGTGTCCTGCTGTTAAAGCCCTGCAGCTGAGCTGGCAGATCTTGAGGGATATTGCCCTAAGCAGCTGCATCAACTAAATTAACGTCATTGTTTATACGTACATGTGCATGCAAATGGACGTATTGTACATATTCTTGTTTAACCCGCCAAAAGGTTTTCCTGTTACTTTAATAAAGATATTTTCACTTACAATCCAAAGACAAAGACAGTTTTTTGTACAGATTTCATGTTTTCCCTTTCGTCTGCTGAGGAACGGTCAAAGCTTTACAGTTTAGTATGTTCCTTCATAGGCAGCCAAGTGCCAGCAATTATTGCAGATGTTGCAAGTATTTAAATATATGCACTGTAGAAATTAGTAGAACCACTACACGTTCATTAGTGAGTATCCTGGGGTGCTCTGTACTCCACTTTCTCCACTGACATAAAACTTCTCACACTGATTCTTTGGGAAAATTTTCCTTCCTGTATGCAAACCAAAGAAGACACCAGTGAAACTGCATGTTCAGCTGCCCAGGCTGTGCTGTTTAACACCGATTTCTCCCCCACCACAGTTTAATTTGCCCCCAATTAATTTTAATTTGCCCCCAGGTGTGAGTGGAGCTGCCAGGCCAGGCAGGAGTGTCCCTGCGCTGCCCCAGGGCAGGGCCAAACAGGCACCTTGGGCCCTATCGACTCAAATCCTTCATTCTCCCCACAAATGCAGCTGGAATGGAGCTATTTGGATGTGCCCGACATTAAAATAGATATCACAGAGTGCCAGCTCGGCTCCCAGGAGTGCCCTGGCTCATCCCGGCTCCATCTGCGCTACTTCTGCCAGGCCCCGTGGGAAAGGCAGGGCAAGAGAGCATTTGGGGACAGGAAAAGGGACTTTGGGAAAGCAAAAGTGCCCTGTTCCCCTGGGCAGGGATCAGCTGCTCTGGGGAAGCAGCTCCAGGGCCCATCCCCGTGGGGAGGCTGTGCTGAGACGTGCTGGGGGTGGCTGAGCCCCCTGCCCGGAGCCGGGGAGCCGCAGGGCCCAGAGCCCTCCCAGCCCGGCACGTCTGAGAGTCCTGGAGTCCTTCAGGGGCAAAAACCCTCTGGGGACATCGAGTCCAACCATCCCAGCACTGCCACGGCCACCACTGACCAGTGTCCCCAGGTGCCACATCCACACGGCTTCACATCCCTCCAGGGACGGGGACTCAGCCCTGCCCTGGGCAGCGGTGCCAGGCTGGGCAGCCCTTTCCAGGAAGGAATTCCCCAATATCCAGCCTGAGGCCATTCCCTCTCCTCCTGTCCCTGTTCCCTGCGAGCAGAGCCCGACCCCCCCGGCTGCCCCCTCCTGTCAGGGATTTGTGCAGAGCCACAAGGGCCCCCCTGAGCCTCCTTTTCTCCAGCCTGAGCCCCTTTCCCAGCTCCCTCAGCCGCTCCTGGGGCTCCAGACCCTTCCCAGCTCCGTTCCCTTCCCTGCACACGCCCCATCCCACACTCCAAATGTAGATTTTGTGCCTCCTGGGTGGATGGAGGAGATCCCTACTGTATTTTGCTCATGGACTTTCTCACCTGGGCTCACCAGTTATGGGAATTCTGTGCTAGAATCTTGGAGCAAAGCTGTTTGTGCCCCTCTGGGCTGACCCTCATGAATTCCATGTGGAAGGTACAATCTGCTGCTCAGGTGCAGCCTTAAGAACAGGGTTCTCCAGGGATCCCTAAACCACTGTCTTTTTCTTTTACTTTAATAAATCCTAAAAATTCAAATTACATCCCATGCTTGGAATCCCAACAGCAAACACACCCCACGACTGCCAAGGAGAGATGGAACGTGCGCATTCTGGATAACGGCGTGTTGGCTTCCCCTGCCATTCCAGGCCTCTCTGTGTCACAGTCATCCGTGCTAATAATGATAATAATTTCATCCCAAATGACATCTTTCACCCAAAGATCCCAAGCTGGTGTTTATGAACTTCAGCTTGGCCTCAAAACACACCAGGATAGCTCAGCACAACCAAGGATGTCCAGACTTACTGATTTTCTTCCTTTTTTTTCGTAAAATTTACTTTATTTCATCTAAAATATCACAGATCAATAAGGTTGAAGAAATACAAGATATTTGGGGAAACTTGTGTTCCACACTACAACCAGGAAAACTCCTGCTCCAACTTCCTGTGCCTCCACATCTCTCCGTCCAGAGGAAAATGGGAAAGAGAACATTCCCCCTGAGAGAGAACAGCCTGCAGAGGAAAAGCTCCCTCCTGTCCTCCCCTCGGCCGGGATCCCTGAGCTCCCATCCCGCACATTCAACAGGGAGAGGGAGGCAACCCGCCCTGGGGATCAAAGTTACACTCCTTAATATCTTCTTTCATGGAAAAATGTCAGTTAAGGATGTAATTTACTGGAAAAACCAGGACCCCTTGGGGAGGAAGGAGTAAGGAAGTTCTCCACCCCCTCTCCCAGTCACCAGTTCCTTTGCCAAAGGGTCGCTCCTGCAGCTCCTGCCCCGGGGCTGGGCTGCTCAGGGACTGTCCCTGCACAAAAAGAGGAATTCTTGTTCTGGTGTGCTCTGGGAGAAAATACATCAGCACTGGTATAAAAACCTCTGAGGCTTTTCCCAAAAGAAAGCTCTTACAAATAGATTTTCCAATATTTCTGACGGCGGGAGAGATTTGCAGGCTGAGGAATTAGCAGGAGCACGGTGCTCCAGAAGGATGAATGGATAAGGAGTTATTGAGGGCTGCTGTGGATCTATTGATGTTTACTGAGTCTGTGTGTGCAGACCATCACTGCGGACAGCTCTAAGCCAGTCCCAGCGTGTGATCCACACCCCCAAACAGGGGATTAGACACCGAGCCAGGAGCTCAGCGTGCAGGGGGCAACCTCAAAACAAAGAGTCCCTGGACATCCCAATTTCCCTGCCTCACCTCCAGACAGCGAACGGCAGGGAATGAGAATGACCCTGCGTGGCCTCTGACTGCTCCAGCTCTGCTGTGGAAGGGCAGTGTTCCCCTTGCTGGTGGCTCAGGGATGATCCATCCCGCTCTCCTCGGCCGGGCGCTCCCGTGCAGAGTCCCACCCGCAGTGAAACTGCTGCTGCTCCTACAAAGCAGCTCCACTTTCAGCAAGTATTTCAAGAATTTGTCAGAGTCACAGACTGCTTGGAAGGGACCTTAAAGCCCACCCAGTGCCAAGCTCCAAGCCCCATCCAACCTGACCTTGGGCGCTTCCAGGGGCAGCCACAGCTGGTCTGGGCAGCCTGTGCCAGTTTGCTCGTTTGAACAGTGGTATTAAACCTCACCCCTTGCAGTGCTGCTCAAAGCGGATGCCAAGATATGTGTTTGGACACTCAGCTGTGTGGCCCACGCTGTGTTCCATCTGTCCCACGCTCCAGCCCTCGCTGCTCCTGCTCTGAGATCCCTTCTTTCTCTGTGTAGGATTGCAAAGTGCCCTGACACAAATACAAAAGTGCCCATCATGTCGTAACAATTCTGAGAGTGACCAGTGCAGCCAAAGGCCAACATTATGTTTTACTAAACCTGCTGAAAAGTTTATGGGCTCCCTCCAAACAAGGCTTTCGCCTCTCACCACATCCCATCGCCTCTCCTGAGCACACACTGCCACTTATGGGATATTCCAGAGAGAAAGGATGGTTATGGGCCATCTTTTTGTTGTGCCATTAATATAAGAAAATAGTGCCAATGGCTTCATGCACTCACACAGCTGAACAAGGAGGAATCCCAAAAGCACCTCTAATTAAATGGGAATTTCTTAAGAGATTCCACGGTGGGGTTTGCTCCCCATTTATCAAGAAAGCAAGTGATGCCAGAAAATAAAGTGTCTCCATGTTTAATAGAGGATTTTTTTAGGCTGAGGCTTCTAATGGAACATTTTCAGCATGTTTACAAGAGGAACAAACACATTTGGCACAGACCTGCAACTCGCACCCCTGGGAGCTCTGCCTGCACCCCAGAGCACAGCAGGAGCTGTGCTGGGCAAACGGGGCTTGGCCGCCCAAGCAGATGCTGCTCTCCATGTCCCAGCCCCTTCCCTGGATTTCCACCCCCATTCCCTGGACAGCCCGTGCTGTCTGTGAGCTCCAGCTGCTCCCACAGGCTGCACTGAGTAGCTCCAGGAGCAGCAGATTCCTGGATCCCGCTCTCCAGCTGCATCCCGTGCTACCTCTGAGGGCCCAGGGTCTTTGTAATCCCAGATTTTCGAAGTTGTTGTGTTTTCCCTAATCCCCTTATTGCGGGCTGGGAGCTGCTGCCTGTGCTCTCACATCCCTGGCTGAGTACCAGGTGTGATATTCCCCAAATCCTTTGGACAATGTCGGCATCTCCATGGGAATTTGCTCTCCCCTGGATGTGAGGATCCTTCAGCCAGCATCTCACGGAGCAGGATTGCTGTGCTGAACCAAGGCCAAAACCCACTCAAATGCAGTAACCAACTCTCCAGAGCCATTTGGATTCCATGATTCGGGAACTGGGGCAGCCACCACAAACTGGGGAATAAGGACCAGGAGTGGCCAGGGCAGCTCAGCTCCTGTTCCGAGTGCTGGCTTTGCTTCCAGCTCCACTCGTTTTGTTCCTGTGTTCCTTTTATTCTCCGGGTGCTTTGACTCTGGGAGAGTGAAAATCTGTACACAAATAAGGTGATCCATAATGGACTCCAGCGGGAAGGAGAAGCAGGATGAAGCAGCCTAAAACAGAAAGAGCTTTGAAACAATAATGTTTGTGATGGGAATAGATAATTTCATTTTGCTGGGATTGCCACAGGCACAGGAAGGAAGGGGTTTGTCTGCGTTTACCTCTTCCCAGCTGCGGACAGGGAAAGGCATTCCCAGCTCTCCTGTGTCGCAGGAGAACCCTGGGATCCGTTCCCTCCATCCCTCCTCCACAAACCCCTCTTTCCATGTCACCCAAGCACGAGGAGCGGGGCTCAGACCGCAGGAGTTTGCCCTGCACGGGAATCGAACATCTCCTCACGGTACAATGCCGGGTTTAGCGCGGGGTTTCAGGGCTCACGGGCGCCTGGCTGGCCTGTGCTAAGTGAAATGTGCCTCATTAGGTGCGATTTGATTGAATGTGAGGACCATCACTCCGCTTCCCTCTCCCTGAAGGGAGGTCGGTGATCTCGGGCTCACACCCATCAAGTTAAAAAAGCGGGAGGAACTGAAACTGGTTTGCTGAGCAGCTGCATCCCGCGGCGCCGGTGATTTCCCGGGATTAATCCACTCCTGGAATGCCAGGGCGCTCTGCCTCCAGGGAGAGGCTCTGATTGCAGGCGGGAGTGATGTGACAAAAAGGTTAAAAACCCTTAAGCCCCAACTCATGACTACAAACGAGCTTCGATGGAAACAGGTTTTCTCTACCTAACGGGGATTTGGTTGGGAAACGTTCCTTAGTCAAACAGTCGTGGTTTATTAACAATTCCCTCTGCCACACACGGGGAATGCAAGCTCCCACAGCCTCCCCTCCCGCCTGGGCACAGCAGGCCGAGCTGCTGCTTCACATCAAGGATCATTTTAGGGTTTTGCTGATATTGCTCCAAAAAGTGAAGTGTCCTCAATTCCCACCCCCTCAAGAGCCGTCAGTGGGGCCCAGCCAGGCCTGGGTGACTCCTTCGGGACCAGGACATCACTTTGCCCCCACCAAATGCCACCTGGGCAGAAAGCAGAGCCCAGGAAGGAGCACCCAGCATTTCACATCTGGAGACTCGGGGGGCTGGGGCTGCCCTGGTCACCCCCCACACTCATCCCGCTTTTAATTGCAAAAAGAGCAGACCGCACCCCTGGACGGCTCAGGAATAGCCCCTCATTTGCATATGTAACGACTTGTGACATTATACATCGAGCAGCCCTCAATTAAGTTACAAATGGGTTCAATTTTCATTTTCCCTTTGAAAATGTCATTGCCTGTTTGGGAGGAATGTCTGAACAGTGGCAGAGGAGAGCAGCTGGGACTGGAAGCTCTAAGGGAGGAGCTCAATAACACTGCAAAGAATTTCTCATCAAGAATTTCCCCACAAAGTGCTTTTTCCATCAGAAAATGCTCATTCATCAGAGTAAAAATTTTCCATAGAAGCACTTCAGCTCAGTGAAGCATTTCTGTGAGTTGGTCCCCAAGGCCAGGGTGGGATTTTTGGCCAGACTCTGCAGAGCGGAGACCAGCTCTGACTCCTCGCTTTCACAGGGGCACAGAATGGTTTGGGGTGGATGGGACCTTCACGATCATGTCCTTCATGCAGGGACACCTTCCACTAGGCCAGGCTGCCCAGGGAACTCTGCTGTCCCTCAGCAGCCCCCGGGATGGAGATCTCCCACCCTTTTCCAGGCACTGCTCCCGTAGGACATCCCACATCCCTGCACTGCGAGTGTGCCATGCTCACGCTCACCCTCACCTCAGCCAGCACCCAAACCAGACCCACCCCTCCTCCTCTTCCAGGGCCTGTAAAAGGGTCAGGAGGTTAATCCCCACCAGAGGAAGGTATTTTTTGAAATCTTTCATTTTTGGCACAACAAAACCCACTTCAATTATATTCTAAAGGGAAAAGGAAACAGAGCTGGGTAGAGCTGTGACCCACATGTAGCATTTTTTTTGGTCAGGATCACTCATTTTTACCCCAGGTTCAGGCTCCTGTCACCGCAGTTTTATGTCCTTGCAATTCCATTGGCACCGATGAAATGGCCCGTGAAAGCGTGAACTGCCAGTGAACCTGTAATCAGTCTCAACGTGGGCAGCCCAGAGCTCCTCCACGCTGGCATTATACTCTTCAAATTCTTTAAATTGTTACTTTTCCAGCAAAAGTCAGGCTGCTGTAAAGCCAAAGAGTGCACAATGACCTTGGGGCGCCCCGGCCCGAGCCCGGCTGTGGAGAATTCCTGTTGAGCACCGTGGGGCCTGGGAATGACCCATCGTGGAACCAGGACAAAGCTCCCCGAGCTGTCCCCTCCTGTCCGGCACAACCCCTCCCCGAGGGGCACACGGACACCCCACAGCAAACCACACATCCCCAGAATCCCAGACTGCTGTGGGTGGGAAGGAACCTTAAAGCCCATCCAGTGCCACCCCTGCCATGGCAGGGACACCTCCCACTGTCCCAGGCTGCTCCCAGCCCCAGTGTCCAGCCTGGCCTTGGGCACTGCCAGGGATCCAGGGGCAGCCACAGCTGCTCTGGGCACCCTGTGCCAGGGCCTGCCCACCCTCACAGGGAGGGTGGCAGTGCCCAAATCCCCCTCAGACTCCCCCTTTTTGGGAAATGCAGAGAGAGATGACGTAGAAATGCATTCACACACCTCAGGGAGAGGAAATGTTTAAACCCAGATGTAAAAACATCTTGGTTAAGGGTCAACAATTGATTAAAAAATGGATTACTGAGAAAAAAGCATGGGAAAGCTCTAGGGGGTTTGTTGGAGTGTTTTAATAGTTCTTAAGCTCAGAATTTCCCTTTCATTGATTTGTGTCTTTCCTTGAAATGCTGCAAAAGAGAGAAAAAAAAAGAAGATATAACATTTGTTTTGTTTCTGCAGGAAAACTCAACCCATTTCCTCTTGAGTCTGCCTAAACCATGATTTAATTTCATTGTTTTGGTATTTGCAGAGTAAATCAGGAACAATCGAAGTTTCTCTCGGCCTCAGGTGGGGTGTTGGGAACTGTTCCTGTATCCATCAGGTTGCTTCCATGGATTGTGGGGTGCCTGATGCTGATCTCTATTTCCAGCAGCGCAGAAGGACCCACCCAAAGGGAATTGATGACCCTCAGACAAGAAACCCTGACTTTCTTTGCCATTTGACTTTTCTCAGTTCCTGTACCAGATGCAATTTTAGGGATTGAGAGCTGAATATGGTTCTTGTATTGTCCCTGTTCTAGAAAGCAGCAGAGAAAAAAAATACAGTTCAAATTATGAGCTTCCTCCACCTTTTTCACTTGTAAATCTGTGTATTTTAAATCAAGTTTTATTTCTGTCCATTATAGACATTCCATAAATCTTTGATTTATATAACTAAACACAATGTTATATAAAAACATCCATTTAATTAACATTCCACAGTCTTAGGGGCCTGCACTCTTCTCCTGCTTAGGTGAATCATTAGGGGCTCATCTGTCATTTAAACTAAAATATTCTTTGGATTGAGATACAATATTTAAAGCTGCTCACTGTAAATCCAACCCTGAAATATGTCTGTGCTCAGAAGCCTTTTGTTCACAAAGCCCTGACAATTAAAATGTGCTAATGACATGCAGATTATTGCAAATTCATCATGCTGAATTTCTGTTGATGAGAGTTTGAATAGACACTGAACCATCACCCAGGGACAGGAGTGGGGGAGCTGCACTGTGAGATTCCCGATTTCCTGGGGTGCCAAAGCACCACAGGACACGGAGCCCTGCGCCAAGGGAAAGCACGAGGGCAAAATGTTTTACAAAAGACAAGAGGGGGCAAAGCCAAAACCAAGAGGAACTGCAGGAGCTGGCTGAGGCTGCGCAGGGACCCAGCCCCTGCAGGGACCCCTTGTCCCCAGTCCCTCTGCAGCTCTCCTGGAGCCCCTTTAGGCCCTGCAAGGGGCTCTGAGGTCTCTCTGGAGCCTTCCCTTCTCCAGGTGAGCCCCCCCAGCTCTCCTGGCCTGTCAGACACACCCAGTCCCTGGCCAGCACTACCTGCCCTTCACACTCGCAGTTCTCCGACCTGCGGTTCCTGGAGCAGTCCCTCGCTTGCAGCGAGCTCTGCAGCCCTGTGCTCCGCAGTGATGAAACAGCTGCACAGATCCCCCGGGCAGCACTGCCCAGACCCTCTCGCTGGGTCTTTATCTCTACCCTGAGCCTTTCTCTGGGAGGAGGTGAGATCAACCCTACCAGAAATGCTAATTTTACTCGCGTCATTTTTACTGCCTCAGAAATCCGTTTCCGTTCTCTTGTAGGCGAGAGCGGCTCGGAAGCAGGGACAGCTGGTTCCAAACGCTTCCAGGAGCGGCTCCTTGCACTGAACAGGCAGCTCTGGCTGAGGCTGCCCCAGCCGCAGCCCTTCCCTCAGATCCTCTCCGTGGATCCCGCTCCTTCCACTCCTGCATGCCTGCGACTCACAGCAGCAGCCACTGCGGAGCAACCTGCCATGGAAGTTCCCGAGGCAGCTCCGCAGAGCAGGGCCTTGGTCTGGGCATCTCGGCCTCACACGGGCACAGGCCCCACCAGCCCCGACCCCGTGAGAACACAGCCAGAACCTTCTCCTTGGCAGGACCTTCTCCCTCTGCACAAGTCCCTGACAGGAGGGGGCAGCCGGGGGGGTTGGGCTCTGCTCGCAGGGAACAGGGACAGGAGGAGAGGGAACGGCCTCAGGCTGGGCCAGGGGAGGCTCAGGTTGGATATTGGGAAAATTCCACCACCAAAAGGGGTGTCCAGCCCTGGCACAGCTGCCCAGGCCGGTGCTGGAATGCCCATCCCTGGGGGGAATTCAAAGCCGTGTGGATGTGGCACCTGGGGACATGGGGCAGTGGTGGCCTTGGCAGTGCTGGCAGTGGTTGGACTCGATGCTCCCAGAGGGCTTTTCCAGCCTAAACTATTCTGTGATTCCATGAACTTGGTGCCCCTCACTGCTCCACCAACACTTCCCATTCCACTGTCAACACACAGGCAGGACACTTTTTGGGGAGATCTACAAGGCCAAGGTCCACCTCAGAGTCCTCTCCTGGCTAAAGGACCTTCCCTGCTAATTGGTTTCTTGGACTGAAGCACTAAATCATGCTATTTTCTCTCTGTAATTCTAACCCATGAGCCTGAGAATTTCTGTGTTAATCTTCGCTGCAAAACAGACAGCCCACATCCTTCACCAAGCTCTGATCTACCCAAACAAAGCCCCAGCAAACTGCACAAGGATGAGTCAGCGCACAGCAGGCTGAACCCAGGGCACAGTCCTGGGGCTTCATCTCCAACTGCTACCAGAGCTCATATAACCTGATTCCTTTCTAGGGAGCACCCAGGAAATGAAGTCTTACACAACGTGGGAGAGGGAATAAGTGAGAAATTTGCACGCTTCAGGCTCTGGTAGCAAAAAAATTACTTTGAGAAGTATTTTCAGTTGAGCTGATTAAGAAACAATTTGTTTCCCTAATTATTCATAACTAATAAATGGTTAAATACCTCATTTTATAATAAAGCAGCTAATTTTCCGAGTTCTTTGCTCGATTTGTAGACTAACAGATTTGTTTGAAGTAGTACATCGATGTTTTACTCTCAATAAATAATGTTACATATTCTGTCTCCTTCAAAGGGCTGGGCTGCATTTCCAGGTGTTTGTGGGGCAGAATCATCTGCACCTCACCCTGAGGAGAGAATCCAGCACCACCAGCAAGGAGAAACCAGTAAAGCCACAGGAAGCCACATCCCAAGCAGGGGCAGATCAGTGCAGTTCTCCCAGGATAATGGATTTACTCAGGTCAGGACCTGACCCAGCAAAGGCACTGATTTGTCTCTCTTTTCTTTAATTTCCTCCAGATTTCTGATGAGTTCTCAGGCCAGGAGAGGAGGCAGTGCTCCAGCTCCACATTGCAGTGCTGGATCCAAGGAAGGTGCAATGTGGAATGATGGACAGCGGCCGATTCACACAGAAACATCCGCTGTGTGCAGGACACACCGAGGCCCTGCAGGTGTCAGAAATGCCCCGCCACCGTGGCCTTGCAGTTTACCAGCTCCAAGCCTCTCATTAAGTCTCCTTGACAGGAGGATTCCGTTACGGGGTTTGGAGGAGGAAAGCAAAGCCAAGCCCCAAACCTTGGGCTTGCTCATGTCCCAGTGTGGTGGACAGGAGTGGGAGTGGCTTTGCAGGGTCTGAGGCACTGGTGAATTACAAATTTTACTTGCCGTTACTGCTAAAAATACTTATCACTGAGTCTGTATTAAAAAGAGAGCAAATGAAGAACAACATTTGGCTTTTTTGGGAAGCACTGACCAGAGCACATCTCAGGGATCAGGCCTTGCTCTGTGGCAGCTCAGAATGGGATCGCAGGGTGCAGAGGTCTAGAAATACAACAGATGGAATTAAAATGGAGAAAGAATATCCAAACACATTGCCCAGAGAAAGCAAGCGTGGAGTTTTCTGCCTCAGACACTTTATTTGAGCAATATTGCCTAGCAAAGAGTCTGCACTGGGAGAAATCTACTTGATGTATTTCTAGATTTACTAGGAGGCGATCTTTGAGAACCCTGAATTTTGGTAGATTTGTTCCTTATTTGCTGCTAATCATCTCCTGCTGGAGAGTTGTGAGCCTGCAGCAGGGTCACCACAAACTGTCTGAATCCCAAAACAAGAGGCTGAGTCACACCACCAGCCTGTAAAGCAGTGACGCCCCCACAGAGATACCAGGATGACTAACGTGGGTTTGTGTTCTCAAGAGAAACAGCTCCCAATTTGCCTCTGAACTGGCAGCATGACAGTGATGTTTGGAAACTTGAAATCTTGATATTTAAGGTGTATTTTGCTGCCATGTCTCCGTGCCAGGAGCACAATGTGTGTTGGGTTGGAAGTGGATTTGAAAGGTCAAGTCAACCCAAGCCGAAGGTTTAACTCTGAATGGGGACTCCAAATGATTCATTCATCTTAAATTACACATTAGGCCAACATTTTATTACATTAATGTAATGGCCACCCACTCACCCTATTACCAGCAGGACCTGCCTCTAACAGCAATATTACTCATGGGTCTTCCACACTAATGTACAACTGCATCTATATTTTAACACTTGGGGAGGGAAAAGCCAAACTGGACCTGTGTGGAATTCCGATTCCCTGCCAAAACCTGTTTCAATTGGCAGCATGCAACTTTAATGAGGGGTTTTGTGATAGTTTGGAGCCTGGCACTCTGAGCAAGCCTGAATTTTAATTTTGAGTTATTCAACAACAGAGCCAGGCACACATTAACAGAAAAGCAATTACTCCTGACATCCCAGCACTTCCCCCATGTCATTCCAGAGCAGAAATGGGAGATGAATGGGGACTGCAAGTTACAGAATGAAAACTGAGGACAGTCAAAGTGCTGCTCTTCATTCCAAAAAGGGGGATTCAAGGCTTCAAAGCACAGGAGACTCAAGGACAGTTAACGTTAAGCAAAGTTTAGGCTCCCACTTGTCCAATCAGTGAATTTTTCAAAGGCAGAATTAATGACAAACTGGCTGGGACAGGCACTGACAGAGACCTTGGACATGTGAAATAATGTCCCTTCTCTGCCTGTGCCTCTGTGCACAGAGCAGGGAAAAGGCTTGAGCAGGGAGGGGGAGGCGGGGTGGGGATGGAATAGGGATGGGATGGGGATGAGGCTAGGGAGGGGCTGGAGCCTGGGGTGGGATGGGATGGGATGGGATGGGATGGGATGGGATGGGATGGGATGGGATGGGATGGGATGGATGGGGGAGCGAGGCTGTGGTGCTAGGGAGTGCTCATCCCCCAATCTGCTCCAGTGCCCAGACACTCTAAAGTGTCCACAGGAGTGCCATCAATGAGATGAATTAATGGGATCTCCCTCTGATCTAACATCTGGAGGAGCTGAACTCCTGCAAGGACCTCCCAATTACAGGTGTATTCCTGGAAGCTTCAAAGGCCCTGCTTTTGAAAAAGGAAGATTTGATCATTTCCAGGGCAGATGCCGAGATAAGAAGGAGCTGGGCTCCGTGGCACCTCACCACACAGACCTCCAGAGGAGGCTGCTATATTTAGATCTGCTATCTGCATGTATGCATAATCAAGTGGCTCACTACATTATTCACAGAAATATGCAAATGAGATTTACGTGCCGTGCATTTTCTAGGCTCTAATTTCAGAAATAAGTTTGGGCAAATTCCGAGCGGGTTCTGGGAGGAAAATGAGCCAAACTGTAAACTGGAACAAACTACAGAAGTAATTCTTCGGGAATTATTACAGCCTCAGACCCACACACAACTGGAGCTGAGAGGACGCTGAGGGAATAACCAGCATGTTACTCACAGTCTTAATATTACTTCAAAGTTCATTCTCCTCACATTGGCCTGGCTTAGCACAAGAATCACCTAATTGTCTGATAAGTACATGCAAAATTACTTCTAGTGGGTGCCGTGTCATATGCAAATTGAGCCTGTTAGTGATAGCAGTCAAAATAATTATATTTGCTGCTCACAGGAACAGCCACTGAACACCACTGGGCAAAATGAGGTTTTATGAACAAGCGAAAAAAAGTCAAAAAAATAAAATTCCATGTTTTCTTCGCTGTTCAATATGCATAAAAGTACCTGCAGGAATATTGTGCTAAAAATCTGCCATGCAGCCCCACAGAGCACACTTTTAATAACAATTGTATCATCACCCACTAATCCAAAACTGACACTGTTTGTCCTCAGGTATTTGCAGAATTCTGCTTTATCGCTCCTGATTGGAAAAATGCAAATTATGCTTTTTTCCTTCTATTTTCCATTCACATAGCAAGTGAGAAAGCCTTTCTAACTCATTAAAAAGCTCATTTGTCACATTCTTTTCCAATTAACTTTGGCCCTTTGTTTTCCACATTCAATCCATTTCTGGAAGGCGTTGCTTCCCACCAGCTCCAAACCCGTGCCTGCCAGAGAAGGGACTAATCCTGACCCACTGGTGTCACACAGAGCAAAACTCTCCTACTCCCATCCTCCTCCATTCTCCACTCTTTTGGAGAGAGTCCGGAGGAGGCTCCAGGATGATCAGAGGGATGGAGCAGCTCTGCTGGGAGGAAAGGCTGGGAGAGCTGGGGGTGTTCACCTGGAGAGGAGAAGCTTTACGGTGACCTCATTGTGGCCTTGCAGGGCCTGAAGGAGCTACAAGAAACACGGAGAGGGACTATTTCCAAGGGATGGAGTGAAGGACACAGGGAATGGCTTCCCACTGCCAGAGGGCAGGGATAGATGGGATATTGGGAAGGAATTGTTCCCTGGGAGGGTGGGCAGGCCCTGGCACAGGGTGCCCAGAGCAGCTGGGGCTGCCCCATCCCTGATCTGGCCAAGGTCTCCTCCTCCTCCTGCTCCTCCTCCTCCTCCTCCTCCTCCTCGAGGATTTTTGGCAGCAGAGACATGTCTCACATGGACAGTCCAGACACCTCATTAAGAAATTTATGCTTTAACACTGGTGGAAATTGGCTTTGTACATTCTTTCCCTATTGGACTTGTGCAGAAAAGGTCAAAGTTTCGTTTGAGTGCTTATGAAATATTTGGTAGCCTTGGATGGAGAATGTCCTTCACACAGAAAGCATCATAATTAACCCCAAATCACTGAGCATACCTAGAGTTTGTTAAAAGGGAAATAACACCAGCAGGAAGCCATAAATTTTTGAACTTCTGGTGTCTCCAAGCTGCTGCAGATACCAGTGGCATTAAAAACAAGGCTTAGGTGTTCAGGTAGCTCTAGTGCTAAATAAAGAAGTCTCGTTGCATCCACACTTTACTGTTACTACTTTTAGATAACTCTTCTTTCTCCTCTCTGTTTC
Source organism: Rhagologus leucostigma (assembly GCA_013397725.1). NCBI lineage: Eukaryota > Metazoa > Chordata > Aves > Passeriformes > Rhagologus > Rhagologus leucostigma. The sequence continues at coordinate 413,722 of VZTD01001808.1, forward strand.
TCTGCCTTTTTCCATCCACCTGCAGAATTGCCATGTTAAGACTTAACCAGGAAAAAATTTGTCTCTCCCTGAGTGTTAGTGTGAAATTGCCTGTGAGATCAGCAGAATAAGGGACAGTTGTGTGTCCCTTGTCAGTGCACACAAAGCTCTTCACAGAAGCCACAAGTGGAAGTAGGAAATTATTATTACGGGACCACTCAGAAATGTTGGTTGAAACCTGGAACAGAAAATACTTTTTTCCTGTTCTTCCAGGATTTCTTTCCCCAAAAAGCTCAGTACAAATCTGTTTATGGAAATTAATTCTAATGGCTTCATAGAATCTTCTGTTCCCACTGTAACACTTCACATTACACAAGTCTTGCCACAAAGGAGATAATAGGCATGGGATATATTGAATTAGTAGATAAAGTTCTTATCTGTTCCTCTACATTACTTCCCTGGGTCTGAAATGACAAGTCATAGTTATTAAAACCATGGCAAATTGCCTGTGATTAACAAGGAAATAAATATATTATCCTAATAGAATTATCTCCTCCATCTGAAGCCCATGACAATTTCTGACAACCATCCCTGAAAAACACTTTGCATTCCAGTTACCCAGAGGTCTGAGGAGAACATCCTGAGCCATTAATGAAATGACCTTGCAATTAAAGCACATCCTGTAGAGCTGGATCCCTCCTGCTGTGGGGGCCTGGTGGGACAGAGCGGGAACTTCAGGTATCTCCTGAAGGGAAACGGGAGTTCACCAGTGAGGGACTGGGTATGAACAGCTGTGAATTTTCAGTAAAGAATGCTATAAATGAAATATAAGCTGAAGGAGGGCGGATTTAGATGGAATATTGGGAAGGAATTGTTCCCTGGGAGGGCGGGCAGGCCCTGGCACAGGGTGCCCAGAGCAGCTGTGGCTGCCCCTGGATCCCTGGCAGTGCCCAAGGCCAGGTTGGACACTGGGGCTGGGAGCAGCCTGCGACAGTGGGAGGTGTCCCTGCCCATGGCAGGGGTGGCACTGGGTGGGCTTTGGGGTCCCTCCCAACCTAAACCATTCCATGATGCTGTGAAATATTGAGAACTCCTGGATTTTCTAAAACAACAATAAACCTTCCAAATTGAAAATTAAGTGGTTTTCTACGTAGGGCATTTCTTAATCACGGGAGGTTTATAAACTGCTCTGCCACACACAAATCATCTCTGAATCTCTTGGGCAGAGCCTCCTCCCGCCACAGAGCAGAAGGGCTCCAGCTGTGCCTCCACAACCCAAGCCAGACTGAGGCTAAAGCAAAGCAACACAGCCAGAGATGGACCCCAGCAAACCCTGAGTTTTGTGCCCATCTCAGAGCCAGTCCCCGGCACTGTCCAAGGCTGGTTATCCCACTGCCATGGGCTTCCAAGCTTTTGGATGGAGACAGGCTCACACCAGCCCGGGCTGAGCAGGCTGGACACACCCACAAGCTGCTCCCCAGCCCGCTGGTCCCTCAGGGGGAACACCAACACAGAGCTCTCCTCCTCGGAGCACCCAATCCAAACCAGCTGGCACCCAGGGACTGGGGTGCTCAGTGAGCAAAGCCCACTCAGGAACAGGCTCTGAAGTGGGATCACCCATTATTTTCATTATGCCAGGTAAGTTTAAAAGCCAGCTCAACATTCAGATCTTGTTCTTCCATCCTTATCAAGACAGGCGACCTGAAATGCTCTCCAGCACGGCTCTGGGAAAGGGGAGTCAGCAGTGCTTCAGACTGCAGTTGTTCAGAGCAGAGATTCCACAGAGGATGCTCCCTCTGAAAAAGCTAAAACCAAAACTGTGTTATGACCTGGAGGGAAGTGCTCTTGTCTGCAGCCAGGCCTGCTGAGGGATGTTATGAGCAGCAATAACAGAATTTGTTTCACAGAAGCACGAGGAGTATTTTGGAAATGATTGTCAGGATGGGAATCCTGTTTCTCTTGGCACCAAACAAACACACAGCAATAAGTATTTTCCTGATAACAGGAGATTAAAGCTGGAAATGGGAACTGCAGAGAGAGATGAACAGCATCCAGCCCCAAATTCCAGCAGGGCCAGAGTGACTGGGTCAGGCAGCAGCAGGAGCCAGGGCCCACCCACTGCCAGCAGAGGATGTGTGGACCACTCTCATTTCAGTTTTACCACTGGCAGTGACAGCTGGACAGGCAATAAAAAGAAAATGAAGCCTGGGTGAGCCATGGCTTTCGAGAACATGGGATCAGAAATCAGTGGGAAGCCACATCTCAGCACCCCAGGGTCTTACAGCACCTTTGCCCCCCTGGTACTGCTCAGGTTTCCCATTTGGGTGTGAAAACCATCAGTGCCACCGATGCACAAGCACTGCTTTGTGTTTAAATACTTCCTAAGTACAACCAAAGCTCTTGCAGAAACTTCTTTCTCTGACAAATTCGGCTTTCCTGCAGTCAAGCCAGCCTAAAAAACAGCCTCTGCATTCCTTTAATGAGGCTTCCTTTAATATTTAGACCAAAATATTATGATTGTAGTTATTAATTAGGCATTCCCTAAGTACTGTTTATCTTTGTATTTGAGTCATTTCCTGAGAGTATCTTCATGAAAGCACCTGCCAATTCGGCTCCAGAAATCACACACAAAACCAATCTGCATTTTCCAGTCACACCCCTTCTGTTCTGAGTAATGACAGCTTAAATCAGTCATCAGCAGAGCCGGGCTCGCTGTGGCACAGGCAGGAGCTCTGACATGGAAATCGATGTTTGCACTCGCAAATCGATGAGGGAGTGGGGAGCGACCCTTTGAAGGCTTCACCCGACAGCTGTGCCCTGACACAGCCACGGGCTGCAATTACAGCAACAGGCACTACAGAACAAGAGAGACAGAGAAATCTGGTAAAAAAAACCCCAAACACACAATTAAAAAAAACCCCAACACAACTCCCTAAGATCAGCAGGGAAGGGAATAATCCTGAATCCAATTTATCCCCTCTAAGTGCCACCCACCAGCACATTACTAAGCCAATGCACCAAGTAACCTTCGTAATCAAAGCTAGTAAGAAGAATAAATGATCTAAAGAACAGATCCAAGATTAATAATAATAATAAAAAAAAAAGTTCTAAGCAGATGTTTTCATTCTTTTATTTCTCTGTGTTGCTACCAAAGCAGCTCTGTACTGGAATGCCTTCACGGGAATGCCTTCCAGATCAGCTGGCACTTATGGTTTAAAAACATTCCTGCGGTAACACAAGTGTAAAATGGTTGTTGTAACTGTTTAATTACCCACAAGAGAGGTTATGCTACTATATCTTATATAATAATTACGGGTGTTGAAGTCCTAGGCCGTGAGCCTCAGCACAATGGTGGAGAAAAGGAGGCTCAGGGGGGCCCTTGTGGCTCTGCACAAGTCCCTGACAGGAGGGGGCAGCCGGGGGGGTCGGGCTGTGCTCCCAGGGAACAGGGACAGGAGGAGAGGGAACGGCCTCAGGCTGGGCCAGGGGAGGTTTACTTTCAATATTGGGAAAATTTATTCATGGAAAGGGCTGTCCAGCCCTGGCACAGCTGCCCAGGGCAGTGCTGGAGTCCCCACCCCTGGAGGGATTTAGAAGCCACATGGATGTGGCACTTGGGGACATGGGGCAATGGTGGCCTTGGCAGTGCTGGCAGTGGTTGGACTCGATGTTCCCAGAGGGTTTTTCCAACCCCAATGCTTCTGCAGGTCTGTGATTTCCAGGTGTGAAGCAGTGAGGTTTCCAAAGTACACTGGGGTCACTCTGGATTCACTCTGGAGGACATGGGCAGAAGGACCAGGGAGGCAGATCAGAGCCACAGAAGTGTCAGGGGGAAGGGACCTCTGGAGATCACCTCATCCAACCCCCCGGATCTATTTGTAGATGGATCTCTGTCTCTGCAGCTCTCAGATACTCTACAACAGGTGAGAGATTGACAGAGTCCTGCTGAATCCCCACATGAATTCCTTGTCCCCGCTGAGCTCACACGTTTCAGGTCTGGTTCTGACCTGGCCTCGCTGGCTCTCAGCAAGGCTGGACTGTGACCAGGGTCCCCAGCAGGAGCTGGGGTTGGCAGAGCCCTGGGAGCACCACGTGGCCCAGCACAGGACAGACACCTTGGGGTAAAGGGCTGAGCTTGGCCAGAGCAGGAGAGACTGAGTACATCCTACAGCCGAAAGAAGATGAGACTGGATCAGCACCTGCTCAGCCAGGGAAAATGAGGAAAAACAGATTATCCAATATCTAAATTTAATCTCTTTACCTCCACACACCTGAATTCCAAACACACTTGGGATGAACTTATAAACTGTTTAAGGCAATTAATTCCATCCCATACTCAGGAGAAGGGCAGCACAGGTCAGCTGGTCTCTTGGAATGAGGAGAGGATCGTGCATCACACACAGTGTGCCTGGCAGAAGGAACATCCCAACCAACTCAAGGTGGCACCTGGAGCTCTAAAACATCACATTTGTATTGGATTTGTCAGTTATCCATCTTCCAGTCAATACTTCAAACACGAGTTTACTGAAATTCATTTCTGTAGCAAATCCAAACATCATGTACACTGCAAAGTGGTTTTTTGAAACAAACATGATGTACACTGTTTGGAAAAAAATCCTTAGTTTTAGAGGAAATTGTACTGTGTGAAAGAGGAAAATTAATATTACTGAAAACCTTTCCATTGTGAGTTCTCTGGTTTTGAACAGCAGCTTCGAGCAAGGTGCCAAGGGAACACCTACAGAATTCAGAGTATTATTTCAGTTCCGGGTGTGACTCAGTTTCTACCTAAACTGAAATGACACTGGATGCAGCCTCAGCCATGGACACCCCACCTGCTCATCCAACCCCTCAGTGGTTGGAAAAATCTGGGTATTAGCATAAAGTGATACTTTTAAATTCCCATTTGCATGAAGGATTGCGCATCTGGGGGACAAAAGGACATTTGTGTGCACAGGCTGGGGCAGGGGCTGAGGCAGCATCATGGGAATGCTGGAGGAGAAAAACTTTGGGTTAACCACCATCAGTGCTTTGGCAGAATTGAGCTTGGAAAGAGGCCACATCTTCTTTAAAAGGGGGAATTGAAACTTTAAACTGGCAGAGGGCAGGGCTGGATGGGATACTGGGAAGGAATTGTTCCCTGGGAGGGGGGGCAGGCCCTGGCACAGGGTGCCCAGAGCAGCTGTGGCTGCCCCTGGATCCCTGGCAGTGCCCAAGGCCAGGCTGGACACTGGGGCTGGGAGCAGCCTGGGACAGTGGAAGGTGTCCCTGCCATGGCAGGGGTGGCACTGGGTGGGCTTTGGGGTCCCTTCCAACCCAACCCACTCTGGGAATCTGTGGTTCTATGGAATTTTCCAGAATTCCAATAACGTGTTTTCCAATCCTGTTCCCACAACATCAAAGCCATGGAGGATTTGGGAGCCTGGTAATATCTCAGACCCAAAGCTGTGGCCACCACAGGAGCCGAGGAGCTCTGCCCAGAAGCTTGCCCAGGCAGGACAGGTCCCACTCAACATCCTTCCCAGCTGTGCTGCTGGGGAGATCCCCCAGAAGCAAAACGTCCCATCAGCAAAACCAGAACCAGCGCTGTGGAACAGCCGGAACGCTCTCCAGGGCTTTGCCAATCCTCCTGTTACCATAGAAACAGGACAGGAATGCTGCCAGAAGCAAAGGGAACAAAGGGGTCTTTTTGGTCCCTCCTTATCTGTCCAGTCATGTGAAATTTGTGTGTCAGAGAATCACAGAATCATCAAGGTTGGAAAAGTCCCCTGAGCCCAAAACCATTCGGCACTGCCGAGGCCACCAGTGATCCATGTCCCCAAATGCCACATCCACAGGGCCTTTAATTCCCTCCAGGGATGGGGACTCACCCCTGCCCTGGGCAGCTGTGCCAGGGCTGGGCAGCCCTTTTCAGGAGGAAATTCCCCCAGTGTATACCCTGAGCCCCCCCTGGCCCAGCCTGAGGCCGTTCCCTCTCCTCCTGTCCCTGTTCCCTGCGAGCAGAGCCCGCCCCCCCCGGCTGCCCCCTCCTGTCAGGGAGTTGTGCAGAGCCACAAGGGCCCCCCTGAGCCTCCTTTTCTCCAGGCTGAGCCCCTTTCCCAGCTCCCTCAGCCGCTCCTGCGGCTCCAGACCCTTCCCCAGCTCCGTTCCCTGCCCTGCACACCTTCCCCATCCCTGCCCTGCAGGTCCCCAGGAGCCACGGGGGAAGGTACCACACACCCCAGTGAACACCAGTGGGGCTGCTGGGGCTTCACCACCATCCTTGCACAGCAACAGCACGTGACCTGCATGGGCCTAAACTGTGGGATTTTTGGTCAAAAATAAAGATACATCTGGGCAAGGAAGGGGGAGATGAAAAGCCTGAGTCAGTCTGGTCTCCAAATTAGAGGTGTTGGTAAAGAAGTCAGTCTGGGTACCGGTGAGAGGCTAAGGGTAGATCCTGGATTAGCTCCACCTCTGCTGTAATCCAGAGCACCTTCAGATTTCGGGTTTATTCATGGGGTTATTCTCTATCTGAAGGAACTATTTCCTTTCTGACCTGAGAATAAAGACTTAGAACTTTCCTATTTAAGCACCCACTTGATAAAAACCTTAATTTGCATTTGCAACGTGAATGTTTTTCCCTACATAAAGCGACTGGAAGGAGCAGAGGTTCAGAGCGAGTGCACTTCACCTGCCCTTCAACCAGCCCCGAGGGCCCTGTTCACAGGGTTTGCCTGAGCACAGCCCTCGGGCCTGGGCTCAAGGACAGAACTGCTTCAAGGCTGAACTACTTCCTGCTGTCCTGTCTGGCTTTTGATGCTCTCGTAGCGGCAGCTGGCACGGGGACTGCAGATCTACGTTAGCCCTGCCTGGGCTGGAGCTCTCCCCAGGATAGAGGGGCTGCTCTGTGTCCGGCTCCTGCAGCAGGAAGGGCCTGGGTCCCGCCGGGATGTGGACAAGAGCAACACCTTCAGGGGAAGGAACGTGAACATGGGGACGTGTCACCTGCCCCAGGACAGGGCCCTGAGGGTGTCCCAGAGCTGTCTGTAGCTCTTCTGTCCGAGCTACGGCCGGGCCAGAGGGGAACAGAACCAACTCCTCCCACAACTTGACATTTCAGTCATAGAATCATGGAATGGTTTGGATGGGGAAATTCACAGGATCCCAGACTGGTCTGGCTTGGGAGGACCTTAAACCCCATCTCACTCCTACCCTGCCATGGGCAGGGACACCTTCCACTAGCCCAGGTTGCTCAGAGAAGAATTTAACTTCATTTTCATGAACACTTATCTTTCAATTTATCACCCAGACCTCCTTATTATGGCCTATTATGATCTGAGCTTTTTATAATTACCAGTTTTTAAGCACAGTTCTGTCTCTTTTCCCCTCAGCTCAGATAAGGACTTATCTCCCTCAAGCAGACAGAGAACATCCCTGGCCAGCAAAGCCCAGGACTCAGCCCGAGTTTCCCAGCCCAGGTGGCCCTGGCTGGTGCAGGGGCTCAGCCTCCCGCCCAGAGCCCTGCTCCCCTCCCAACAAACAGTGTTTCCTCCATCTGGAGCTGCTTTTTCTCAATCTGTCCTTCTTTCCATCTCGTTCAATGTCTCCATCTCCTCCCAGTCCTGCTCCCTCCACTTGTTTCTCCTCAGAGCGATGTGATCGACCTTTTCACCTCTTCTTGAAGCCTCCACCTCCTGCCCCTCCTTCAGTTCTTTATCTGCATCCACAAACCCTCCTCCACGAGGCTCCAAAAGCAGCGCCCCCAGCCCAGGCTGCTGTGCTGCCCCTGCAGGTGCAGCCCCTCCCTGTGCCCAGGTACCCCCAGCTCCCCGCGAGGGCAGTTCAGCCCTGACCCTCTGTTTGTGGCTCCCACTGGCCCCAAAGCCCTGCAGCACCAAAGCAGCAGCAACCTCAGCTCCTGTTCCACGTCTGCCAGTGACGGGAGGCACTGCAGGGGCCAAATCCTGCCCTATTTAGTTCTGTTTGTTAAATAACAACCCTTTGTTTTCCACACCAACCACCCTCCAGGCTCTGTAACAAAGCTTATGGGTGTGGGTAAGTTATTTTCTTCAGAAAAGCACATCTCTCAATCCCACTATTCCCTGTGCTGCTGTGTTCACCCCCCGCCCCGTGCAGTGGGTTTTAAGTGGTGTAACAGATTAATCAGTTCGTGGCTTATTCTCCAGTCTGACTTTTTGGATTTTTAGGGGCTTTTATAAATGTTTAAGGTTGGATTGTGCAGAGGTACAAAGCACACAACACAGCAATAAGAAAACCTGTAAAAATAGTAGTTCACACAAGTCAAACAAATACAGCATGGCGAGAGCAAGGTTAGAATCAGCACTTTAGGTAAACCTAGGAAAAGATGAGATTTTAGATGGATTTTTGAAAAGGGCAAATTTTGAAATGGCAGCGCAGCGGAGGGAGGAAATCGTTGTGCTCGCTGCACGTGTCACCTTCCAAAGGCAAACAGGGATGGTTCACCCGCCTTTAACCAAGGAAATGTTTCCTCCATTCAGCAGTTTAATGCCAACGATGAAGGCATAAAGTCAGGTTTTTTACAGGTTGCTACTGAAAAAAGGGCAATTGGTATCACAGCATGTGTTGGGTGTTGTTTTGGGATGCAGATTTAAACATCCAGGAACAGAAACAGTGAGGAAGGAATTGTTCCCTGGGAGGGTGGGCAGGCCCTGGCACAGGGTGCCCAGAGCAGCTGTGGCTGCCCCTGGATCCCTGGCAGTGCCCAAGGCCAGGCTGGACACTGGGGCTGGGAGCAGCCTGGGACAGTGGGAGGTGTCCCTGCCATGGCAGGGGGGGCACTGGGTGGGCTTTGGGGTCCCTTCTCACCCAAACCATCTGGGATTCTCTGCCTGTCCCCAAGGGAGCCGTGGCACCACACCTGGGGCACAACGAGACAGCAGCTCCTCAAGGCCAGGCAGGCTGGACTCCAGACGTGGAGCTCTGCCCTCCCTTCCGAAAATATTCCTGAAATTCCTTAAAGATGAATTCTTGAAATCTCACCAATTCAGCCTCTGATCCACTGCGGGCTGTACACTGAATCAAAATGCTTTGTTCTTGTGTTCAGAACTGCACTGGTTAAAAGCAGCTCTGCATTTTATCCCTCTATTGAAGCTGTTTGATAGGATCAGCTTTATTGGCTTGTCTTTGCTATTTTAAATTAGATTTGTTTTCCACACACTCTCTGATCCCTCAGAGTTTGCTCTGAGTGTTCCAAGTTAAACCTTTAAAGAGACATTTCTTGTGTAACCCAATTCTGTTACCTCTTGCTGCTTTGGTGTTCGGGCACTTTTAACCCACAGATGAAGCACCTTAACTCAAATATTCTCCATTTTTCCTAAATTAATCCTGTTAGCCAGTATGAAGGTAAGAGCATCAAGTTTCCACATGAGCCAGCAAATCAAGGCACCAGTTGGGCAGAAATCCATTTTTTAAAAGCCACAGGAAACATCCCAGGCTGGGCTCCATTTAATCTCCTATCCCTGCCCACAGATAACAGCTCCATCCACAGCCATCACAGCACTCCTGGCCACTTCTTCCTCTTATTTTTCACTGTGTAAAGCTGAAATTTCCCTTCTAGATCTCTTTTGATGAACCAATGATCTTTAGTAATATTTCTCTGCAAGTTATTTTTGCTGCAAGTTTAAAGACATCTTTTATTTTTAATGCCTCTGCAATTCTCAATATGTTCACTGGCATTTAAACTCCAAAAAGCCGGTGGGAAAATGAGATGTGCTTTAAATGAGGCAGCGCTGGCCATCTGTGTGTGAGGGGTTTGTTTTGAAACAGCAGCTCTGGGTGGTTCAACAACTGCTCAGAGCCAAGGGTGCCTCAGCTGCGAGCATGGCTCTGCCAGCCTGTGAGGAGATAACCCGGGATCCTGCCTGGCTGTGACAACTGCAGGCACTTTCAGATAAATTCAGCTTTAACTAAGTGGTGCAGCCCTGGCTGGGGCTCTGCACCCAAACCATGGCCCCCGGCCGTGCCCTGGGCACAGGAGCCATCCCCACACGCTCGGGCAGGAGGGGTTTTTCCAGGATCTCCCCCATTATTTTCACACCACACCTGTGTTTTTGTGGGTTTTTCCCCAAGAAGTGAACCCAGGGGCATCGCCTTGACATAGGATTCTAAAATAAGTCAGATATCTGCATTTTTTGGTAAAATAACACGACCCCCTTCTCCATTCTTCTGGACTGTCCAGCTACAACAGTTGAGTTGCACCTGGTTTGAGTTTTGCTCCCATCACAACCATAAAGGATGAATTTTTAAGAAGTGGCTGTGGCTCAACTCCACTGACACCTGAGAGTTGCAGAGTCTGAAACAGGAGCTACGGGAGCGCTGGAATCAAACCAATTTGGGAAAATAAGGAAATAAGAGGAAAAAGGTCAGATTCCCCTTAAGAGGTTATTACCTTGTATCGGTTGTACTTGCAGGGCTACAAATCCAGGCTGCAGGAGCACCTGGGATCACACACCAAGCCCGGTTCTGTTGCTGCAGAGACGGAGATTTGTCAGCCCAGTGAAGCGTTAGCGCTCAAATAAATGAGCGGTTTATTGACCTTTCAGTGATTGAGACAAAACTAAAAGGCAGAAACACTCCTGGAGCGGGCAGGCACCGAGGCCAGCACTCGAGAGGCTCCGGCTCCTGCTGGGAATGCAGCCCTGAAGGTCACGGGGAACACAGGGACCTGCTCACAGCCCCTGCCAAGCACCCCAAGGGCTCTGCCTTTCTGCTCACTTAACCACTTCTTGTGATGGCCACTTATCTGCTCCTTTGTCTTCTCTGCAGTAGAAGGACTGCCAGAATTTCAGGGGAAAAAAAAGAAAGGCCATTATCTTCCCATCCTGAAAGTATTCCTGATTTTTTGGTGGAGTCTCCATCTCTGGAAGTGCCCCAAACGCGTGTGGACGTGGCACCTGGGGATGTGGTTGGTGGTGACCATGGTGCTGCCGGGTGATGGTGGGACTGGGTGAATTTAAAGGTTTCTTCCAGCCTTAAGGATTCGGGGATTCCAAGGTGCCCAAAGCAGAGACAAGGAAAACACCCACAGGCAGCACCTTTGGAATTTCCAAATCCATATTACGAGTTAATAAGACAAAGGGGAAATGACTCCTTCTAAATAGTCCATTTCTCCAGAGTACAGTTGGTACCAGGCCAGTAACATTGGATTCCTGGAATGCTGGACTGATTCAGTAGCTGAACATATAAAAATGAGTGAATACATCTTTCCATGTATTGTGTAATATACATAAGGAATTTAAGGCTGATTCAGGAAGCTGGACCAAGAAAACACCTGCTGCTGTGTCTGATAGACAACAACAAAGAGCAAAAGGCTTCATAATTTGCCAATTAAAAATTGAGATATAAGGGGGGAGCTCAAGGAAAGTAAGCATGCTTCATGAAAGTAGCACAGAAATAAAGCTGGAGCAAGGATCCTGATTTGCACTTGGGAACACACAGCACTAATCCTGCAGTTTAAGTACATTAAATCCTGTTAATGACCTTGCTCTTACCCACAGTTTGGGACTCGACACCTCTTCTCACCCCACTCCCAGGGAACCTGGGCTTTGCGGGAGGGATGAAAATCTCTGTCCTCTGCCCTGAAAATCACACCTGAGCATTTCAGGAACTGCTCACATGGTGACCCAGGTACCTGCAGCCGAGCCTGGCTTAGGTCCTGACCTACTGCCAGCCGCGGAGAGGCAGAAATTGTGGTTTTGCAGAGTGGAAGAACCGAGCTCAGGGTCACAGCCACGGCGCCCGGCACGGACACCACACCACGGCCCCGCTGCCTCCCCAGCCCACGCCAGCCCTGTGCTGCCCCGGCCCTGCCGGGTTTGGGGAACGAGGGGCTGCAGGAATCCCCCTGCACGGCTTCGAGAGGCCAGGGGAGACTCAGGGAAGACTCGGGGACCACGGCAGGAGAGCCCGTTGCATTCGATGTCTTATACTGCCACCACCTGAGAGCTTCCCTCTCACGGCCTCCTCACGGGCCCCGCACCGGCCCATCCGTCCGGCACCGGCGGCACCGCGGCCGCGGCAGGAAGCACAGGCCGGGGAAAGCTCTGGGAGCTGCTGAACCCGAGCTGCGGCTGCAGACCCCGTCCCCTCGCTGCCATTCCCCACGCGGGTCATCAGAGAGGGACGGATGTTCGTGTGCCCATTGCTGACTGTGTGGCTGCGGAGGTAATTCCCGATAAAAGCCAATTAAATTAATCATGCGGGGGCTCACCCCACGTTTCACGGACAGGACCGGAGCCTCTCGGTGCCAGGGCATGGGCAGCGCTGGCTGCTGCAAAGCTCGGGGTGCTGGGCGGAACTCAGCTTTTCTAAGAACAGGAGCCACAGGAGAGCGCGTGGCAGCGTGTGAAAATATGAACACTCCACAGAAATGACCCCGACACAGGCAGTGGAGAGCTGCAAACCAGGGGGATGAGGCGCCGTTCTGTGCCCAGCCTGAGGGGAGCTGGCAGCGGCCCCAGCACTGCCCTTGCCTGGCTCAGGCCCTTTGCACCCCCAGCACAGGCTCTGCTCCCACAAACACCTCCAAGCCTGGGCTGAGCTGCAGTTTGGGTTGAGCTGGCTGGGAAAAACCCTTCTGCGGGAATATCACTGGGAATGAACAGTGGGGAAGGGTCTCCCTAGCTGAAACAATTCCCGCCAACTCTCACATGAACAGCAGAGGTCAAATCCTTGTCCCCACCGAGGGAGGGGGATGTCACAGCCTGTCCCAGCTCCCAGCACCCTCGCTGCTTTCACGGAACCACAGCACGGTCTGGGCTGGAAGGGACCTCAGAGCCCACCCAGTGCCACCCCTGCCATGGCAGGGACACCTCCCACTGTCCCAGGCTGCTCCCAGCCCCAATGTCCAGCCTGGCCTTGGGCACTGCCAGGGATCCAGGGGCAGCCACAGCTGCTCTGGGCACCCTGTGCCAGGGCCTGCCCACCCTCCCAGGGAAGGATTTCTCCCCAAAATCCAATCCAAATCAACCCTCCTCCACTTAAAGCCATTCCCCCTTCTCCTGGCACTGTTTTGGACAGAAACTGCACCAAAGTTCCCAGCTTTGCCCCCAGCAGTGACACTTCCCATCCCACAGTCACTGCTTTGATTACCAATGTCACCTTAATTTCTCTTTCACAACACAAGTCTCCGTTGCTTGGGGATATTTCAAGATTGCCTTCAATAAATATGAATGTAAATTTATTCCTTCATGATTTGTCATTCACTGCATTACCACTGCCATGGAGCAAGAGAGACCTTCATCTCCAAACTCCTTGATAGGGATTTCTCCAAAGACAGATACTTGATCTTCCAGTACACCTTTTTGGCTTTTATAAAATAAATACATCAAAGAAGATATTATTCAGGCTTATTTTATGTTCAGTGAGAAGTCATCCACACCACGGGAAGATACGAGCTACCAACCTGCCTCCTCAGTCAAAAAGAGGAATTAAACTCTCCTTCCTGGCAATCCTTTAAAAATTGATTCTCAGAGCAGCAAATGCCATCAGGACCCTTTCCACAGCTCAGGGACTTCATCACAAGGGCTCCCTGCTCCCAGCTTAAAGAGCACTGGATCTAGAGACTCAATTCTCTTGAATCCCAGCTCTTGGCCCTTTTCAAGGCCCCCATCCCAAGCCCTGCCCTGGGGGAGGCTCTTGCCCCGCCAGGGAGGGAGGTGCAGTAGAGCCACCCCTGGGTGATCGCTTTTCTCTCCAGCCCAAATCCTCCTTAAAGTAGGTACGGACCCAAAATGTCCCCAAATCAGGGCAGGTGGCCAGCCTTGGCTGCCATTACCTGCTGGATTGATTCCTCCAAGTTTTTCCCCAAGTTTAAGGAAATATCAGTAGTTTGATTATCTATTATAGCTGAAGTTGTGTGTTGAGCATGCAGGATAACACTGAAACTCAGGATGCCACGAGATGTCACTTCTGCTTACACTCAACAGACTTTTTGGAAATAATCTACGATTTCTATAAGGGGCTAAAGAGGGTTTGAATTTTGGCTGGAGACGAGGAAGGAGGGAACCCCAGGAAGAATGACACAATTCTGCACTAAAGCCCTTATGAATATTAATGGGAGCCAACACAAAAGAAGCTGCAACATTAATATGAGTAGCATGATAAAATAGACTTGAGCTTGTGACATGTTCAATCGCTCATTTAATTTTTATAGGAGTTGATTAAGATGCCTTTCCTTGAATTTTTATACTGTTTACTATAAAACATTATCATTTTCTTCAAAATCTATCGAGACAGACAAACCACACATTTGCCAAGCTGTTAAATAAATAGTATTAAATCAACAATACCCAGGGTCCCCAAATGCAAGTCATTTCCATGTATATTGATTTTAGTTCCATTTGCTGCAATGAAAGTTTTGTCTCTAAGCAGAAGGCAAAAAAGCCAACTATTTTATCAAATTGTTTTGGTTTTAATTCTTGAGATAATGTAGCTCTGCAGTCACTGCAAAGGGCAAACTGGCCCTAAGTGCTCTCAGAGAGAGCTCAGGGAATTCAGAGATGGACAACACCAGGCCCGAGCAGCTCCTGCCCCGGAGAGAGCAGGAAGGCCGTGAAGTTGATAAGGAGCAAATCCCCCATGGAAACCGGCTGGGATAGCTGGGGGGTTCAGCCTGGAGAGGAGAAGGTTGTGTGGAGCCCTCACGGCTCCTTCCAGGGTCTGAGGGGATCGCAGGGAACTGGAGAGGGACCTGCATCAGGAACCGATGGGACAAGGAGCAGTGGGTACAAACTGAAAGAGGGGAAATTTAGCTGGATACTGGGAAGGAATTCCTCCCTGTGAGGGTGGGCAGGCCCTGGCACAGGGTGCCCAGAGCAGCTGGGGCTGCCCCTGGATCCCTGGCAGTGCCCAAGGCCAGGCTGGAAACAGCCTGGGACAGTGGAAGGGGTGGCACTGGATGAGCTTTAGGGCCCCTTCCAATCCAGGCCATTCCATGGCTCTCAGCAGAAGCTGCTGCTCGAGCAGCTGACAGCGATCTTGAGTGTTTTGCCACTCTCAGTGACACCCCGAACTCCAAATTTTAGCAGTTTAATTCTGGCACAGCAAATCTGCAGCACATTTTACAAGAGGCAGCGAGTGTAACTCAACACAGGAAGCAGCACCAAAGCTGTGAAAGAGGAAGGAAAGCACAAACACTGAGAGGATAAACTGGGAAGCAGCTCCTGGGGCCAAGGAGTGGGCAAGTGGCAGCAGGGGAGAGCTCGCCCTGCCCAGCAGGAACCACAGCGGCTGCTCTGCAGCAGCCAGAGCAACTATTTTGTATAATTTCTCCCAACAAAACAATTCCACCAAAATACAGATTCAACGTAAATCAGCTAAATCAGGACACAAAATCAGATTCCACAGAAACCACTGAGTCTTTATCTCTGTTCTACATACAAAGAAATTATGGGGAAAATATATTTACTCTGGCATTCTTCTATCTCCAAAAGCCAAGTTTTCAGAACACTTTTGTCTGGGAAAGAAGGGAAATCCCCACCTTCAGATCTATACCTGATAGAGAACAAACCCCCCACCTCTTGGTGTGCTTACAAGGACATGGGTGTTCACCAACCCTGTTCCCAGCCCTTAAACCCTGTGAGCAGGAAGGTCACAGAGATGAAAGCCCCACACCGCTGCCTTCCAGAGCCTCTCAGGCTCTATTTAATGGGAAGATCCCAGTCTAACCAGGGCACAGCTCGGATCCATGGATCTATTTGCTCAGCTCAGTGAGGGCTGGGACAGTGACCACTGGGATCACCAGGCAGAGCCTCCCAGCTCTGCAGGGCACAGATGGTGCCCTGGCAGCCACCAGCCTTGCGGGGAGGCAGAGCCTGCCTTTCCCGAGCTGGGCTTTCCACAGAGCTTCTCTTTAAGTAGGCTGAAGCCCCGGGGTGCTCTCAGACACTCGTGTATGACTGTGGTACATGAAAGCTGCTGAACGCAGAAGGGGAAGAGGGCTTTAGAGCAACAAAGTTCACCGTGTTAAAAATCCACTTCCTTGAGAGACTTGCACATCCCCACATCCATCATCACGTCAGGCTCAGGCAGTTTGGAATGGCTCAGTCAGGAAGCAGGAGAGAACAGGAGCCCAGACTCCTTTTCAGAGCAGAAATAACTCCCATACTCACAGCGCCCAGCGCGGCTCCCGGGAACAGGCCCCAGGGAAAGGGCTCCCCACAGACTGCTCCGAAGCCTGGCTTTGTGTCCGTGTCCATTTCCATGTCCGCAACCACAGGGCATCTCCCTGCCCCTCTCACCCAGCTGCTCGCAGCTCCCTTGCCCAGAGCATCACTGAGCACCCCCAAAGGTTGTGCTCCATCAGATCCCAGGCTTGATCCAAAATGACTGCAGCTGCTTCCTGCCAAACTCATCCCACTGCGTCACATCAAACCTAACCCCGAGCTGAGGGCCCTGACCCGAGCGTATCCTCACTCATTTCCAGCCTGCAGGCAGAGCTGATCAGAGCCCACCCATCTGCAGCTGAATCCTCTTCCACCCCACCCCTGCCCCTTCCGTAGCGCTCCAAACACAATCCAGCTGGAGCAGGGCACTTAGCCTGAGGATTTCACAGGGCTTGAAGAGATCTCATGGTGGGGAATAACCAGATTAGTGCAGGCTGATTGACAGCCGAGCAGCAGCATGAGCAAAGGGTGTTCTGAGAAATTTCTGACTTCTTACCTGTTCAGAGCCCTGCACAGAACAGTGTTAAATCCAAAGAGAACGTCAGTAATTACTGCTGCCTGTAACCAAACCCTCTCTAAATCCAGGGCAGAAAACTGCCTCACCTGAGCCTGGCAGCCCGGTGATGCCTCCTCTCTGGCATATGCAGCAAATTGCTGATATTTTCCGTGCCAGAGATTTGTTTCCTGCTCGTTCTCACCCCACGGTGCTGTGTGTGAGCATTTCACATTTCAGGAATAGCCTGATTAGAAAAGGTGCCAGAAAGTTCCCTGTTTCTCACCGTGTGACGGTGCCTGGAAGGTTCACAAGCCTGTTTGCCTCAGTTCCCTTTCACAGATTGTCAAAGGAGCTGCGAGAGCTGAGGTGCAGCATAAAAGCAGCTCCTGGCCAGGCACAAAGGGACAACCCTGAAACGCCCCGTGACAGTGGCCCTAAAGCTGCACAGCCCTCCCCAAAACTTCCTGGGGGAGGTTTGGGCGGGGGCAGGGGCTGGTGTGTGTGAGGGGGAGGGAGAGGGAGAGCAGGGGACCTGTGGGGGTGGCCGTGCCATGGGTCCTGTGCCTGTGACAGCCGTGAATCATCATTCCCTGCGCTGGCAGCGGGGATGGGAAGGCTGATTTAAAATCTGGGGAAAGCAGCCAAAAAGCAGGAAAGTCTAAATTAACAAAAGGGGCCTGGGGTGTGAGCTGTGCCCCAGCCCCCCCAGACTGTGCAGGGACGGAGCTGAGCCCAGGCTGGGCTGCACACCCTGCTCCGAGTGTCCCCACATCTGATCCCAGCCCGTTCCCGGCCCTCCCTGGGGGCTCTGACCCCGACTTCTCCGGCCTTGGCAGGGAGCAGCCCCAAGCTCCCCCGAGTGCTCAGGCTCAATGTGGTTCTTGAACTGCATTTCACAGAATCCCAAAGTCACAGAACTGGTCAGGGAAAATCCCTCTGAGCCCATCGAGCCCAACCATTCCTGCGCTGCCCAGGCCACCACTGCCCATGTCCCCAGGTGCCACATCCACAGAGCTGTTAAACCCCCCCAGGGGTGGGGACTCCAGCACTGCCCCGGGCAGCTGTGCCAGGCCTGGACAGCCCTTTCCAGGAAGGAATTTTCCCGGTATCCAACCTGAGCCTCCCCTGGCACAGCCTGAGGCCGTTTCTCTTGTCCTGTCCCTATTTCCCTGTTACCTGGGCAAAGACCCTGACCCCACCTGGCTGCACCCCCTGTCACTGGTCCTTCCTCACCCCAAATCCCGAAGGCATTGGCTGGGCTGTCCAAGGTGTAGGAGCAGAGAGGAACAGCCTTTTCCTCTCTCCCCACAGACACTAAAGCTCATGCGCAGCTTTTCAGGGGAAGGACAGGATGGGGATAATGAGGTTTTAAGTAGGCACTGTGGTTTATTACAAATTTATCTTTACTCATAAAATGTCCCACTAGTAATATTCCTGTCTGGAGCAGAGAATGAAATATCAAATTAAGATCCAAATACTTCAGTACAGCCTAACCACTTTGACAAAGTGATCTGATATAATTCATCTCTCTTTTAATAAAATAAAGTGAACCTTTCAATAACACTGGATCATCCCATCAGACATATCCTGGATATCCTGAGGTGTTGTGACGGGACTCTGATGTCTGTCACCACTAGAATTTCACTTTTAGTACATGAGTTTGTGGATTGATTTCAAGTTGGGGTGGCGAGCAAGGGGGAGGCGGCAGGGATGGGGAAACACGTCAGGATGGGCTGCCCAGGGCTTCCCACTTGGGTACAGAAACACCAGACAAGGTGAACAGAAATGCCATTAATGCACATTTTTGTCCCACGTCCCTTGTGGCATCAAGGCCTCAGTGGGAGCCCAGGACATGGCTGGGTCAGAGGATGAGCCAGGGATGAGCTCACAGGCAAGTCCAAAGAAGAATCAAAACTTGCTCCTTTCCAATGGCTGGGGGAAAACAAGCATGTTATTTGTGAAAAGATGTGGGGGGTTCTCAGGAGTATTTCCCGGGTGTGCCTTCTGACCTGCATCGTTCCTGTAGTTTGCATTTGCACAGCTCTGAGCTCCCAAGAACCTGAAATCCTCCGCAGCATTTGGGATATGTTATACCTGCAGGCGGGTGAGCGGCTGTGCTCCCTCTCCCACAAGTAGGAGCACAACTAAAGGAGTAAAACGCACTCAATTACTCAACAGCAGCTTTGTATGGAGAGAAGGAATTGTGATTTAGGGTTTGTCAGCTCATGTCAGACACTGACAGCTCCTCATTTGACTCCTTTTCTCTCTCCTTTGTGAACAACACCCTGGGCTGGGAACTGAAAGCCTTTCAGCCACCCTGGAGGGAAGAGCAGTGCTGTCACCTCTGCTCCCTGGAGAGGAAGGGGTGGGGAATTCTGTGTGACACCGTTTCTTTCACAGAAATCAGGGTAATTACCCAGAGGGACATGGCAATCTCCAACTCTCTCTTTATGTGCCCACTGCACAGTTTCCCTGCTTTATTTTGTCATTTGTAGTAATTGGAGAGGAGTGGGAATGGCCCTTCCGTCCATCCTGGCCCTCTCAGTCCCTGCTGATGCCTCTCATGAGGCTGCTCAAGGAGAACGAGGATTCAGGCCCTGAATGCTCCCGAGAGATTGCCGGGAGCTCCATTCCACCTTCTCCATCCTATCCTGACACTGAGTGTGTCACTGCTCCTCTCGGAGACCCTCGGGGGCTCCAGAGCTGTCCCGAGCAGCCGGGCCAGACACCTTCCCGGGGAGCCGGGATCAGCCAGGATCTGCTGGGATCAGCCAGGATCAGCCCTGAGCACTGCCAGGGTGGGGAAGGGTCCCAGGAAAGGCAATTCCTGACAAGTGCCAGTGCTGGCTCTGGAGTCCGCTAATGCCAGGATGCAAATTCCCCTGTGGGCAGGGGGGCCACCTGAGAGCAGCTGTGAGCACAGCTTTTTATTATAGTTAATACCTTTTTTAATAGTTCATAATGCATGAGATAAAAAATTACTGTTATTTTCATGTGCAGCCCGAAGAGCAAGTGGAGAAAGACTGCTGGCCTCTGCAGCAGCTGTTCCCAGGGAGGAATAAAACCCTGATTTGCCTCATGGGAACGCTTCCAAGAGCGACGGCAGCTCAGGGAAAACACTGGGCTAAAGCCAGGAGGGTGAGCACAACAACCATAGCTGGGACAGCTGGTATTTTATTGCTGTTACTGACGGGCTGCTCGCACGTCTGGGAAGCATCCACATTTTCCAAGGCATGGAAGGATCACACCTGAAGGGACACGCTGCTAAGAACAGTAACACAGCCCTTTTTCCCTGGTCTTTCATTGGTTCTTCCCCTTTGCTGTGTTTCGCAGGAATTTTCCATTGCTCCCCTCTCTGCTGAGCCTCGTCCTTCCCACCAGATCCATTTACTCAGTGATGAGCTCTGCCCAGACTTTGGATCACTCCACTTCATCACTCTAAGGAGGAGAAGGCCCCTCCCGGACAGCAAGGAAGGGACTATTTTGCAGAGGTAGTAACAGGAAAATAAATCTGTGTGGTTGTAGGGAAAGGAAAGGCAGAGGAGTCAGCACTCCTGGCTCGATGGAAGCCTCATCCTGTATCCCTGAGCACTTTATCTGCCTCACTCAGCTTCCCTGCCTCTCAAATGGGACCGTGGCCTCACAGGATTCTCCTGAATCCTCATTAATTAATACTTCCATGGCCTAAGGATGTCTTAATCTCAGGACACATTTAATTTCTAAACATACCCACTGGTCTCCAGTCGCACCAGGGAGGTTCAGGTTGGACACTGGGGAAGTTTCCTCCCTGAAAGGGTGGTCAGGCACTGGAAGGGGACGTGGTGGAGTCCCCACCCCTGGAGGTGCTCAGGAAATGAGCAGATGCTCTCACACCTGGCAGGAAGCATTTCCCCTTCTCTGTGGCTGGACTGTCCATTCCCTGTCCGCAGTGGACATGGCACAACTCCCTGTTCTGTCGTGTGCAGTGGCTTTTCCAGAACTGCAGCTTCTCCTGCCTCTCCTCAGGGCTCTTCTCTCCAGCCTGCACTCGCCTGCCCCTCATTAGCATGTGCAGGCATTTTCCTGGGGCCTTCCTTGGATAATCCTGCTCTTCTGCACGGCTGCCTGGGTTATTAAGGGAAGTGTGTAAAGGAGAATTACTCTCATAGTATTCCACAAAGTCTTGCAGGGTTAAGCCCTCCCCTGGGTAAATGGTCTTATGAGACAGAGAGTAAATACTACGAGGATTAGACTCAAAATGCCTCTCTGTTGAAAACCAACACGAGCCCAAATCAGCCATAACCACGCCAGGCTGGGTAAGACTCTGGGTTTAACCAAGCACTCTCCCACAGGAAATGATTTCTAGGAATCAGGTTTTGTCCAAATGTTCCTTGCTTATGAGAGGAATGAGCTTAAAATTTGAATACACAGACTTGGTCCTGCTCAAGTACAAGCTCATCTTGTGGCACTGTGAGGTACCCCAGGGACTGGGGCTTAGCAGAGATTCGGGGCAGGGGCTGGGAAATGATTCCAGTAATGGAGGAGGATGAGGGAGAGCTTTGTTCCTGTGCAGTCAGTGTTGAGTTCCTGCTTTTTCCATTGCATAGAAACCCCATACGGGCAAATCCAACCATTATCCAATCATGCAATCCCAGAATCCCAGACTGGTTTGGGCTGGAAGGGCCCCCAGAGCCCATCCAGTGCCCCCCCTGCCATGGCAGGGACCCCTCCCACTGTCCCAGGCTGCTCCCAGCCCCAATGTCCAGCCTGGCCTTGGGCACTGCCAGGGATCCAGGGGCAGCCACAGCTGCTCTGGGCACCCTGTGCCAGGGCCTGCCCACCCTCCCAGGGAACAATTGCCTCCCAATATCCCATCCAGCCCTGCCCTCTGGCAGTGGGAAGCCATTCCCCCTTGTCCAGGCCCTTGTCCCAGTCCCTCTCCACCTGCCCTGTTGGCCCCTTCAGGCACTGGAACCGACTCTAAGGTCTCCTCAAAGCTTCTCCTCTCCAGGTGAACACCCCCAGCTCTCCCAGCCTTCCCTCCCAGCAGAGCTGCTCCATCCCTCTGATCATTTGGTGCCTCCTCTGGATTCTCTCCAGCACTTCCAGGCCCTTCCTGTGCTGGGCGCAGAGCAGGATTACGTCGGTCAAGCTTTCAAAAGGGAACACAGGAACTTCTGAAGTCTTTTTCTCGAAACACCATTTCCCTTCCATGCTCATGAACTGCCCGAAGGGGACAGTCCCAAAATGTGAACAAGGGTTTCTGAGGTGTAAACCCACACTGATAACAACCAGCTTCCACAGGTGGGTGAGGAGGAAGCAGAGCTTTGCAAAGCTTCCTGGAAACCTGATTTCCTTCTCTGCATAAATGAGTGTGGTCCCTCTTAAAGCCGTGTCCTTATTTGTGTCCATGTGCATATGGGGACATCGAGGAACAGCAGTAATTGGACTCACCTGCTCCATGACCTTAAATCCATGACATTTATGAACTCTCTGGGTTTCTCTTTGGCTTTTTAAAAGCCTGGGACTAAATTGCCAGCAGCATCAGGACACGCAGTGCTGAGCAATCAGCCAGCAGCAACAAGAACACTTGACTTTCAGAGCAGAGATTAATGTATGTTCCCCTTAGCTGGAAATTGCCCTTCTGACCAATTTTCTATGGCTATTTTTTCACTGCTGTATTGTCTTTTTCTGAGGATGTAGGAGTCTTTCCTCATTATTCTAAGAAATCTTATAATAAATTGATCTGGAGTCACAAGGAATAAAACCTTACTTAAATGAATGTCTGCTCCCCTGGGACAGCAGCTAAGAGAAGGTTTTGTCATCTAACAAATAGGAGAATAAAGACAATTTTTTACATTCTGATTGAGCACATGTTGCTGGAAGGGTGCTCAGTGTTATCTTCTTCCTACAGTCATTGGTTTTTTATTTACTTTGAGAATAAGAAAGAAATGGAAAATTGAATGTATCCAATAGAAAATGATATTAAGCTAAATACAGGTACTATGCATTTATTTGCATAATTATCATATTGTGTAGTAAAACATCTAATCAACAGAATTTCTCTAAATAAAAGGGCAAAACCACCTCTACAAAGAGCATAAAGGAAGAAGGCCCTGACCTCCATTCCACCAGAAAGGCTGGGTTTTAAAATCAGTTGAAATCCAGCCTTTCTTCAAGTTCTCCAAACGCACTTTGATATTTTTCATTCTTTTCCTTTTGAGGGGTTTGAGGCACTGAGCCAGAGGACCTGGGCCCTGCCCCTTCCAGGGTGTGGGGAGGCCACCCGGGTCACCAGCACTGCACCCCAATTCGGGGATTCCCCTGGCAGCCCAACAGACTGAGAGAAAATGTCCCTGAAGTGCCACTGTTGGACCTCAGGAGGATTTACCCCAGAGCCAGCAGCCAGCTGACCCCACCCGGGCTGGCCCAGAAACTTCCCACACACAAAAACCCCACTCCTGCTCTGAGGTGTCAGGGACAGAATCACAGAATCATGAAGGCTGGGAAAGGCTTCCAAGAGCAAGTCCCACATTTGACCCAAGTGGCAGACGAAGCCTTCCTGTCCTGATAAAACCACGCAGTTTCAGACATTTGACAGCATTTCCCCGAGTCTGGTCATGCTGTACTTTTCCCAGATTTCCAGTGAAGCTGGTTAATTATTTTTGCAGTCCCCAGGTTGAAAGCTGCCATGTTTTCAAAGGGAGCTGTCTGAGGGACCTGATTCTGTCGTTTAACAGCAGAGCTGGAATGGATACCAGTGAAACCCCGCCCTGTGACTCTGCCCTGACTCCAGGGCTTTGCAGTCCTGCCAAATTCTCTCCCAGAAGCAGCTTCCACACGTTGTCCCTCCAGTGGAAGTGTTTCCTCCTCCTCCCCAGGAGCTGTGGACACCAACAGTTCCCTGCACGGCAGGAATGTTGTTCACAGCACAGTAAGGAAATGCCTCGTGGGCAGCTGCTGCCTGATCTCACCCCTGCCCCAGTCCCAAACCCCACCACGAGCACAGAGGGAACATCCAAACCAGGAAGGTGCAAACCAAAGGGAAATCAAGGTCTTGTCTCTGTCCAAACGAGCTGTAAAACACTTGTGCCTCTGTGGAGACCAGAAACTCCATCTGAGATGGGGCTGGAGACTTTTCCAACCCAACCTGCCTCCAGCAAGACCAGTGCCTGCAGTTTGGGAGGGATGTGCAGGTACAGAGGGAGAATAATTTAAGAAAACCTGAAAAAAAACTGTTCTTTGAAGCCCTGGTATCCACAAGTGTGTTTCTTACTTGAAACACAGATTTTTCAATTTCTTTTTGGAGTCTTGTCTTTATTTCTTTCATTTCTTTATCAATAATTTCTCTGTGACTGAACTCTTTTATTGTCCACGCGAGCATCCATCACTGGAACCTGCTGAGGTCTCACCTGGGGCTGGGGCTGGGCTTATCTGAAATTGTACTTCCAGCCTCACACAGGTTTGCCTGAGCACCCAGGGCTGCCTTGTACCATTCACTTTGCATTATACAAAAAGGAATTTATTCACTGGGGGTTTTTTGGTTGATTGGTTGGTTTTGGGATTTTTTGGGGGCTTTTTTGTTTTGGTTTGGTTTTTGTTTGTTTTGTTTTGTTTTGTTTTGTTTTGTTTTGGGGTTTTTTTTGGTTTATTTTTTTGCCGGGCCATTACAGTGTGTGTGTATCAGTGTCAAACCCAGCCCAGCAGATGCACCCTGGGGTGGCCCCAGCACCGAGCACACCCCAGGCACACGGAGGGGCTGGAGCTGACTCTCAGCCACCTGGGATCCCTCTGAGATGCAAGCAGAGCTGAAGGACCATCTGCAGCACCAACTGCTTGGGATGGAAACTCGAGTGAGCTACCCTGACAGCAAATCTGTAATAAGTCTGTAATAAATCTGTGAGACGTTTTCCAGTGCTCCGCCGAGGGCTGGGTCACCTCAGGATCCGCCGAGCTGAGGGTCCCCAGGTGCTCCCAGGCTGGGGATCAGACCCCAGATTTCGTTTCCAATGCGCTGTAGCTCCGGAGCAGCTCTGGCAGCTGGACAGAACAGTGAAGGGTCTGCGTGTGAGCAAGGCCCTGCTCTGCGGGGCAGGGATCCCAAACAGGGAAACCCTGGATTCCACACAGGGAACCCAAACCCCCCCTGTTTCCTAGGAGCAGGGCTGGACACTGGGCAGGTGAGGGGGCTCCATCCTGGGAGATGCCCAACTCCCTGGACAGGTCCTGGAGTGATCTGCTGGGATCAGGGGCACAGGGACCCCCAGCTCTGCCAGCCCCAGCTCCCAGGCTCTGTGGCTCTGGAAGAGGTGAGGCCGTTTTTCCTGGCTCAGGGTCCCATTCCAAGACAAATGCATGAGCTGAACTGCAAGTTCAGTATTCTGGGAGAGAAGAAACAAAATCACTGAGGGCTCGAGATGGAGGAAACATCCTCACTTTAATTAACCCAAAAAATAGGGCAGCCACACTCCCACTGACATTCCTTTTTCAGATCTTTTATCGACCAGCATTGCTCGGCTATTTTTATCCTCAGGATGCAAAGGAAACACTGGAGGTGCAAAGTGGATGGGCAAGGATGGATAATTTATACAAATAACAGGGAAACAAGAGTGAGTGCTCACACCAAGGAGAAAAATCTGCTGTGTTCCTCTCACAATTACTTCTTTCCCTTCTCCCCACTGCGACAGAGGCCTCTGCATCTTCTGCAATAAATGGGAGGTGAGGAAGGAGAGGGATGGAACTGTCATTCCAGCGGCTCCGCTGAACTCGGGCGCGCAGGGGAGGAGAGGCTCTGCACAGGGACAGATAAAGTCAGGATG
Source organism: Rhagologus leucostigma (assembly GCA_013397725.1). Classification (NCBI taxonomy): domain Eukaryota; kingdom Metazoa; phylum Chordata; class Aves; order Passeriformes; genus Rhagologus; species Rhagologus leucostigma. Next base: position 439,179 of record VZTD01001808.1, read on the forward strand.
AAGAACAGCCTGGCAGCGAGAGGAGACATTTGCTTTGTTCAGCCTGCAGAAAAGATCAGGCAAGGAAGGATAAACTCAAAGTCCTGTGATGGTTTTTTTGTTAAGTTGATAGAAGAGGTGACAAAAATATTTGTGTGATGTTAAAAAGGGGGATGCTGGGAAGCAGGCCCGGAGTGGCAGCAGGTTCGGAGCTCCCTGGGAAGGGCAGCAGCACTGCACATTACAGCTGCACAACGCTGCTACAGCACGTTCTCCTTCCCCCCGAGGGGTTCCGGCACGCGCTGGAGAGGTGTTTGTCCGTCCCTCGGCGCTTCGGGATCGCTGCAGCCCCGGGCTGACGGCACCCGGGGTGGTGCTGGCAGCACGAGGAGATGCTGTTCCAGCTGCTCAGACCCCCCAGCAGCACTGCAGGGTGCCCTGACAGCTGTGACCCTCGCCTGCATCCCCTGCTGATGGTCTCTGGTCCCGTCCAGCACAGGCAGAGGGGTGGGAGGGAGGGCTCCAGCCAGGAACCTGCAGGAGGCTCTGCCCAGGTCCCTGCCCAAGCCCAGCAGTGACACTCAGACCTCAGGGACAAACACTTAGACTCAGCTCTGGATATCTCCCTCCACCAGCCAGGCTTGGCAGGGGTCCCTCAGCCTGACACACTCCCCGCTGGAGCTGCCTGATTTTCTGCTTTACCTGTGACTCCTGTTCAGAGCCACACACCTGATGCCAAAACGCTAAACATGAAAGGCTCGTCGCTGAAATTGATTTTTTTAAGTTACAAATTACACAAAGCATGGGTTTTAATTGGATGTACAAGAGAACCTTTGCAACAACAACTGGAATTAATAGTGTTTAAAAATAACTTTCCTACACGGAGCAGTTCTCTGAAGCAAATCACCAGAATGTAATGACATGGACTTCGCATTTATTTATATATATATTTGTTTATTTAATTGTATCACAGGCCCCAGCCCTGGAAGTGTCCCGGGGCTGGACAGGGTGGGTGGCAGCTGGGGACCATGGACTGACCTGGCCCCGGGCACACAGCACAGGGGTAATGGCTGGGGAGGAACAAAACCATCCTTCCACAGCTAAAACAATTAACAATTGTTAATTAACCACTGGAACTCTCCATCTTGAAGCTCTGTGAGGTTAAGTGCAATCAATGTTTATCTGATTACACTAAACAGGGTCAGGAGGCTCAGTGCACTGAGTGTTTGAGGAATTGCTTTGGAAAGAGAAATAAATGCTGGAGGCAGGATGGGGAGGGGCCCTGGAGGGGGGGGGAAATCACCTTTTAAAAAACAAATAAACAAAAACATCCCATATTTAAGACTAAAATGTCCCTGGACACAGTTTGTACCTCCCATACAGACACCCTGGTGAGTGTTCAGTGTTTCTGAGAGTTCACAGAGAGTGTGGTCAGCAAAGAGGATCTTTTCCTCTAAAAGCAGCCTGGAAAGGCCCTGCTCCATCAGCTCCCGAAGCCAACAGAAAACTGCCTTCCGTGAAGCTGGATCAAGCTCAAAGTCTGCACATTTCTGTTTTCCTGAGTCGTGTAAACTCCATCTGTTCCAGCGCCCCGGGGAAATGCGTCTCTGTTTGGCTGGCTCGGTGTGCTGCCCCTGCCCAGCCCCACCAGTGCCACACACCAGTGGTTCATGGAGCAGAGCCCGCTGCCCCGCGGAGGCACCTGCGCCAGGGCCGGCACCACGCACATTCTTAATCAAAAATAAAACGTCATTACATCACAGGCACCTCTCCTGTCTGTGCTCTGCAGAGCTGAGCCTGGCTGTGGGACACAGCACAGCACAGAGCCCTCGGAATTATTGTACGGTGGGAGTGCCACCACCCCACCCCATGCAGGAGATGCAGGGCTGTGCATTCCCCATCCCTGGCAGTGCCCAAGGCCAGGCTGGACAGGGCTTGGAGCACCCTGGGACAGTGGGAGGTGTCCCTGCCCATGGCAGGGGTGGCACTGGATGGGCTTTAAGGTCCCTCCCCACCCAGACCAGTCTGGGATCCCATGAATTGTGCCCAAGCTGCTCATCCCTCCCATCCTGAGCGCAGGCCAGGCTCAGAGAGACGTCCCAGGGCACATCCCCATGGAAGCTGTCCCATGCAGGACCTCTGGTGTCCCCCTGGTGCCCATGTCCCCCCCTGTGCCTGTGTCCCCCCACCCCAACCCGCACAGGGGGAGGTCCCTGCCCTCGATGCTCACCAGAATTTCTGACCAGGGCTACCACAGCTCCAGTCCTCACATCCACGTCCAGGGAAAGCAAGGCTGGTGGAGCGCAGGGAGCAGAGCCTGAGCAGACAGGCAAGGAAAGCCTCCAGAGTCAGCCCGAAAGGAACAGCACTGGTGGGACTGCAGCTGTGTGAGTGAGAGCTCCACACAAAACCCCAAACCCCTCACAGCCACTGTTTGCATCGGCTGCTGCTGGCAAAGACTGATGACAGCGATAACTGTGATGAATTGATGCTGTAATTACGGATATATGAAGTTCTGTGAGGGGACAGCGAGTGTGTCACTTCTTATACACAGCTGAGCAAGCAGCTCCGTGTTCCTCCACAGCCTCCGAGACGAGTGATTAGCACAGCTCTGCCTTTCCACAATGTCCTGCTCCTGCACCTGAACACCAGCTACAGTCCCACAGTGAAATTGGGTTTAAAGAGCCAAACATCACTGAAAAATATCTAAACCCTCTCTGTTGTTTGGTAGAAGCCATTCTCCAGGAAAAATACAGTTTTATTTTGCAGAACCTGACCTATGGCTGTGCAGCCCTCCATCTGCCAGGGCTGTAAAGCTGCTGGAAAACACAAATGTGATTTGGGCTTGAAACATGTACACAATTGAGTAAGAAATTGCAATGTTTGCTGGTATGGGAGCTGGAAGCACAGTTTACATACAAATAAATCCTGGGTGCAATCAGACAATACCAATGCAGGTGTTTAATCAGCCCTGGAATTAGGAGCTATATAAACACCAGCACCCGTGGGCCAGGGGTGATCCAGTATTCCCCCCACACCCCCAGTTCCAGAGAGCCTCTGAAGATTCCAGGCCTGCCCCGAGCGCTCCAGCGGGTCCTGCACCAGGCAGGGCCTGTTGTCCCTGGCTTTAAAGGATGGCAAACACGCCCTAAACAGGAGGAGCAAACAATCATTCTTTACAAAGAGAAGTGGCCTGGGCTCAAGTGTTTTCAACCCCTTTTACACCAGGTGGTTCATGTGGTTTGCTCCATGGCCCCAGTTCCCTCTCTGCCATGTGCTGTTGACCCACAGGGGTTAAATTCTGGGGCTCTTTACATGGATTTATTTATAATAATCCAGAAATTTAGTGAAAACCAGAATATCTGTACGCTTCACAACTCATGGTAATCCCTGCACTACCCCTCCGTTCCGTCATCATTTAAACTTTCACCACCTTGCAGGGAACAGCTTGGCAACAAGCATTTCGTGGTGTTTCCCTTTGTGACGCTCAGTGCTCAGTGTTCAAAATGTGACCCACCCTCTTCTCCCGGCGAGAGGAAGGAGCCTCAGCCTGGGAACAGCGGGAGTTATGCCCTGCCCCACCCTCACAGGGAGGAATTCCTCCCCAGCGTCCCATCTCACCTGTCCTCTGGCAGTGGGGAGCCATTCCCCCTTCTAATGCATATTGCATTTCATGCACCAATAGCTCATTTCTCATTTCAGCCAACCAAGTGTACCAGGAGCAGTGGGGGATCGGTAATTCCAGGCTCTCTTTGCCTGTTAGTTGGCCTTAAGCTTCTAAATTTGTCAGCACACACAAGGCTTCATCCCAGCTCTGGTGCCTCTGTCTGCCGTGCTGTTCTGTCGCTGTCCACGGGCACAGCTCTCACCGCACCCACCCACAGCGGGGCCAGCAAACACCTGCAGCAACTCTGTCCCCACGTCCCCCGGCCGCGTGCAGAGCCAGCTGGTAAACAACTGTGTGTCCTGGGGGAGACGGGCGAGCAGCCTGCAGGGACACCACACCGAGAGGCTCCGAGAAATGGGGAAAATTTGGGGGTTTCACCCAGCAGGAAGCCAGCGAGGCTGGGCGCCAGCAGGGACTCTCCAAGTTAAGACAGAAGTGTGGGTTTTCTGTTTATCGAAAGGACTGATGTCGTCCTGCAAGATAAAGCAGCTCCTGGAAAGTGCTATTGTTTGTCTTTCTTAACCATTTATCAGCAGAGAACAGTTTAATGTTCTGGTAGAAGGCACAAGTGAGTATCTCTTCAGTGATGAAGGAAAATAAGCTTAGTGCTAAGGCAAATAGAAAATATTGATCTATCTTCAGGTACTGCGGCTGAAAATGTTTTGTGAAATTTATCTTCCCTACCCCTCCTGAGCAGTGCTCTTTGTCTCTTACCAGCTAATTCTCTGTAGTGAAAGTTTAACCTTGAACACAGAGAAGGAAAATACTCAAAGCCAAAGCAAACTGGCTCTATGAAGAGCTCAGGTCCTCTAAAGGCACCGCTGGGGTGAGCAGCCCCATCCCCATCCCCTCACCCATCCTGGGAAAACTCCTTGGGAAAACCACATTCTGAGCTTCACTTCTTTGCTAAGATCTCCAAGGCAGGAAAGGAATAAGGAGAAAAATTACCTATTAGGTGAACCCAGCAGCTTCATAAATCTGAATCTCTGGGCTCTGATTAGATGGAGCCCCCAGCAGAGCTGTGTCCCCGTCCTTTATCTCAGCTCAGCCAGCAATACCAGCCCTGTTCCTACACCTACGCCTGCACTGGAGAGCAGAACATTGAACATTCCTCAGTCAGGCTCAGTCCCCTTTCTCATGCCCTGTTTGCAGCTCAGAGGGCAGGGACAGCACCCGGGCACCGCCCGAAGGCAGCCCAGGGGAGCTCGAGGGGCTCGGGGGCTTTTCCAGCCTAAACAAATCGGGGATTTTGGTTCTATTGAGCCAGATTTCCCTTATCAGTGTAAACAGAGAACCTGTGAATCGTGGAATCACAGAATTGTTTAGGTTGGAAAAGCCCTCGGAGCCCATCAAGTCCAACCATTCCCAGCACTGCCAAGGCCACCACTACCCCATGTCCTCAGGTGCCACATCCACACGGCTTTGAAATCCCTCCAGAGATGGGGACTCCAGCACTGCTCTGGGCAGCCTGTCCTTTCCATGAGGAAATTTTTCCTAATCTCCAACCTAAACCCCCTGTGGCACAACTTGAGGTCATTTCCTCTTGTCCTGCCCTTGTCACGTGGGAGAAGAGCAGCATGGGGAACGTGGCCTGTCACAGCGGGACAGTCCCATAACCCCCACGTCATCTGGAATTAAGCCAAGACTAAAATGGAAGGAAAAGGGAAGAATTTGAAGGAACTGGCTGTCCTGGCAGCAGGAGCAGCTCCCCAGCCAGGGTGGAGGTGGTGGGGGCCTGCAGAGCCGTGTGTGACACCCACATGTGACACCCACATGTGACACCCACGTGTGACACCCATGTGTGACACCCACGTGTGACACCCATGTGTGACAGCCACAGGACCGTCACCACAACAAACGCAAAGGGGCACAAACAGCCCAAGCAAACTCAATTCCTATTTAAGCAAATGTTCAGTCGGTGCCCAAAGCAGGCAATCAACTCCAATTTAAACCAACACTTGACAAGCTTCCTGTTTATTCCAGATCTGGGATGGGGTTTTCAGGCCAGCCTGTTTGTATCTCCTCTCTGTTTCTATTAAGTGCAGGCCTGTGCCATAATATCATTTTTCCTACTCTCATGCCACTGACAGTGCATCCATCATTCTTCATAATTGCATCTAACAAATATTGATTTTGTCTCCAAAAGAGTAAACAGAAATATTAAAGTGCTTTTGCAGAAGGCAAAAACACTCATGGAAAGCGCATTTAAACAGGGCGAGGAGGATGAAGCCTGGACAGAACATATGGCTGGGAAAAAGCAGCACCAATTTGCACTGGCTTAAAAATGCAGCGAAGCAGTGAGGGACTGGGCAGCCGAGCTCTGTGCCAAGGAAATGCCGGCGGGACAAGTGGCAGCTTCAGTCTGCTCTCTCTCAAACAGAAGTGGCTCCAAACATTTCCCCACTCCTCCCTGAAGGGAGGAAATGGCTGAAGCCTGCCCTCAGAACACTGTTAATGGCGATTGAAGGCACTGCTGGCTCCCTGTGCTGGGAGACACAGCAGTGCCACCCCGGGATCCTGGCACTGCTCGGGAGAGCACAGCTGGCATGGGGCTCTGGGCAGCCTGGCCTGGGGAAAACATCCCTGCCCATGGCAGGGGTTGGGACTGGATGGGCTTTGGGGTCCCTTCCAACCCAAACCATGGGATTCCATGATGACGTTTGGCTCTACCAATCCATCACTTTAATCTTGCCCTCAGAAAACCTTTGGAAAGGCACAAACCAGCCGAGCAGCAGGAGGAGAAGGCAGTGCTAAAGCAAACCCAAGGGGGGTGAGTGAGAGTTCCTGGGGCACTGCATGGTGTGGGATGCTCCCAGCCCTGGGACAGCCCCAGGGGAGCGGCTGCGGGAACAGCACCTCACCCCTTACCCCCACCCACACCCAGCTGGGGCCCTGGGCAGACACCTCCCCCCTGGGCAAGGGAGCCCAAAGTGTCCTGTGAGGACCTGGGAATCGGGACACAAAGCAGGATCTTCCATAAAGGAGCTGCTGCCCAGCAGGGAAAGCAGCTCGGGAGCGTGGGTCGGAGGCTGCCCCCAGCACACGCCAGGGACACACCAGGGACACGCCAGTGCTCCCCGTTTGTCTGAACAGCACTGCCCGGGGCACCCGCCCGCCCCAGCTCCCTGGGAGGGCCTCGGGAGGCTCCGGGCTGCTCCTCACCTGGGCTCTCCCATCCCCGTGCACAGACAAGAACTGATATTCTCGACGTCGCCAAAGGCCAGCACAATTTTTAAAAGAGATGATTCCCAGAAGTGCTGAGGCCACCTTGATAGATCTTCATTAGGGACAAGTATAAGAAGGAAATTACCACCTCTTACAGTCTCAGGAGCTGAATCCACAGTGGCAGCTCGTGTTTGTCCCAGCTATGCACAACCTCTCCTCTCCCAAGAGAAAACTCAGATTATGCCCAAATGCCCGTTCCTCTCATTCATGAGACTGCCACAGAGCAAAAGATTGTCCTAATGAGCCAATGGTTTATTTTCTCAAGGAATTTTCAACAGTTCTGCTTAAATTCTCCAGGAGCAGCTCTTTCAGCAGCAGCCCTGTGGGCAACATGCTCAGATGTTTATTTCAGCAGGGGATGCTCCATTTGGAGACAACTCTGAGAGGGGAAAAAATGCAAATCTCTCAAATCAATCAAGCAGTGTGTTGGCATGCAATAAACACCAATTTCTAAAGGAGAAATCTTTCTAGAGAAACTTGATCGACTCTCTGACAGTGGTACAGAGCTGGAAGATGAAAAGAAAAATTATACATTGGAGTTGCAGTAAAATATTGGGTTTCATGTCTCGCTGCATCTTGATTGCTAACGTGGTTTGAGTTGTGTGTGTGGAAAACACCACCACACTGGAAATGAGAAGAAAGTGAAACAGCCAGGGATCAAGGATAAGGAGCAACTCCCAGCTCGTGGGTTCCCTGCCACCTGCAATGCCAGCAGCAAGGAAGAGCTCCCACTGAGGCCACCCAGACCCCTGCCCCTGCAACCATGGAAGGTGCATGATCTGACCAGATGTTGTGGTAAACCAGGCACAAAATCAATCAAGGCCTGGTCGGACGGGGCTGGAGCAGCCTGGGACATGGAAGGTGTCCCTGCCCATGGCGGGGATGGCACTGGATGGGTTTTAAGGTCCCTTCCAACGCAAACCAGTCTGGGATTCTGTGACCCACCTCGGGGGCAGCTCATGGGCCCCTGGCTCCGACCTAGCCCAGCTGCAGGCTCTGCCCAGGGTCCCCCTGCACACCCCAGCTCAGCTGGGAGGCAGCTCTGCCCTACCTGCAAGCTCTGCTGCTGCTGTTCTTCGGGCACAGACCCCTGCCACAAAGCTCCTGCATCAGAATTGATGTTTCTCCGCAGGATTACCTCCTACCCCATGAGGAAAACACTTCCATAAGCCACCTCTCTGGGATTTGAGAGCTCACCACCAGCACTGCAGGAAGTGCTGGAGGGATCCAGCAGAGCCCAAGTGTAAAGCCAAGGTTCAAACTGCCTGAGCAGGAAGCCAGAGCCAGAGGTTCTTGTGTGTTCTTGGGCTGAAAGAAATCGGGGGTGAATTTATGCATTTTTCTGCCTCAAGCAGAGGGTACAAATCCTCCCAAGTTCATTTCCTCATCTGACACTTCTGCTCTGTCACACCCAACCTCTCGCTGATTTGTTCTCTCTCCTCCAATTTGTCTTTTGTATTTCCTCTTCTGTTCCATTTCTAATTCTTTCTTAATTCCTCTTATAAAAAATGACTAAGGAACCAGTAGGAAATGTCCACAGTGGCAGAGCCAGGTCCTCATCTGCTCTTACAGCAGCGGATGAGAGCAGTTTCCAGCTATAATATGTTACATCGAAAGGAAAAAAGCTGCTTTAAAAATCTATATTAAAGCTTTTATCCAATTAATATTTCATTACAGCTGCCTGGGAGAGACTCGTCACTCCTCAGTCGTTTCATTCTAAGCAGCTAAAACCCATTTGTGCAGTTGTAAATCCTTACTTTTTAATAAGAAAATTTTTTGTAAGGTACTAATTTAAAAAAATAATTTAAGGAAATGCTCTTTCCTCGATTGGCTTCTTCCTCTTATTGCATTCTGCAGCGTGAGGAACAAACATTAAACCCATGCCAGCCCCCTGGCAGCGGCTCTGCCCAGAGCCGAGCATTTCATCTGCCCCCGACCATCAAGCAGTTAACAGAAAACAGACTTGGTGCTTTTATTAAACCCTGACGAGCACGTGTTTGATAAGGAGCCGGGCGGGGCTCGGCGGGATGGGGGATCCGGGATGAGGGATGCAGGATCCGGTCTCCATCGGCGCGGGAGCAGTGCCCTCTGTTGCCTGCCCCCTGCAAACAGGCTCTTCATTGCCTCCCTACCGGCCATTCATGCATCGCTTTCTCCCCACAGGCGCTGCATTTCCACGATTCCAGCACGTTTCCCCACACCCGGGGGTGCCACGCCGGCCCTTGTGTTAGGAATGAACCCCTGAGAATCATCAAGCCCAGCTCCCTTCTCCTCGCAGAACTCTCTGAAAGCAAACCACGCCTGAGAGCTCCGAGGTGCTGGATCCGGACAGGGGCACGCAGCTGCTTTTGGATCTCTCTGCAGCCAGATCCGTAATTCACATCTGCACCACCCGTGGGTTTTCCCAGGAACAGCTCTCCGCCTGCCGAGCCAGGGAGCTCGGCAACACCTGGAGCTGGCGAGACAAATCCGCTGGGATGAGGCACTCCCAGCACATTGATTCATGTGCTCGATATCCAGAGCTGAAGGGTCAATCAGCAGCTCATGGGCTGTCTCTGGGAGGAATCAGCCCAATGCTAAACTCATCACTCAGGTCAGTGTCTCCAGGAGCAACAAGCGCTCCGTATCTCTGCAGATCAGACACTTCCCATTCAATAGTTAATGAGGGGAGCGAGTACCCAACGTACTCCAGCCAGCCTGGAAGAAAAATGTTAAACTGGTGCAGGTTAAGGCCAATTAACACGGGGACCTGCAGCCCCCTGCTCAGGATTACAGCAGGAAGCTGTTCCCCAGTAACAGGTTCCAAGAGAAGAAATCAGTGATTCCCCTCTGCTGCTGATCCTGTCCCTGGAAACCCCCCAAACATCCTCCAGTGCCTGTCCAGAGCTGTGCACCCCAACTCATCCCACCAGAAGGACGGGGGATTGGGAAAGAATCATGGAATGGCTTGGGGTGGGAGGGATCCCAAAGCCCCTGCCATGGCAGGGACATCTCCCACTGTCCCAGGCTGCTCCCAGCCCCAGTGTCCAGCCTGGCCTTGGGCACTGCCAGGGATCCAGGGGCACCCACAGCTGCTCTGGGCACCCTGTGCCAGGGCCTCACACCCTCACAGTACAAGCTCACAACCCATCACAGGTGTAATGCTGAATCGCAGACCTGTGCCACCGCAGCTGCTTGTGAGCAGGAAAATAAACGGTGCTGGTCTCAATGAGCCCAAGAGCTGCCACTGCTCAGCCCCACAAAGGCCAGCCAAGGGGAGCAAATGTCCTCAGGTGAAGCAAATATCTCTATATGAAGCAAATGTCCTCACATGAAGCAAACGTCCCCAGGTGAAGCAAATGACCCCAGGTGAGGCAAATATCTCCATAGGAAGCAAATGTCCTCACATGAAGCAAACGTCCCCAGGTGAAGCCCCTGTGTGTTTCTCCAGCCCAGGGCCTCCAGGCACGCATCCATCGCAGAATTCAATCAGAAACTGCAAAGGCGAAGCAGGAGGTTACAAAGAATTGTATTTACGGCACGTTAACAAGAACAGCCTGGGTAATGCCATGCTCTGCGTGCCTCAGCCTGCATCCACGGGAAGGTGTGGGAACCAGGCCGCGCCAGGAAACCTCCCATGCGCTTGGGATATTCCTCACAGGAGTATTATCAGCTGCTATCTAGGCAAAGATAGAGTTCTCCATTGTGCTACAAAATAAGTTTTGAGCTCTTAGTCCCTTCAAGACCTCGAATATTCCTCAACATTCCCCTGCAGTTCTTCCACCAACATTATTTTACAATTGCCTGTGCAATGAAAAGCACTTGTCTCATTTAAAAACAAGCAATGTCACCACTGGATTGAGGATACCTCCCAGATGCAACATTTTAGGACTTGGGGTGGGTTGGTTTGGGGTTTTTTTCTTGGCAAGAAAACAGAGGTTTCTAACTTAAAAATAAGATACTGTGAGGGTGGGCAGGCCCTGGCACAGGGTGCCCAGAGCAGCTGTGGCTGCCCCTGGATCCCTGGCAGTGCCCAAAGCCAGGCTGGACACTGGGGCTGGGAGCAGCCTGGGACAGTGAAAGGTGTCCCTGCCCATGGCAGAGGTGGCACTGGGTGGGCTCTGAGGTCCCTTCCATCCCAAACTAGTCTGGCAGGGGGAGGAGGGATGCAGAGTCAGAAAAACCTGATGCCATTCCCTGCTCCACAAAGGCTCCACCTGCACCTGGGCTGCGACTTGCCTCCCATCTGCAGCATCAGCCGAAGTGTTTTTTCCATGTTCTGAGCCATGAGATAAAAACAAAGAGGATTTGAGGCAGAGGTGTCAGAGAGAGACAATGTCACCAATGTCACAACCCTCAGTACTTTTATTACTGCTTTAATTCCTCCCCTGCTCCGTGCTGTGACCTGCAGCTCCTCAGGAAGCCGTTCCACTGCACCACCGTGTATCTTCACTTCAACGTCTCCTTGAGAGAAAATGCCTTCACAACTCAGAATGCTGAGTTCAAATCAGAGTTGAGAGACACCCTCCAGCACAAACTGGGGCGATGCAGGCTCTGTCAGCTGGGAGCTGGGGCCTGCAGCAGCAGCTGGGGCTGCTCTGTGCACTCAGGACACACAGCACTGTGGGGACCAGCCCTCGTCCAGCCACAGTGAAACAAGGGCACAGGAGAAGTGTCAGGAAGGAAAAAAGGAATAGGAACAGTAGATATGCTAGGGAATTCCTGTTCTAAACCAACCCTGCTGCCTGTCTTCTCTGCTGTGCCCTGTGGTCCCGTGGTTATTAATCCATCCCTGGACTTTCTGGATTAGCAGACGGCTATTATGCATTCACTCTCACAGGGTATAGAAGTGAATCCTTAAATTTTACCTTGTGACGGAGCATTTCCATACAAAACACTTCTCCTTGATCGGTATTCTATCCACAGACTCAGAGTATGCGAGTGCTTGGAAATGGGTTCAGAATCATTTCCCTGTGTTTTACACATTTTTCACTTTAAAGAAAGATGAAAAACCATGACCCAGAGAAGCCAGTCCATTAGGATAAATCTCCATAATTTTGTAGTCATTAAACAAAAAAATCCTACTTGTTCTTCTTTTCATTCATGTGTAGAAGCTGTGTCGGAGAGACCCCAGAAGTTTGAGCGGTTTTCAGTAGAAATGCGGTTGTAAGTGTGGTGTAATAAGGATCAATGGCGCCACCAAGTGGGGACGTGCTGAAGGTGGAAAAATCGCGATTTCCGTGATTTCTGGTTGGGATGGAAAGTCACAGGAAAGCAGAAACAGCCACTTCAGTGAAGGCCATTACACTGCCCTTCCGCTCAGATCCAGAGGTTCTACGTCTGTTATTTAAATTTTTAAGCACCATAAGGTTGAAAAAATCGGAAAAATCAAAAACCGTTCGAAAAGTCCTTCCCATTCCAAACGTTTTCTTTTATCCACACGCTGAACAGCTGTGGCTGCCCCTGGATCCCTGGCAGTGCCCAAGGCCAGGCTGGACACTGGGGCTGGGAGCAGCCTGCGACAGTGGGAGGTGTCCCTGCCATGGCAGGGGTGGCACTGGGTGGGCTTTGGGGTCCCTTCCCACCCAACCCAGTCCCGTCTGGGATTCAGTGACCATGGCCAGCAGCCCGGAGGAGAACTCGACAGAGAGCCCGAAAGCTGCTGGAGCTGAAGCCGCAGCACAGGGATGTCCCTGCTGGAGCCCAGGACAGCAGGGAGCACTGCTGCACACGGAAACACCCGAGACATTCCCGGGATGCGCACTCAGCCGGGCAGGGGTAACAGCACAGCAAACAGGAGAAACCACCTCCGGCTCTTACCAAAAGAAAAAAAAAGGTGAAGCAGGCAATAGCTGAGCACCTAACAACTGTGTCACATAATAAACCAAGTATTTGCAACACATTAAAAGGTACTACTTTGAGAAAAGCAGGTATATTTTTAAATTCAAAAGCCTAAACATCTCAGAGGAACTTTGTTTGGTGTTTGTAATTGTTGTAATGTTTAGTTCCAGGGAAGATGGGGACCGGCTTGGGTGCAGGAGGCTTTGCTGTAACAAATGTCCCAGCAGCACTAAGGGAACCCGAGAGACCCCAACCAAATGGCCAGAGTCAGCAACTTGTAAATTAAAGTACAGCAAAAAAAGAAAATAGAAAAACCCAGAAGTTTTTTAAAATACTGGCCAAGTGTTAAATTTTCTGGATGGGTAACAGCGTATTTCTGTGAGTCTCTAATTGCAGAGTGCTAACCAGCTCAAAAGAAATCAAAATACAATCCTTATAACTTCTACCAATACTGAAAACTCCCTGGTCACAGCAGAAGACAACACCTCGTGCAGCTGCTCAAACTTGGGGTGAGCCAGATCTCCTTATCAGTGCAAACATAAAACCTGAGAGCCATAAAATCATGGACTTGTTCAAGGTGGAAAAGCTCTCTGAGCCCATCGAGTCCAACCATTCCCAGCACTGCTGAGGCCACCAGTGATCCACATCCCCAAGTGCCACATCCACACATCTTTGAAATCTCTCCAGGGATGGGGACTCCAGCACTGCCCTGGGCAGCTGTGCCAGGGCTGGACAGCCCCTGCCATGGGGAAATTCCTGCTGGTGCCCACCCTGAGCTCCCCTGGCCCAGCCTGAGGCCGTTCCCTCTCCTCCTGTCCCTGTTCCCTGCGAGCAGAGCCCGACCCCCCCGGCTGCCCCCTCCTGTCAGGGAGTTGTGCAGAGCCACAAGGGCCCCCCTGAGCCTCCTTTTCTCCAGGCTGAGCCCCTTTCCCAGCTCCCTCAGCCGCTCCTGGGGCTCCAGCCCCTTCCCCAGCTCCGTTCCCTTCCCTGGACACACTCCAGCCCCTCCAGGGCTCTCCAGAGCTGCCCCAGGATCCCAGGGGATCCCTCAGCAGGGCCAGCACAGGGGACAGTCCCTGCCCTGGGGCTGGCACAGCCCAGGGGCCATCGGCCTCTTGCCCCCCTGGGCACCCCTGGGTCGTGTCCAGCCCCCAGGGCCTTGCCCAGCTGTCCAGCCCCTCTGCCCCAGCCTGGAGCGTTCATGGTGCCATCCACAGGCAGGACCTGGCACTTGGCCTTGATGCCCTCACCCTGCTGGCCTCTGCCCATGAAGCCACCAGTGGTGACACATCATTGTCCCAACAACGTTCCTGCCCCTGTGCAGTGGGAGATAAGATTTGAGAATGTGCTGCCCATAATTTATGTAGCCTAAGCAGCACTAACGTGATGTGAACTGCCCAAACAACGGCCCAAATGAGGAGGGATCTGGTGGCACTGCAGCCTCATTCCCAGCTGCCAGCTTCATTTTCTGTGTGATTGCACAAAGGCGTCAGGCTGCAGCATCCATCCGTGTTCCTGTCAGTTTACACGGCAGTTTGAGTATCGCTACCACAGCCCCAGTTCTCCAGGCAAGGACAAGCATTAATCTCCATGAGCAGAACCCGAGAGCCGGGGTGAAACAAGTGCCAGCAGCAGGGTGGGAAAGGTGCAGGGGCAAGGTCAGCCTGCTGAGCAGCAGCTCCAGACCACCCCAGCCCTCGCTCACAACCAGCAGCAGATCTGCAGTGACACAGCTCCTCCCCAGCTGACAGCCCAGCTCTCTCAGAGCTTGCCCCCGCATTCCAGGTATTTGCCCAGTCCTGGACATCCTGGTGTACCTGGAATTTCTCCCTGTCTCAGCCATACCTGTTATCCTGGGACTCTCACACTGCTGAAGAACGGGCAGGTGTTCTGTTCCCCAGCTCCACATCTCCACATCTCAGCACAGTTCTGCTGGCACTCAGCAAAATGCCATGGGCTGGAGAGGAACACGGGCAGGAGTTACACCCCCTCCGCAGGAGCTGCTCTGCCAGTGCCAGGAGGGGAAGGCTTCAGAAAGAGACATCAAACTCACCCAGTTCCTCAGACACAAGGAGCTCTCAGCAGCCAGGGTGGGAGACAGCAGCTTTTCCAACCCCAGCATCTCTCCTCTCCAGCAGGAACAGTAATTCCCCTCTGATTTCACAGACAGAAGTGGCACTTCTGGGTTTCTGGAGAAAACCCTCTCATTGGTGCAGCTGTTTCTGCAAGGTGTCCATATTTTGTCCCCAGGTCAGCACCTATTCTGAAATGCATTACATGGCTTCCTTCTTCAAAATAAGTTCCCTTTCTTTGACTTTAAGCAGCTCAACTTCCTATTAAAAAAACCCTCTGCCATAAAAGAGACTTTGGTGTAGGGCTCATTAGTAAGCTGAGCTCTCCCTACTGCTTCCCACGTCTTTGGAATCCCTGGAGAGAACAACTTCGCTTTGATTAGAGGGGAAAACATCTTCTCTTTCAGTTCATATCAGAGTGCCTGAAACCCAACACTGAATTTGGGATAGGGATGTGGTACTTGTGCAGGCAAGTAATGGAGAGGTTTGTACAGGATGGAGTGAAAGGAAAGAACAACTCCAAATTAAACTGGGTTGACAGATACCACTCGGCAGCATGGCTCGGGGCAGGGCTTTCCAGCTCTCCATGGGAAGGTGTTCTCCAGGACCTTGTAGCTGACATGATTTCACTGGCTGTTCATCACTCTCAGGTCTGGGCAACCTGGGGCTCCCTGCTCCCTCTGGCTGTGCTGGACCTCTCCAGAGGGATTTGGGGTTTTCTTGGGATAATTCAAGAAGTCATATCCATAATATGGTGTAAGGACAAAAAGGAAAGGCTAAACCTTGGAAACACTGAGCAAAAATCATTAAAGCTCAAAATGAGCTCAAAATGATGTGTGCTGCAACACTGGAATGAGTTGAAGGTACAGCTAAAATGTATCCCCCATCTGGAATGTAACTGGGTGACAGCAAAGCAAACCAGTAAAGAGAGAGGAACTGGAGCCCAGAGACTCCAGCCACAGCCAAGCTCCCTGACAGTGCCTGCCCAGGTAACCAGCCAGGGCTTGTAGTACAACTCAACAGCCACCTTAAGAGATGTTTCTTGTGGGTGTGCCCTAGTGGGTAACTTTTATGACATTGAAATGAAAATGAATCAATGGAAAGGGCTTCACTTCGGAATTATGACTTAAAAGAGTTCAATAGGTGAGACAAGTTGCACTGCTAATAAAACTTGCATTCTTTATGAGTAGGTTATTCTGCTTCCAGCAGTAATCCTCAGTCGGGAAGCGGCTGCAAACACTTCATAAGCTTGTGGTAGGCAAACAGGGCAGCTCAAATCACTGAAACAAACAGTTGCCAGAGTCTGTGTTGTGTTCTCCGGGTGCTGTTTGCCCTGGCTCCGGTCCCAGTGCCAGCCCGCGTTTCACAGCTCGTGCCGTTCCCCGAGGACACGGCTCCGTCAGCGCTGCGGGATTCAGGCCAAGGGACACTTCCTCAGCTGACCGGTTCAGGCAGGACGTGTAACCAGCAACAGCAGCGCCCATCTCATAGCAGCAGCACAGTGACAGCTCTGAGCTTCGCTGAGGGTGTCTGCGGCACTGCACGTTCTGGCACAGGAACGTTTTGGGGCTCCTGCTGCGCAGCTCAGGACCGTGATGAGCTGTGCCCTCCCAGGCCAGGGCAACCAGTGCTCCTCCTCCCATCCCTGCCTTCACACGTGCCTGAGCACAACACCACACCACGACACCGCGGGGACACTCAGGCACCACGACACCCCAGGAGCAGAGCACTTAGAGCCCAGGACACAGCTGAAGGCTCCTGAGTCTATTTCCTCCCATGTTTTACAGCTCCAATTGTCACTATCATAAGCAACAACATTCCTGTTCTCTTTTTTATAGAACCACATCTCACATTCTGGCAGACCTGCAACATGTGGGTGGTGCTCTTAGCAAATTGCTGCCTGACTGGCACCGATATTTGGGATAACAGGGGCTGGTGGGGGCTGTGGGAGCGTGCACAGCCGTGCCCCCATGTCCCGGCATCGGGGGAGACCCAGGATGGCCTCAGCTCGTGCTCAAGGACAGCAGCTCCCTGTGGGACACGGGGCTGTCCCGCTGTCCCCTGGCTGGAGCACAAAGCACCCTCAGTGCCACAGCTCTGGGAGCCACAGAGAGAAGGGCCCTGTCTCCACAACCGTCCTGGGGCAATAAAAATACCCAAACCCGCTGTCACTGGTTTGGAACTCACTCCCCACTCCCCTTCACACACCACTGTCACTACAAGGTGCACAGGGCAGACAGGCTGGAGACAGAAGTTTTTAAAATTTCACTCTATGGAGCCCATAGTAGCATATTCTGTTACCAACATCCACCAACTCCTCAAGGATTCTTCCTGAGACTTCCAACCCAATTTAGCTCTACCATATGTCAGTGCTACTTGCTTCAGCACTGAATTTTCTCCAGGATTTCACTACAGCTAAAACACTCCTCTGTTATTCTGAATAAACTGAATAAAGGAAAAAATAACTGAATAACTGAAAAAAAAAAAAAAACAGTTTAAGAGGATGATGGGTCTGGAAGCCAACCAAACTTACCATCACCCTGCTGGACAGAGGGTAGGCAGCACACTCCCCTGGCTGTGAAAAGATTCAGCATTTCATTTATGGAATCACAGAATCATGGAATGGTTCAGGTTAGAAAAGACCTTAAATCCCATCCAGTGCCATCCCTGCCATGGCAGGGACCCCTTCCACTGTCCCAGGCTGCTCCCAGCCCCAATGTCCAGCCTGGCCTTGGGCACTGCCAGGGATCCAGGGGCAGCCACAGCTGCTCTGGGCACCCTGTGCCAGGGCCTGCCCACCCTCCCAGGGAACAATTCCTTCCCAATATCCCATGTAAACCTGCCTTCTTCAGCCTAAGGCCATTGCCCCTTGGCCTATTCAGTCCCATCTCCCTTAAAACCCCTTTCATTTTTTAAGGGTTTTGCTGAACACTTTTCCCAAGCCAAAGCCTGGCAAGCAGAGCACCCCAAGGGTTTACTATGGCACTGCTGCTGGGATGTGCATTTCCTGCAGCAGCCAACAAGGAACGTAGAAGGGCTTGCTAATCCTGTTCATTTTTAACTCCTGAATTTGGCCCATATGGCCCTTTGATCCTTTGACCCTCTTGAAATCACACCCTGCCATCAGCAAGCTAAGAGGGGAAAAGGAGTCTTCATTCAAGCCTTTACTATCTGAAACTAGAGAAGCTGCATCAAGGAAAAATGCAATCTCCTACATTTATGTGCATCCCACGTAAATGGTTTGAGGGCTTCTCTTTGCAGCCGGCCTAAACTGAGGGGAGACTCCTCGGGGTCTGCAGCTCCTCCCGAGGGGCAGCTCTGATCTCTGCTCTCTCTGCCAGGGACAGGACCCAGGGAGCGGCTGGAGCTGGGCCAGGGCAGGCTCAGGCTGCAGATCAGGGAAAGGTTCTTCCCCCAGAGGGTGCTGGGCACTGCCCAGGCTCCCCAGGGAATGGGCACGGCCCCGAGGCTGCCAGAGCTCCAGGAGCGTTTGGGCAGCGCTGCCAGGGATGCCCAGGGTGGGGTTGGTGGGGGGTCTGGGCAGGGCCAGGGGCTGGACTGGATGATCCCTGGGTCCCTTCCAGCTCAGGATATTCTGGGATTCTATGAAATAAATGGGTGTTTCTCTAGCAGGAGTGTTCGCAGTGGAATTCAAACATTTCCTTTTCAAACTGAAGTGTTTTTCTTTTCATCTTGCCTTAAGCATCCACATTAGTTTCATGCAGGAAGAAATACTTGAGGAATGAGTGTTATCCATGCTGGCTGTGCCGCAGTTCCCCCGTGGGGAAGGACTGAGAGCCCAGGAGCGCAGGACCTGCAGCCACACCTTGCCGAGGCAGTGACTCACGGCTCCGCTGGGACACGTTTGTAACTTTTCTTCTCCAGAGGAAAACGCATAGGTAGCAATTAAATTCTGGGTGAGGCTGGACAAACCCATAAATGTTTGGAAAAGTTTTAATTGAAGTTGGAGAGCGGAGCAGCTACAGTGGAATGGGAATGAGATTTTGACATTTAAGGAAGTGTCACTGAGAGAAATCTTGCTGTCACAGATATGACTCACCCACTGCTGCGCCTGACAGGTGTCTTCTCTGACTCCTGAGATCACGATAATTTCACTTTAATCTGAGAGAAGCAGAGGGATGAGCAATTCCATTTATTTATAATACAAGCCCCCTTCAAAGGTGACTTGAAAATGAATATTTTGGGACGATGCTCATAGTTCATTGCTGCAGAGGTGTGAAAACAGCACAAAGGGCTCTTTCCGGATGGACAGCACAGCACAGAGAAGCAACACCGACTGTCCCCAGAACAAAGCCTGTTTAGGGAAGAGACACTTTGTGGTGGGGGAAGCTGGGAGACACTGGGAGAGACCAACATCAGACAACGCAGCATGTGGCAAGGCAGAGATTTATTTGGTTTTCATTACACTAACAAGATGACAAACATTTGGCTCTCGTTTTAACCTGAGACTGCAGTGGCACGCCTGGTTCCTTCCAACAGCGATTCCCGTTGGGAAAGAAGTGCACAGGACCTCTGCAACGCCGTGACCCAGCCCTGCAGCAAACCGGCAGGGACTGGGCTGGGCGGGAGACAGCAACCAACCCCTTGTGTCAAAGGCAGTAATAACCTGAAATCTGACTGAAACACCATGGAATTCCCAGCTCTCCGGCAAATAACCAGGAGGTGATCTCCAAAGTTACCCTCAGCTACTCCCAACTATTGCTCTATAGCAAGTTGGGAACAGCGAGTTAGGCACCAAATGAGATGCGATCCCTGGCTTGGGCCTGAGTAACAGGCAAAGCCATTTCCAAACCCACACCAGTGCCACTGTGGCTCCTCAGCCAGGGGCACCAAGCACCCATTCCCAAGATCCTCTGCAGGCAGCAACATTTCTGACACGACTCCAAAGTGATTTCTGTAGAAGTGCTCCCAGAGATGCAGAGAAGCTGCCTGAAGTGTTGGGTTAGCTCTAGATCTTTCCTTATAAAGCTGAAGAGCAATTACTGGATCACGGCATGAAGAACACAATAGAACAGACACTTTCTTCAGTCAGGAGGTGATTCAGCTATCAAAGAGATTCTTTTGTTTCTATTTTGGGGGAAAAAACCATCACTGCTTTCAGATGTCTAAAGCTGACGTTCCCAGGGTTCTTCAGGGCTGTCAGCGGCTGCGAAGGGCTCTTCGTGTGATCCCTCCTTCTCCTCAGGCTCTGGTCCCTCTGACAGCCCTGTGGAACACCTGGAAAGGCTACCTGAGGATGAGCAGGACATAAACTGTGACCCACAGGGCACCCTGTGCCTCTGCAGCCAGAAATAGAGAGCACAGCACATGGCCTCATCTGTCCCCTCACCCGGAGCCATCCAGGGCACATGCAGTGCGCCAGGAAAACGCTGTGCTGCTCCTTCCTGGAAGAGCTCCCCTCTCCAGGGCCACAGATCAGCTGGCGCCAGGCGGGCAGAGGGACGCTGAGCACGTCACAGGAGCTCCGCACGGGACAGGCTGGTGACAGCGAGGAAGGTGACCGGAGCACTGGCGCCCCGGGAGAGCAGGGAGGGAAAAGCTGAACCACGAGGTTTAGGACATTTGCCTGGACATGACAAAGGGACTTTCCTGAGGGGCTTGGACACAAGGGCTCTTTGGAGCAGGAAAAGAGTCTGAATGCTGTGCAAATCCAGTACAATGCCAGTATTTCAGGGAAAGTGGGGTCTGTGCTCAGGTGTGGGAGCAGGTACCTGGGTAGGAACCACCAGAGTTTAACACGGACCGACCCCAGGGTAAGGGTTGAAGTCCGGGGTATCTTTATATACCACAGGGGAAAATACAGTGTAAAAAACACAGGTAAAATTACTAAACACAGGGCTAGTAAGGCAACCCACCAACTGCCAAACCACAGGTTTGCTCCAAAGTTTGGAACACTGACAAAAATTCCATGGGAAAAAAATCTGTTGCGCTTCTCACCTAAGAATAATCAGGTGTTTTGATGTCAATTAACATGTGATATGCGTGTTGTTTTTATCTGTTAATGAAATCACTCTGTGTGCCCACCAGCCGTACTTCCCTTTAGGATAAATGCTCTTTCCATTGCTTGCCCCGTGTTTTTTGAAATTACCCTCTGTTTTCAGAGCAGTAGCAGTGAGAGCCCCCTGGCAGAGCTCAGGGCTCTGTTAGTCCTAACCAGAGGATGGAAAACAGGCTGAGGAACAACGGCTGCAGCGCTGGCAGCACCTCCCACAGCATACGTGGGGGGCACGGAGCAGCTGGCCCGGCACGATCCTATTTCCAGAGCACATTCGGAAACTTTGCTCTCAGGAGCTTTTCTTGCTCAGTGTGGCAAGGGCAGAACGTCACCTTCTCGTGAGTACACAGCAGTGACCCACTGAACTGGGAACAGCCGCTGCTGACAGCCCGTGCCTTAGTTCCGGGAATTCTGCAAAAGCACCAGACCCACCCCCGTCCCCCGGCTTGTGCAACACCCTCTCCCTGGGCCCCCCCAGCTCCCAGAGCTGAGCAGGGAGAGCTTTCCCAACACTCCAGGGAAAGCTTTCCCAGCGCTCCCACCCCAGAACCACCCCCGCCCCCAGCGTGGGCAGCAGGAGAGGGGGGATTCTGCCCCTGTGCCCCTGTGCCCAGCTGAGCCCCCGCCTGCAGAGCTGCCCCAGCCCTGGCCCAGCACAGGAGGGACCTGGAGCTGCTGGAGCCGGGCCAGAGGAGGCACCAAGTGATCAGAGGGATGGAGCAGCTCTGCTGGGAGGGAAGGCTGGGAGAGCTGGGGGTGTTCACCTGGAGAGGAGAAGCTCTGGGGTGGCCTAAGTGTGGCCTCACAGTGTCTGAAGGGGCTGACAGGAAGGATAGAGACAGACGATTTACAAGGGATGGAGGGACAGGACAAGGGGGAAGGACTTGCCACTGCCAGAGGGCAGGGTTTAAAGGCATTCTTTGCCCTTAAAGATGACTCTCCTATAGCTACAGAGGAGACAGCCAAGAGACTAAGTAAAAAATTATTTAATTTAAACACTTGATACACAACACACTGCGTAAGGAATAAACACAAATCAAGTAATGAATTCATAAATGGGCACAGATGTCATACCAAGAGATTAAATGAGGAAAGCTTGAGTCAAACACATTTCTGTATCTAAATTACCAACAAAAGGCTGCAAGCTCAGAGCAGAAATGTCTCTGAGAGGAACCATCCTGAACTCAGGCAAGTGACAGACTTCAGTCCTTCCACAGGAAAGTACTGAGGAACCTCCAGGTGAAATTCCATTCTGTAACATTAAGACTCCCAGTAGAGAGCTTTACTTGTTCCTAACAAGACTCTTACTCTGTAAGAGGATGTTCTTCACTCAGCTGCATTCAAGATCACAATTAACCATGTCTGTTCATCAACCACTTTCCTTGCATTTTTTACAACCAACAGGATTTAGGAAACCACCTCAGATTGAGACAGGACAATGCAGACCTGTTACCTTTCCAAGCACTTAGGCCTTCCCTAGAAGCAGCTGGGCTTTAAAGTTCATTAAGTTGTACTGCTTTCCGAGGGACTTAGAGATCAGGATTACATCAACACAGAGGGTTTGAGGCAAACACAGAATTCATTTTGATTTCTTTCTGCTCTTTCAGACTTAGGGGTATAAACTGCATCTTCACAACTTCCAGTATCTGTGCTTGGAAAAGAAGCAGTCAGTGTAAGAGCCCAAACAACGCAGCACCAGAAATATTCAGTTTCTGAGGCAGGAGATCCGGGAAAGAGGCAGTCCCTGCACCCGGGGTTAAACACCTGCACCCCTGGAGCTCCAGGAGCGAAGTTACTGAGGGATGCCCCCCGGCCGAGTTCCCTGATCCCATCCCTGCCCCGTGCTCCAAACGCGGCCAGGCACAGCCCCAGGGCACGGTCCCGGCTCGGGGCTGGATCCCAGACCCGCCTCCTGCAGCTCCCCGAGCCGGGGCCGGTCCCTCCTGCCCTGCCCGCAGCGAGGGGACCCGGAACGGCCTCGGGCTGAGACACGAGAGTCAGAGCAGATCTTGGAAAACGCTTTCACTGAAAGGGTGCCCAGGCCTTGGCAGGGGCTGCCCAGGGAGGTTTGGAGTGCCCATCCCTGGAGGTGTCCAGGGAAGGACTGGACGTGGCACTCAGTGCTCTGGGCTGGGGACAAGGTGGGGATGGAGCACAGCTTGGGCTCGATGATCCGGGAGGTCTTTTCTAATCTCAGTGACTCTGTGATTCTGTGATAAATCTGTCCCAGAGCAGCGCTGACCTCCCCTGAGCCCCCGCTACTCTCCCTCCCCTCACGCCGGCTCTGGCGCTCGCTGAGGGCGCAAACGAGTCAGAAGCACGTTCTTCTTTTTTTTTTTTCCCCTCATCACGATTAACCCTTCAGGGAGCGAGCAGAAATAAAAAATAAGTCGGGAGGCACAGCGTTATCTCCCTGCTGTGGCGGTCCCGCCCCGTCCCTTCACGTAAAGCCGCGTTTGGAGCGGCGCGTGTGGAGCCCCTGCTGCCGCCTGGGGAGCGCCTCCGCAGCCGCACCACCAAGACCACCACTTCTTCTTCTTCTTCTTCTTCTTCTTCTTCCTCCTCCTCCTCCTCCTCATGCTCATCCTCCCGCTGCTGCTGCCCTGCACGCCCAGCATCCCGCCGGAACGGTGCCGGAACGGTGCCGGGATCACCGCCCCGCTCGCAGCCCGGCCCGCCCTCCCTGAGGGGAGCCGGCGGTGACGTCACGGCCGGGCCGCCCGGCAATGGGCGCCATTTTGAAACCGCGAACCCTCCCGCGGCTCCGGGCGGCTCCGTCCCGCTCCCGGCCCCGCTCCCCGCCCCGCTCCCGCGGCTCCCCCCGCTATGGCAGGTCGGTGTCCGCGCTCCGCGCTCGGCTCCGCGTTCGCGCCGGGATGGGCCGCGGGTCGGCTCCGTGTGGCCGCGGGAGCCGNCGCGGGGTCTCCTCTCTCCCTGCCTCTCTCACCGCCCTTTCTCCCTCCGCAGGAGTGGCGAGAGCTGGAGGCGACGGCGGCGGCAGCAACGAGGTGCAGTGGAGCTTCTTGCAGGTGAAGGGGGCGATCGACGAGGACGTGGCGGAAGGTGAGGGGAGCCCCGACACGCTGAGCCCTCCCGGGCGGCCGGGGGGCAGCGCCGCAGCATCCCCGGCCGTGCCGGGGGGGTGTGTGCCATGACTAAGCGAGCTCCCACCCATAGAGCATCACAGACCAGTCACGGCGCCTTCCTCCAGGTCTTTAGTGCGAATCCCAGAATCCCCAGATAGCTGGGGTTGGAAGGGACCCCTGGAGATCACCCAGTTCAGGCCCCTGCCCAGGCAGGGTCACCTGGAGCAGGTGACCAGGAACGTGTCCAGGGGGGTTTGGGATGTCTCTGGAGAGGGAGACTCCAGCCCCTCCCCGGGCAGCTGTGCCAGGGCTCTGTCCCCTCCATGGAAAGAAGTTCTTTCTCACGTTGGGGTGGAACTTGTTGTGTTTTAGTTTATAGCCGTTGCTCCTTGTCGTGTCTGTGGCACCACTGAACAGAGTCTGGCACCGTCCTGTGACAGCCCTTGAGGATATTTGTATGGATTGATGGGATCCCCTCTCAGCCTCCCTTCTCCAGACTGACCAGGCCCAGCTCCCACAGTCTCTCCCCATCTCAGAGATGCTGCAGTCCCAAAATCATCTCTGTGGCCTCTGCTGGACCCTCTCCAGTAGCTCCTTGACTTTCTTGTCCTGAGGAGCCCAGAACTGGGCACAGTTCTGGGCTTAGGATAACTGTCTCCAGTTCTGGGCTTGGGATAAAAGGTAACAACAGTGATACAATACAGGGAGAGGAAAAAAAGAAACACCAGTGGAGTCTGTCAGGCTTGTCAAGTTTCGCTCTGACGCACAGAGAGTGCGGCTCTGTCATTTGTGCTGCATTGAAAAGTGCAGTTTAAAGAGTTCCTGCAGCTGTGGAGAGATTTGATTCTCACTTGTTAACGTTTGGGAGCTATAAATAGGGATATTAAGCAGGGAAAAAGGGCACACCTTCACATTTCTCTGAAACTTTCCAAGTGCGGTATGTTTTGGACGGAGTAGAAAACAAGAAATGTTTTAACTGGGAAAAGTGTTTTCTGTAGTATGCAGAACCAGGGTGGAGTTTTGCTTGACTCTGATGAGAAGGGGGTTTTTTTGCCCCTAAATTTCCTGTGTTCTAACTGTCCAGGCTGGCAATGCTCCTTTCTAAAGTGAGAACTGACTTGCAGGGCCTTGTGTGCTCAGCTTGGGTTTGGGATTTTTTTTTTTTTTATATTTTTTTTTACTGGATGCAGTAAATATTTTTCCCTTGCTGTCTGCAATGGGGAAATTGTGCTGGCAGTGTTTTCATTTTCATGCCACTTGTTTGGCATTCCATTTAAAATAATGGCCATGGGAGGGATAGACTGGAGAATGCTAGAGAAACTGGATTCACTCAGTTGTTTTCTTTCTTTTTCCCCCCTCTGTATATTTTGTAGCTTGCTCTGAAGTTCCCAGAATTCTTGTAGAAATGTATATAAGTAGCTTTTATGTTTTTCACATGGTTCTTTTTCCTTGGATCTGTCACCTGTGTGACTAAAAGTCAGTTCCCCATGTGTAAAGGATATAGTCCTGGGGACATCTGGCTCCTGGGGGCACCTTGCTGCCCAGGTAATTCCTGAGCAGCTTGGATTTGCACAGAGCAAGAAAGTTCTAGGAATCATTCAGCACCTGGTTTTGCAAAACTACCACTAAAGTTCCATTTTCCTGTGGGAATACTAGAACTATTTACCGGCTTTGTGACTTTTTGGTTTTATTTTGATTTGTGGCCTTTCCCCTCCTGTTACATTTTGCCTTGAAATTGGAATTAAATATAAAAAATACACTGTTTATTTGCTAATAATTGCCCAAATTTAATTCATTAGTAGGAGTGCAAATACATTGCTAGATTTTGGGCCTCAGTTAGGGACATATTTACCCATTACCATCTTTTAAATCCTCTCTTACCAAACTGCACATCTAAACCTGCTTGATGGGCAACTGTTGCCTTGAAAAAGCCTTCAAATTGCGCATAAATTTTTGCGATGGTGGACGCTTGCTACTGCTTTCAATTTTTGGTCTGTTCTTTGGAAAGTCATTCTCTAGAGGAAGAGGACACCATGAAGTTGCTGTCCAGACTATTCCATGCGGAGTGTTTTGCTGAATTTTCTTAGAGGTTTACTGAGGAGTTGAAACTGCTCAGCCAGGCAACTTTACCAGTAAATCCTTACTTTTGCAGTGCAGTTCTCACATACATTTTATATTCCGTAGTTGTTTCTCAGGTGTCTGGCTTTAACACAAACACTGTGACAAGGGGCTGCATTAGATTGGCAGCTGGATTTTCCTAACTGGGTCATTAATACAGAAAATCACTGTCTCCTCTTTGTCTTGTCTGTGCATTGCCTTTCCTCAGTGACTAATCCGTGACCTCTGGACAGGCTCTGTGTCACGAAAGAGAAGGGCACTGTTCAGTCTGACCATTTCTGAAAGATCAGGATAATCCATCGCTTACTGAATATGGATTTTTTTTAAAGAATTGGATATGACTTTTCTAGAATAGGAAAGTTTAGTTGGATTCAAGAAAGAGGACTGGAGGATAAAACAGAGATTGAGTGAAAGATTTAATATTGGGGATGGCAACAATCATAATTTAAAAGCAAAGCTAATTAAAGATTGTGTTGTAATTTTGTTGTGTTAACCACATGACTCCAAAACTTGCACTGATTGCCCATGAAACTTGCAATTCTTGGGTTGCTTTTTTTGTAGAAAGACCTTTCTAAACAGAGAATACAAATACTGCCGGAGACTTTATCACTTCCACAATTTCAGTGTTGAATTTGTTTTGCATGTTCAAAATTGTCCTGTTTTGGGAGTCTCTTTTTTTTTTTGGCAAGTAAAATATGAATCTGTTTATTAAATAATGTACAGATATGCCCAAATTCCTGTGGGCCAGATGTTCTGCATCTAATCCATGACCACTTCTGGGTGCAGTTCTGTATCGCCAGTTAATGATCCAAGAAATAAACTTTTTTTTTTTTAAATTCTCCAGATAGTGACTGGTATTGATTGACTGGCCTGACAAACTGAGAGATCCCTTGTTACCGTCACTTCAGCCAGCTCTCCTTCTGCTCTTGCTGCCTGTTAGGTGCTGGGTCAGACACCTCACCAGTTTGCCAGGAAGCAGAACACAAGGAGCAAAGACAACCACAATCTAATAAAAATATATTGGCCTGTAATCCTGTACCTGTTTGAAAGTGCAGCTACAAGTGATTTAGAAATGTTCTTAGTATTAAACTGTCTTTACAAATCAGTGGTTTAAAACATTCTCATGTGGTTCAGGAACTCACTTGGCCTATTTTCACTGTTCTTAAAGGAAATTCTGGCATGATTTTGTGCTTTCGAAAAATCTCTATCAGTAGAGGTGCAGCTCTGTGACATCTGGTTCAGTTGCATGAAAGGAGTTGCAGAATTGGTTGTTAGCTTTAAGTTTTAATATTGTCTTTGTTCTCTAAGAACTGGAAGATAGGGGACTAATGACTACAGAGCTATGGGTGCTGTTTGCTGTCACCGTAAATCACTGGTTGTGCCTGGAGGTGACGCTGCTGCAATGGAGCAGAAGGTGGGCTGTAAGCTGGGTTTTGGGCTGGGTTTTTTCCTTGAAAGCCAGTACTTTGCCATGAGCAGGACTTCAGATGCCTCTTTGCCCTCCCTGAAACCTTAGGGTTGCCCAGAGAAGCTGTGGCTGCCCCATCCCTGGAGTGTCTAAGGCCAGGTTGGAGCACCCTGGGATGGTGGAAGGGGTCTCTGGCCATGGCAGGGGTGATACTGGATAGGCTTTAAAGTCCCTTCCAATCCAAACCAGGCTGGGATTCCATCATCATATTTTGATGAAATATGAAGCTTTGGTAAGGTGTAGCTTATGAATGGCGAAGAGTTTGCGTAAGCAGTGAGTATCAATTGCGGAGTTGTAAGTGGGAATGCAAAACAAAGCAATTTGAGTGCTGAGAATACAGGAATTAGTGCAAGTCTTCCTGTGTGAGCAGTGGGAGCCACTGGACTTGTCCCTGCAGAAGGGCAGGCTGGGTGCAGAGGGACAAGCTTAATGAAAAATTACAAAACCCACTGTTTTTTTAAAGGATGGGAAGGTGTGAAGGCTTCAACTGAAAGGAAAGTTTGATTTTCTTATCGTGTTAAGACTTCTATGAACTTCTGATTGAAGTACACCCAAAACCATCATAAGGAGTTACTTGGAAAAAACTAACAATAGCATGAATTAATTAAATACAGTTCTAGTAGGAGAAAGCTTATTGGAATTAGTCTTCCAAAGGTTAAAAAATACTGAGGCAGTAGATTTGCACAAAGAATACTGGATTATGTCACGAATCTTAGAAACAGCCTCCGTGATTTCTCATGGCTTGTAGGGAAGGCAGGGCAAGCTCTTCAGGCAGGAAGGGAGCACATCTGTGCAACTGAGCTCTGGCTGTGCTGCTGCCTTTATGCTGGTCTCACTCTCTTTGCACTGACACATGCAGACAGCTCCGTGCACTCCAAACTCAGAGAAGACAGCTTTTTTAGGGTATCATTCAGAGAACTTCAGTATCAAGTCGCAGTCTGGTTCCACTGACGAGAAAACACAAATGTAGGTAAATGAGGGAATGGCGCTCATCGTGTGTCGTGAGCTGGAGCTCTGGGGTGCTGTGCCACCCCCGAGGGGTGCTGGGCAGCCCCTGGAGCAGGCTGGGAGCAGCGTGGCACCTGGTGCTGCTGCGCGTGCACCCTGGTTCAGTGCTCCCAGCAGAGCGGCCTGCGCGCTCCAAGAGCCAAGTGGCTCAGCTCCAGGCATCCAGGACACACAGGAGCTGGCAGGCTTTCCCACAGAACTCCAAACAAGATATTTGGAGTTTGCCATGGCCTGTCAGCAGCAGCACTGACCTCAAACAGCTTCTGCTTCCCAGCTGGCCGGTGCCCTGCTCATGCTTTACCTTAAATCTCTTCAAGGACTTAAATTAGTCCCAAAAGCAGAGTTATTTTGGAAAGTTAAACCCTGCCAGGTGCCTAAAGGCAATTCAAGCCATTTTACAAGTGATTTGAGTACTAGGGCATAAAAAAATTGTTAGACCTTACGGATATTTTAGGTTGGCGGAGTGTTTAGCGGTGTAAGCTGGGAGAAGTTTGGTCTGGGCAAAACTATACCCCTTTGGTTCATTCTCCTGATTTCTGGTACACCTCACTCCTGTGTTAACTCTTCAAAGAAATCCTGAAAGTGGAAATGTAAAAATTGAGTATATAAGGAGGCATATTCTGAAAAATAGGTGATTTTGAGTAACTTGTATGTATATGTATATTGTTAGGTGGTTATTGGCAGCTGTAAAGTTTGGCTCGTGTTTCAGTACAATTGTGATTTCTATCAGCTGTTAAGAAACAGCATTTTAGAAGTGCTGACAGCAACAGTAGTCGGTCCCTCCCCGCTGCAGGGTGACCCTCTCGGTTCCATTGGCTGTTCTGGCAGCTGTAGGGGACAGCCCTCCTTCACCTGGAAGCAAGTCACTGACAGGTACAGGGAGGAGGGAGAGGCTGAGGGGTGGAAGTGAGTGCTGGAGTCAGAATCCTGCAGTGGCTGAAATTACAGCACTGCCTGCCTGCCCAGCACGAGGAGGGTGGGGAAGGGTCTGCTGGGAGCAGGGTGCTGCCAGCAGCTCCCTGCGCTTGCCTGGTGTGGTCCCTGCAGCAGTCCCAACTGGAGAACTGACTTACACCCCTGATTCCCTCTGCCCACCCCAGAACCTTCCCGTGCAGCTGCATATCCATGGGAATGTTTGGGAAGTGCAATTACTGAAAATCAGTGACAAGCAGTTCTGAGGCCCTGTGTGTCTGGAACTCGTTAAGCTCCAATAGGATTTTGGTTTTTAAACATTTTTTCTATGATTTGCTCTTTGGCAGGTGCTGGTATCTAAATCGCTTCATTTTCTTTGATAATCTCTTCCCTCTGAAGGGGCTCTCTGTTTTTTTCACTGATCTTATTTGCTCCTATTATATTTTTTATTTGAGGGGTCTCTCCTGAGTTGCTCTGAAGCGACGGTTCCTTGCTGTTCTCCGCTGCCCACGTTTGTCTGTCCTGTGCGCCTGTGGCCCCTGAGAATGGTCTGTTGTCCCTGCCTGCTGCAAAGAGAGTTGTGTTACTTCTGATGTCGTGTCACACAGTTCAGCACAGCATTCCAGGGCGATCCCAGTGTCTGCTTTCTGAGTTGATTTAGGAGCACATAACCTGCGCTGAGCCCTTCTGCACACACTGCTTGCTTCCCGTCCCCTGTGGAACACCACACAGCGTCTCCCACAGCTTTGTCCAGCCACAGGATAACTCCAGCTTTGTAGGATAACAGTGTTGGAGGGAAAGGTGTGTCACCTTTGAGCTTGATTGCAGGCACAGAAATATTCCTTCTGTGCTCGGTTCCCACTGGCAATCTCCCTGACAGTCTGTGCCAACCATCTGCCTGCAGGCCAATCCAGCCATTTCCTCTCAAAGCAGAGCCTCTGCAGAGAGTTGCTGCTTTGGTCCCAGGATGGGTCGTAGAAAATGGGGCTGTGCGTTCAGACTTCTCTCCAGGGAGCAGGACAGCAGCCAGGTTTGCCAGCAGGCATTGTTCAGGCTGTGTGCTGAAGTGGTGCATTGTCCATTACGTACTTTGAAAATTCTAAGTTAAAGTCCCCTGGAAGCTGGAGCAGCCTCCTTGTTAGGTGCTGTTGGAGAGCTGTGAGTGTCTGGTTCCTTGTTCACTATGTGTCTGAGGAGTGGGTTTGTGGCAAAAGGCTCTGAGCAGCTCAGGAGGATGAGAGAGGCACTGGTGCTGACCATGTCTCGTTAGTGTTGGTCCTGAGCGCGAGCTGCAGCTGCAAATTCCTTCTCTCCTGTGTGACAGAACAAGTAATTCCATGTTTTCAGGTTTGGGTTTTAACCGGAGCAGCAACGCACAGCCAGCTTAGAGAGGAAAAGTTCACAGGAGCTAATTTTAGGCACCTGATGTAGTAGATGTTGTGGATCTCTTTGCATTCTCCATTACCTCAACAGAGAGCCCAGGCGTTGATACCGGTGTCAGAAATACCCAGGATGAATCCTGGGGGGATTAAATTAGTTTGCAGGTATAAGCTTGCTGTCATCTCCAAATCCTAACAAAAGCTGGTCTCTGCCACCCCAGCCCCCTTCACTCTTAGCAGAGCTTTGCCCAGCAGGCTCTGGAGGCTGTAAACTTCCCAGAATTCTGGCAGGACTTATTTGTAGGGAGGTTCGCACCCCGTGGGGATGGTGAAAGGCTCAGAGCACTCAAACTGAACTTGGACGCATCTGTCAGGGCTTACAGGGCTGTTCTGAACCAGGGAATGGGCTCCACCACATCACTGTAGAGCTGGGTATTTATGGTCTGATGTTTTGGGGTAGTATTTCCTACCCATGGAAGTGCTCGGTGCTCTTAAATTTGGGGATGCTACAGAATCACAGTGTAGTTGCCAGCAATCCTTTTAATACACCAGCTGTGAAAACAGCTCGGAGTTTCTCCTCTGGATGCAGAGTGTAACCAAGTTGGAACTCATTTCCAGAAGTGAGGCGAAACATGAATTTTTCATGTCTGGAAAGAAATATTGCCAGCCTGGTATCCTACTGTGAAGTCCCAGGGATTGCTGCCCTCCCTGGTTGCCAGAGGAGGATTTACGTGGATGCTTGCAGAGCAGGTCCCAGCTCCACAGGAACAGAACTGCAGGGACAGTTGGACAAATCTCTGTTTCTAGAAAAGCAGTACCTGAGAAGAGAGCCTTGGGATGCTGTCCATGAGCAAATATCACACTGATTTGGCTTTGCTCGCTCTTTCCCACGTTCCACTGGGAGTTAATCTGCTGGCGTGGAGAAAAGGCTGAAAGTAAGGCAGGGGAATAAGACTGGTGCTTGTTTACCTAAGGAGGCATTATGACATCTAATAAAAAAGCTTAGAAATCCCAGAGTTAATGCGATGATGAAGAACCTGCAGAGGTTTGCTTTGTTCTTTCCTGAAAGTTTTAATCTGACTTGGAAGTGAAGAGCAAATGTAGGTGGGTGAAGTGTTGAGCAGAGCAGGGATGCTTTGGAATTCATTCTGTGCTTTACTTGGAGTCTTGTAATATTTTTTTTGTTTCACCTGCTTTGAGATGGTGGAGTGCTGAGGATAGTGGGTGGAATGATTTGGGAGATTGATGTGCTTCAATTAAACATGTCTATAGGGAAAACTTTATAATTCATACATTTATGTATAAAACAAGTACAGTGCTGTTAAAACAAATGCTCATATTCCAAATTTTGTAACTTAGAAAATATTTGAAGGAAGCTTCTCTATTTTTGTCCTGGTGTGCCCCCCAGTTCCCTGTTCCCTAGAGCATGTTGGTGACAGAGTATTTCAGTGCATGTTCTTTACCCTCCTCTCCCTGCACTGTTTGTTTCAAGCCGTGGAATTTGGGTAGTGTCTGTGTTTTGATGTGCTTCCACCCAAGACCGTTTGTCTGGATAGCACTGCTGGGGAGTAATGGCTGTGTCAGCAGCTGGTTTGGGCATTTTTGGGAAACAAAAATGATACGCAGATTATTTTGAGCAAATAATTGTGTGAATACTCCAGTAGAAGATGGGAGATGCTAATAATAACTTTTTTGCATTCTGAAACAAAATGGAAAAGTAGTTTTTGTGACTCCTTGTGTTAAGGAGACATGTATTCCTCCTAGGATGGTTACTGAGTCTCCAAGGGTGAAAGGGATCCTTGCTAGAAGGGCTTTCAGATGGTGGTGGTAGTGGAATATTAGTTTTGCTACTAAAAAACTTGCATAACTCAAGGGCTTCTTCATATCTGAGCATTGAAAATGTCATAAAATTGCTCTGTGAAATCACTTCACTGATTGCTTACCTCCTCGGTTAGTTTCTTTTTTGTGGTTTGCTACTTTTCCAGGATGTCTTCTGAAATCCCTGTGTATAATTGGTAAAAACTGGTAATTGACTGGTAATTCCCTTTAAAGAAAGGTGACTATAAAACTGGATGTGTCCAAAAGCTGGTTAGTAATATGAAACTGAAGGCTGGCATAAATCCGTAGAAAGATGATATTTACTCATTTATTTAGTTGTTCTAAATAATTATTTTTTTAATCCAAGAAGGTAAATCATTATCTCTACACACTAGGAAAAAACTTTTAAGGGCGTCATTGATAAAAGATGAAAAAGAAATTTATATTGAGAAAACTGGTTAGGGTTTCTAATCATCTTCCTCGTGAGAGTGGGGAGTTATTGAAAGGAATTTCAAAGATAGCACATGAAAATCAATACAGGAAAGGAGTTTCCAGGGAGTCTCCAATTGCACACTCTGGAACTAATTGATATCAATACACTTCAAACCTCAGACTTTTGCTATCTGCATCATAAATGCAATATTTGATGCGAGCGGGCCCAGCGGGAGCGGTGTTTGCTGAGTGCTTTGTTGGGTTTGTTACCATCTGCCCCAGCCCCGGGACAGACGTTTCCAGCTCCTTATCTCAGCACCCCTTGGCTGGGGGTTGTTCAGCGGCAATTAGTTCTTTATTGCCCGGAGGGACTGTGGCTGCACTGGGGGATAAACACCGCCAAGGGCACTGAGGCACTCGGAGCTGAAGGTCCTGGGGGCTTTTCCTTTGCTCTCCTGCTTTCATCTGTCCTTGCTGATGCTTCTGCGTGGAGCTGGTTCGGGAAGCTCAGCTGGAAGAATTTTGTTTCTGTTTTCCCGCTTTGGTCGAGGGGAGCTGCCTGTCCCCGGCTCCTGAAGTAACTCCCTGAGCGCTCAGCTTGGGAAAGGCAGGTGTGCCTCAGCCTCACCTGGATCGGGGCACACTGATCCGTGGGAACACCACGCCTGGCAGGATGCACACACTGGGGTGGGATCCTCGGGGAGGGAAGCTCAGGGCAGGGATATCCCCGTGGACATTGCAGCGTTACTGCCCACAGGCAGCACACACACCTTGGGTTCCTAAGCCGGTGTGCCTCTGGTGACTGAAGGCCCCCAAAGCCTGCACTGAGGAATGAATAAGTGTTTTATCTTGTCAGTAAAATTGTGTTAGGCTTTGGAACATGGCTGCGTTTGGGGATGTAAATGAAGAATTGTGTCATTCATTAATACAAGTTGTAATGCTTTTTTTGTGCTCAAGTCTTGGAACTCCTTGATTTGCTTTCCACATTACAGTGCTGGTTTATTTCTGTTCTCTTTACAGCTGATATAATTTCAACAGTTGAATTTAATTACACTGGTGATCTTCTTGCAACAGGAGACAAAGGTGGCAGAGTGGTTATATTTCAAAGGGAACAAGAGGTCAGTGACTCAAAAAACAAAAGTGTTGTTACTACACTGTTCTTGTGTTGCACAGTCTCACTTCATCTGTTCATGCCCTGAGTTTTAAATGGTTTAAGTGGAGAGTTTTCTCAGAAAACCCCAGGTTAGCCAAATTTCTAAATATCTGCCCTGTGCTGCACTTGGTAAGTTGGTCTGGTGAGGGTTCCCCTCCCTTCTTCCAAAAAAAAAAGTCCCCGAAATCCAAGTGAGCTCTTTATATGTACCTGGTGTGCTCAGTGTCACTTTGCAGAATTTGGACTTTCTCCTGAATTTTTCCACTAGGTCAGGCTGATCAGAGACAAATCACAATGCTTTGGGAGAGAATGTAAAAGAAGTTCAGAAAATAAGCTGCAAGGACAACAGGATAAGGTGGTTAAAAGTTGTTTGAGGACTCAAAACCAGTGGGAACAGCCACTTCTCCAGAACCACTTGAATGTTTCTTGTCAGGAGGGTGGGAACACTGTCCCTCCTGCACTTCCACAGCTGCTCTTCATGGAGTTCAGCTGTGTGACAGTGCTGTAGTGTTCCTGTGTGTTCATCCTGAGCCACATCCCTGAGCTGGGATACCCCAAGCAGCAGTGGGGATGGGAAACGTGCACCAAGTGCTGAAAAGTAATTGTCATGTCTGGGAGGAATCTGGGATTGTGTTCTTTAAAAAGTCAGTATTCCACGTGGCAGTTCTCACCAAAGTGTCTGGCTATCCTGTCCTTCGAGGAGTTGAGGGGAATTTGAGGGTTTGAGCATTCTCCTGGATCAGAAATACCAGAATTGATAATGGAATTTTAATTCAGCTTGTCTTGCATGAATATTACAAATCTTCAGGTGCTGTGGGATTTCTCTAGCAGAACCCTTCTGTTCTCCTTGTGGGGCTCAGATGATGCTCTGTTAATGAACACCTGGCCAGTATTTTGCATTTCTCCTCGCTGTGCTGCTGTTCATAGCCCCCATCCCGCAGGTGCCTCACTGGTGGCACTGGGAGGCTCTGGAGCAGTGAGATGCCAGCACTGCTGAAATGTTACCCAGCTGCACCCAGACAGCTCCGGGCTCATTCATCATTTACTCGGGGTGACCAGAGACTTAACTAAGGCCCGGAGATAAGGTCAGAAGTGCCTCAGGAGCATCCTGAGCTTCTCAGGATCTTGGACTTGCCTGATGTGGAGGGGGACTATTATGGGTTGGCTCTCAGTTGTTCCATAAGGCAAAACCCACCTGTCATGGCACTTCCTTGGAGGGTGGGGAGAAACAAACCCCAAGTCAGACTATTCACACAGGAATATTCAGCTGTCTCCTTGGGAACATGTGGAAACTGAGGGAAGAGTTGGGAATGAGGGACATTTCTTTTGTCATGTGCAAAACTGCAGGAAAGAATCTAAACTAAGTGTATAATACTGGAACGTTAAAATACAATAACCATATTTTTTACCCAGTTTGGATTTAAGACTAGATTAACTAGGCCAGTGACAATTCAGGGTGCTTATACAGTTCCTCAGACACTTGGATTTGGGAACGCACCCTGGAATGCTCTAAATCATGCCCTGGGCTCATATGACTTGACTTCATTTGCAAGCAGCAATTACTCCAACCAGATGTGTGAGTAGAGAGGGAAAGCACCAGTGCCGAGGCAGCTCACTCCAAGTGCAGGGAACTTCTGGATGGGGTCAGGTGAGGGGATCCTGCCCAAAATTCTTACAAGTCAATGACACATAGGGAGTAAAACCATGTGAAGTCTCAGAGTTAACCGAGAGTGTGGAAACGCCACAGCCGTGAGACACTGCAGGGCAAACTGCACCCCTGGGGCTGTTCTGCAGCACAAACCACTAACACCGACTTACTTGGAAAGCCTGATAACAAGTTGCCTCAAATCTGATAATGCAAATCTGGGGAACCTTGGGACTTTGCTCTCTGTTCCTTGCTCCCACACCCAGCACAGGCGGATAGCAAAGCCTGAAGGGAGCACAGATATTTATGCATAAAGCTACATTTTTAAAGAGGAAGGCTGTGTGCACTGTATTGATGCTAAACTGATGGGTACAATATCACAGAGTGAAGATGTAAAATTCAAGACCTGTTGTAAAAGCTGACGTTCTGATTGACAATTTCTAGTCATTGATCTGTATGGGCCATTTCTGAGGGACGAAGTGACATCAGCCTCAGGAAATGCTCTGTTTTCTTGCAGACTAAAAGCCGTCCTCTCTCTCGGGGAGAATACAATGTTTACAGTACCTTCCAGAGTCACGAGCCTGAGTTTGACTACTTGAAAAGTCTAGAAATTGAGGAAAAAATTAATAAAATTAGGTGGTTACCACAACAGAATGCTGCTCACTTCCTGCTGTCTACAAATGGTAAGGGCCCTTTCTTTTGCACAAAGAACCTTGTCACTGGAATATTGTCTCACCTGTCATACACTTGGGGTTTTTTTCTGGCATGTTTTGGGGTTGTTTTAATGTCTTCTCTAATTACATGCGAAATATGTTTTGATGTAATGTTGGGTGTGAGGGCTGTGTGAATATTTGGTCTGTTTAGTTCTAGTGCATCATGGAGCATCTGTAGATGAATTTGTAGAACTGGGGACATGGGTTAGTGGGAACAGTTGGACTCATGTCTTAAAGGTATTTTCCACCCTAAACTATTCTATGGAAAAAACTTGCTCTTATTATCAGAGGAATATGCTTATTCCTAACAGTTTGGATCACTTTGTGAGGTCATGATGAAATTTTAAAAGCAGGAGTGATTTCTGTCTGCTGGTCTGTGCAATTAAAGTAATTTCCTCTGATAGAGGTCTTAATAAAGCAGTCTTTAAACTGTGTCATCTTAAATGCTCTGCAGGAGTTTGGGGAGGAGAGGTTTGGCTTCAGTTAGCCAAGGATCTCACTCTTGGGTGAGACAAGTGTGCATTTGGAACACTTCCCTGGTAACACCTGGAAAGTGCATTCCTTTGGAACCCTAAACCATGGGGCAAGTCCTGATCTCTGCCTTTGGTAGGCTTTGAGCAGGTACCTGGGACACACTTGGTTTCCTTTAGGACAGTTAGTGTAAGGAGTTCATGTGTTTGTTGGGTTTGGCCCCTAGCAGTGGTTTGTTAATATAATTCAGATAATCGTAGAGGGCTTAGTGGGGAATTTGGGTGATTGGTGCGTGAAACTCCCCCCTGGGCAGTGGCATTTGGGTGAGTGGGAGGCACAGGGCCTTACTGCTCAGGCACAAATTGGGATTTTATTCAAACTGCGCTTCACATTGTGGGTAAAGAACTCCATCAGGGTCCTTCTGCTGCAAGCAGTGGAAATCCAGACGGGTCGCTCATGTTCACTCTGCTGAGTCCATATTTAGTGATTTGATTTTGTATTTAATTCATTCTCAAGCATGTGAATTTTTGGTTTTAGATAAAACTATTAAACTATGGAAAATAAGTGAAAGGGATAAAAGAGCCGAAGGTTATAATTTAAAAGATGAAGATGGAAGACTTAGGGAGCCTTTCCGAGTCACAGAACTACGGGTACGTCTCTGCTCTTCGACTTCATGTATCTTTCTGCATGTTCTTCTCTATCTTGTGCTACCAAACTGAAATGTGCTAATCAAAAATGGTGTTTGGGTCAGGGTCATTGAAAACTTTCAGAAAAGAATTGAGACACTTCATTTTTTTATATATAAAAACTATTTTTAAAAGTTCCTCTGGAAAGCTTGAGGGACACTCATTACAATATGGTATTCCTAAGAGGATGACTCAAAAATTGGAAAAGGGTATTCTGTGGCTGGGTACAGGTGTGTTTGTTAGAGGCAAGTTCCAAGCATTTGGATAACCTAATGTGCACTGGAATAGTCTTGAACATCATGCTGTAGTGGTAGGGGTAGTGCTCCAAACTTGAGTTCATTTAGAGCAGGAGCCCAAGAAATGAAACTTGGGGTTGGGGTTTTTCCTGGGGTTTTATGTTCTTCACCATGAGCAGGGACAGAACTGAGGCTCTCACTGCTCTCAGAGCCACCCCTCCATTGCAGAGACTTCATCTGGGGGCGTTTCTTGGGGTTTTGTCTTGCTTTTGCTGAAGTTGAGCATTGAACAGAAGCTTTGGGTGTACATAATGTGTTGGGAAAGGATATCCACTGCCTCAGCGTGTGCAAGCCAGGGTTTGATGGAGTATTCCAACAAGAGCAGCTAAAGCCAAGGACATCCCTT
This sequence comes from Rhagologus leucostigma, assembly GCA_013397725.1. NCBI lineage: Eukaryota > Metazoa > Chordata > Aves > Passeriformes > Rhagologus > Rhagologus leucostigma. Next base: position 477,489 of record VZTD01001808.1, read on the forward strand.
AGGATCCAGTGCCTTGGCCCAGGGGTAGAAGGAGGTCCCGGTGGAGTTTTGGGTTCTGCAGCGTTGCCCTGCTGGAGCAGCCGGGGAGTTGGTGAGAGCAGGCACGGGCTGGGGCACCTTGGGCTCCTGAAGGCACCGTCCTGCATGGGGGGAGCAGCAACAGCAGGAACCTCTCTGCAGTCAGTCCCGTGCACTTGCTGCTGCTCTGGGACAGGAAGGATGGGCTGGGCTGCAGCCCTTGCAGGCACTGCAGCCTGGGACAAGGGCTGGTGGATGAGCCAAGTCTGAACAAGAGCTGGCAGGAGGAAAAGCCTCACCTGGAGGTACCTCCATGTGTTGAAGTGCTCAGGGTTTGGAGAACCAGAGTGTGCCTGGGGCTTTGGGGCTTTGCTGGCAGGTTTTGTTACAGAAACAACGCCCGTGTTCTTGGGGCAGTGGCCATGGAGGAGAAGCAGCACTTTACACAGAGACCGTGGCATTTCCAAGTCCCATTCCTGATCTTTCCCATTAGTGCATCTGTGCTGCCACGGCCAGGCTGGGAGCACTCTGTGGTGAGATAGGACAGTGCCTGATAAAAAGTAATGGATTAATTGTAGTCGTTAGTTGGACATAAACAGACTGGGAGATAAAAACCGGGAGAGCAGTTACGGAGCCCTGGGATGGATCAGTCCCTGTTGCAGGAAGGGGGGTTATCCTGGGCACCCCTGAGCTCGGCTGGTTGTGGGAGCAGGACATCCAGGTGTGCCTGAATTCCTGCTGACTGTTCATGAACAAATTGGGAATTTTCTTGGGACACTGTTCTCGCCAGGTTCCTCAGCACCAGTGTGAGATCTGGGCCATTTCTAAGGGCTTGTTTCTATAACCTTTGGATGTCATTACAAACATCACAAACAGCCCACGTGCTGCTGGGTGAGGCACCAAGGGCTAGCTTTGACAGGGGAGGTTTTCTCTTGGCAGTGTCCAGAGTCAGTCCGGGCACTCTCTCAGTGTTCTTCGTGCTCAGTGGATTTCAGAAGTGTTTAGTCACCGAATCAATACGGAAATCTGTGCAGTGCAATTAATTAATTGCCATCAAACCACCTGTGGGATTCAGGGCTCAGTGTTGGCGCCAGTTCTGTTTAAGGTCTTTATTGATGATTTGGATGAGGAGATCGAGGGCAGCCTCTGAGTTCACAGAGGATGGAAGGTGAGTGGGATGTGGATCTGCTGGAGGGCAGGAAGCTCTGCAGGGGGATCTGGACAGGCTGGATTTGTGGGCCGGGGCAGGGGTGGAGTCCCCATCCCTGGAGGGGTCTCACAGCTGTGTGTGGCACCTGGGGACAGGGGATAGCGGTGGCCTCAGGAGTGCTCGGTGAATGGATTTAATCTGGAAGGTCTTTCCTAACCCAGCAACTCTGTGCCTGGGTGGCGTGTGGTGGGTCAGCAGTGAGTTTGTGCCCAGCTGTGTGTCCGTTCAGGTGCCAACGCTGAAGCCCATGGACCTGATGGTGGAGGCGAGCCCGCGCAGGACCTTCGCCAACGCCCACACCTACCACATCAACTCCATCTCCGTCAACAGCGACTACGCCACGTACCTGTCTGCAGACGACCTCCGCATCAACCTCTGGCACCTGGAAGTCACCAACAGGAGCTTCAGTATCCTTTTGTGCCCTCTGCACAGCGGGTGCAGCTCAGCTGCCTGTGTTTAAGAGAATCACTTTAATGTTACTAATTAGAGTGGGTGTTTGAATCCAGGGATTAAAAAAGGATTTTGAAGTCTGGAGGTGTAACGCAGTGAAAGCAGGCTTTGGGATGCTCAGTCTTTCCTGAGGGCAAGCATGCCTCCAGCAGAAAACAGTCAGTAGAAATATCAGAGAAGGGGTGCGTTCTAAGGAGAAATTGAGGAATTGTGGGAGCATCCCTAATTTGTGGAGTTCAGTCAAATAAGAATTGTTGGATATGAACAGTAGATCTTTTGTTACTGTGGATGCTTCTTTCAAAGTTTGTGGTCTCTTAACCAAGTGACACTTCTCTTGAAACCAAATCTTAATATTTTTTCATATACAATGATATCATTAACTGCAGAAGTAATTTTCAGATCTTTTTGCAAACCTGTGCATCCAAAACTAGCAGTGTGTTTTACACTGAAAAATATGCAGTAAAATAAAAGTTGCAGCACTGACTCGTAAATAGGTAATTTTCTAAAGTTTTAGGTCAGGTTTTTCAAAGCTTTAGGTAAAGAGATGAGGTTTATTTGGTGTGCAGTAGGAAGCCTTAAGAAGGAGGTTTGTGGAGACTTGCTGGGCTTTGATTCTTGTGGGATATTCTTTCACTCTGGGGGTCTGAAATTGCCCAGAATCTGTGGATCTGAGATGGAGAGAGCTGGAGAGGCACTTTTTAAAAGAGCATGTAATGGCAGGCCAAAGGGTAATGGCTTCCCTCTGCCTGAGGCAGGGCTGGATGGGATATTGGGAAGGAATCCTGTGAGGGTGGGCAGGCCCTGGCACAGGGTGCCCAGAGCAGCTGTGGCTGCCCCTGGATCCCTGGCAGTGCCCAAGGCCAGGCTGGACAGGGCTTGGAGAAATCTGGTCCCTTCCAACCCAGACCATTCTGGGATTCTGTGACCTGTCAAATCCAGATTTCCCCAGGCTCTCCCCCACTCTGTACCTTGCACACGGAGCAAAGGAAGCTCTTGCCCCAGTTTCCTACCTGGCGTTTTTGAGCTCTGTCCCCGATGAGCTGCCGTTGGGGCTCGCACGTGAAGCGCTGCAGGCCTTGACCAGCTGTGGCAGACATCGTGGACATCAAGCCGGCCAACATGGAGGAGCTGACGGAGGTGATCACGGCCGCCGAGTTCCACCCGCACCACTGCAACACCTTCGTGTACAGCAGCAGCAAGGGCACCATCCGCCTGTGCGACATGCGCTCGTCGGCGCTGTGCGACCAGCACTCCAAGTGTGAGTGCCCTTCCTGCCTTCCTTCCTTCCTTCCTTCCTTCCTTCCTTCCTTCCTTCCACCACAAGGGTAGCGTGAGGCACCGCCTGACTGCTCCTGTTTGCCCATTTTTGCCTCATCAACTGATGGGAACGAGTGCTTTGGGCACCCGTGAGACCTGTGTGCTGGCCACACTCAGGCTTGGTGCCTCTCAAGGTACCTGCTCATCACGTGCCAGTTCAGGGTGGCTCTTTCACCTCTGTGTATTGGAAACTGGGCTGATGCTGCCAGAATCCCTGTGAGCAGTGCAGCTGCTAGGATAGGATGAATCCTTAGGAATATGCCCTGGAAGATTCCAGGGGTGCAGGGTGGCTGCTCCTTAGGCTGCTGAGCCACCAAAGCACGAGCAGGTGAGGAAGGAAAGCTTTGCTGTGGAAGCCACAAAGATCCTGCCCGGGCCTTGCACAGAGCCACATGTTCCCTGCTGGCAGAGCTGTGCTTTAGCAGTGTGCCCAGCCCTGGGGGGTGCCTGCCACACTGACACTGCCAGGCCAGCTTCCTGCAGTGCAGAGAGGAGTTTCTTGGTGATGGAAGGAAATATTTGTGCAATGGGAAGTGACGAATGCGAGGCCACTCCACTGATCTGGTTCAGTGTTGCATTAAATCACTTAAAAGCACTTTATTTTTAACTGCTTGTGACTGAATCACATCCTGTTACAAGGAGTCTGTCAAAAACGAACAAGATCTGGGTAGCCTGGGTCAGGAATCTCTGATTTCAGAGGTTGACTCGTGGATTTAAACAACACATATGTTGATCTGCTCTCTAAAATCACACAAATTGTGTTGCAGATGTAGCCACTCACATTTCAGTGGGTTGTTTTGTACAGCTGTGGTTCAGATCTAAAGAAAAGTACATTGTCCAGTGGTGTCCTCGTGTTTGGGTCGCTGCTGTTCCCATCTGCTGCTGTTGTGTGTGATGCATAGATCAGATGCGATGGTTACAGTACCCACTGCTGTTTGTTGCTCTCGTTGATCCCCAAGACCTGTGAGTTGCAGTTTGCTGGTGCTGTGCTCCAGTGGGATGTTGGCGATGGACATTGGGCAATCTGATGGCCTAGGACACCACATTGCTTATAAAGAGATGATTTCTGAAAAGTGTCTAACAGCAACTTTCTTCAAAAGGAAACTAGTCATTGATTTTAAATTTTCCAATACTGAAAACGTTGGAAGTCGTAAGAGCTGGCGTTGGTTTCATGTGGAACTGTGTGTTCTCTCTGCAGTTTTTGAGGAACCTGAAGATCCTAGCAGCAGATCATTTTTTTCAGAAATAATATCCTCGATATCTGATGTGAAATTCAGCCACAGCGGGCGATACATGATGACAAGAGACTACCTGTCTGTCAAGGTGTGGGACCTCAACATGGAGAACAGGCCCGTGGAGACCTACCAGGTACGGCTGGCATGTCCTGAGCTGTCCCTTGTGTCCCCGTGCCCCCTGTGCTTGTCCAACACGTGTCCTGTCCCCAGGTGCACGAGTACCTGCGCAGCAAGCTGTGCTCCCTGTACGAGAACGACTGCATCTTCGACAAGTTTGAGTGCTGCTGGAACGGCCCCGACAGGTGAGGGGCTGAGGGGGCTCGGGGGTGCCTCAGCACCGGGAGCTTGGGTCCAGCCTGGAGAGGGCCCGAGCTGCGTGCTCTGAACGGGAGGGTGCAGACAGCTCCAAGTCACTGAGGGCAGAAATCCAGAAATTGCCCTGGAGCAGGCAGCTCACACAGACAAGATTGCCAGGGCTATTCCTGCCCCTGTGCTCGGAGCTGGGGCCCAGCACAGGGAGGACCTGGAGCTGCTGGAGCCGGGCCAGAGGAGGCACCAAGTGATCAGAGGGATGGAGCAGCTCTGCTGGGAGGGAAGGCTGGGAGAGCTGGGGGTGTTCACCTGGAGAGGAGAAGCTCCGGGGTGGCCTAAGTGTGGCCTCACAGTGTCTGAAGGGGCTGACAGGAAACATGGAGAGAGACTGGGGACAAGGGCCTGGAGTGCCAGGACACAGGGAATGGCTTCCCACTGCCAGAGATGGATGGGATCTTGGGAAGGAATTGTTCCCTGGGAGGGAGGGAGGGAGGCCCTGGCACAGGGTGCCCAGAGCAGCTGTGGCTGCCCCTGGATCCCTGGCAGTGCCCAAGGCCAGGCTGGACACTGGGGCTGGGAGCAGCCTGGGACAGTGGGAGGTGTCCCTGCCATGGCAGGGGTGGCACTGGCTGGGCTTTAGGGTCCCTTCCCACCCACACCAGTCTGTGACTTCTGTTGACATGGGACAAAGGGGTAGAGGAGCACCAGGAAAACCAGCTTTGCCCACGTTCAGATGAACAAAGTGTAACAGCTGAGCGCCAGTGGCAGGAGGGGAGACTGGGGAACACCTGCTAAAAGTGAAGTGGTGCAGTGGGAGCAGTGCTGAAGTCCCAGAGGAATTGAGCAGGTGTCCAGTGGAGAGGAGAGGAGTGCCATGGCCTGGTGATGAACGTGGTCTGACAGCCACGTGTAAGAGAGAGAGGAGGGGCTGGATTTTATTTCTGACAAGATCTGCCATTTTCCTTGAACCAGTACAATCATGACTGGATCTTACAACAACTTCTTCCGGACATTTGAGCGGAACACGCACCGGGACACCACCCTGGAGGCGTCCCGGGAGAGCAGCAAACCTCGTGCCATCCTAAAGCCACGCAAAGTGTGCACTACTGGGAAGAGGAAGAAGGACGAAATTACCGTTGACAGTCTGGACTTCAACAAGAAGATTCTGCACACAGCATGGCACCCCTCGGAGAACATCATCGCTGTAGCTGCCACCAATAACTTGTATTTATTCCAGGAAAAGATTAACTAAGGATGGCTGCCCGCGGACAGAGTCTCGTCTCGCGTAGTTCAGCTCAGTTGTTTATCTGTAACAGAAGGCCTTGTTGTCCTGTCAGTGAGGAACATTGATGCACTTACTTCCCTTGAGCTATCGGAGAGCATCTGGCCTGGCTTTGAGTTCCTGGCGTGGTTCTGCCTTCGGTGGGGTGGGAGCGTCCACGCGGCTTTCAGGGAGGACCCTCCGAGGCAGAATTGGTGGACAGTGCTCAATGAGGCCAACACTCAAAACAAATGTATTTATTGATGTCTGAGCCTTCCTTTCCAGTTTATAGACCAAAAAATTTAACACCTGAGAAGAAAAAGTTGTCATAAAAGTGTAATTTCTCTCTCTCGCTCTCTCTGCTGTAATATTTGGGCCTTTCAGAACATTTCTTGTGCTTGATGCCTGTACATTCCTCCTCGGGCCTGGGGCCAGGGTCTGCCCTCGGAGCACTGCGGCAGGGCTTGAGGTGGGGTCGAGGCAGGTGTCCATGGCTATTTACTCACCAACTGTACCTATAACCACACCTTCGGTGGAAACCACTTAATAAATAACAGCCTCTCAAACGTGTTCTTAGAGCTGGAGGGATGTATTCAGTCTTCTTTTTGTATTGCATGTCCTGAGCTGGTGCAGAACAGTTCTGGTGGCACCTCTGACAGGGTTTGCCCCAAAACACCGAGTTTTTGGCAGACTAATACGAACTTTTTTGTGTAGTATTTCAGATTCTAAATTTAGAGTTTCCATGGCATTGTCATAGAGTTGGAGTTGCACTGGATTTGTTGTCAAAGGCTCTGTGTGTGCCAAGTAGGAGATGGAAAGGGTCCTAGAAACATCCACAGCCTTAACCAAGTGTCGGCCTTGCACGGAGGGAACCAAAACAACGACACCTTCTCTGCTTTGAGGATAAAAATGCAGCTTCTCTGGTGCATCTCACCCTCAGCCAGAGACAGACCTGACGTGCATTATGGTTTTTAACCTTTTTAGTATTTGTCACGAAGGGAACAGTTTATTTTAAATATTTGGCATAGTATCTTGTATTTCCCACTGCAGCTCCAGAGCCACTCCAGGCTGTGCCACGGCACGGCCGGGCTGGGCTGCCCAGGGAGGGCCAGGCCGAGCCCGAGCTGGCGGGACAGTGGCTGCTGGAGCTCTCTTGCTCACTTGTTTTAAGCCTTAGGTACTGTTTCTTTTTTTGTTTGTTTTTTTTTTTTTCTTCCAAAGAGGCCTAAATCACATCCCCTTCCCCCGGATGAGCCCGGGGCCAAAGGGCCCTGGAGCTGCCGGCACGTCCAGCAGCCCCCGGCAGCCAGAGGCTGCACTCTGCCGTGTGCCTGCAGCCTGGGAATTCCTTCCCAGAGCCCCAAGCTTTCCCCCAGCAAGTCCCAAGTGTGGTTACACTCCGTTTTCCCTGGAACAAAGGCACGTTCCAGTCCCAAGAGCAAACCGTGGCCGTCCCGCCCCTCCCGGTACCGCCCCCCGAGCCGCTGGGTCCCAGGAAGGTGGGAAGGACAAGCCCCGAGGTTCTCCCAGGAAAGGTTCAGTTCAGTCAGTCCTATCCTGTACATTGGTTGTGACACTTTGGAACTCTGGAGATGTGGAACTGGGGGGTCGCTGAAGCGTTGATCCGACCGCGTTCCCAACGCCCGCTCGAGCCGATCGGTGGGGTTGTACATAATTGTTCAGTTCTTTTGACCAAAAAGTTTAATAAATTTTAAATGTTTACCTGGCCGTGCTCCCTGTGTTTTGACAACATTTCCTTCCGTGTGGGAGGGAATTGGCTGGATGGGCCAGCCCAAGGTGGGGGTGTTGCCAGCTGGGATGGTTGGAGTGGAGAGGCCAGAGCTGCTGCCCGTGCTCCAGGACACAGCAGTGCTGGCTGCTGTGGATCTATTTCAGCCAATACAAGGGGAATATCAGTAAAAAGGATATGATGGTATCTCCTATTCTATAGCCCTGTTTGCTCGTACCACTTTCAATTAGTTTTTGACTATTCTCATGGAATTTTTATCCTTTTCATTTTACCTACAACCAGATTTTAGTGTCAAGTTTGATAAAACTGCTGCCTCGTGGAGCAGCCTGGTCTAGCGAAAGGTTGTGCCCCCCACGGCAGGGGGTGGAACTGGATGGGCTTTAAGGTCCCTCGCAACCCAACCCTTCTGGGATTGTTTCTGCCCAGTGGCTTTGGGCAGTCCCACTCACAGAAGCAGCTGTGGCAGCTACATCCACCCACTGCAGGTCAAGGTGATTATCATGCCATGAAATTCTAATTAAAATCCACATCAACGAGGAATGAGCGAGCATGGAACATTTCAGCAGCTCTGAGCCCCCACTGTGCCTGAGCAGGAGCCAGCGCAGCCCCAGGGGTGTGACCTGGGCAGGAGGGAGCTGGGGGACATGGCAGGGGGAAAGGGACACCGCAGTTTAACCCCTTCCCACCTCCTACCAAAGCCCAGACGTTTGCTCAGCAGCGATTTGCTGCCCTCAGTCCCACAGGACAGGGAAGCGGCACCAGAGCGTTCGGGGGGTTCTGATCCCACCTTTGCTTTTGGCTCCAGCCTCGCCCTCCAGGGGCGAGGCTTGGATTGGAGATGAGGAAAAATTCCTTCCTGGAAAGGGCTGCCCAGCCCTGGCACAGCTGCCCAGGGCAGGGGTGGAATCCCCATCCCTGGAAGGAATTCAAAGCCGTGTGGATGTGGCACCTGGGGACATGGGGCAGTGGTGGCCTTGGCAGTGCTGGGAATGGTTGCACTCGATGGGCTGAGAGGGCTTTTCCAGCCTCAACAATTCCATGGTTTTCAGCTCCTCAGGAGCATCACACGCCTGTGTGTGTGAGCAGTGAGTGCAGGTCACCCAGGGCCTGCTGAGGTTTGATGCTGTTTCTATGGAAACTTCTCAATTCCGTGTCAGTGATGTGACCAGTGGGAAAGGGGCAGGTGGAGGCCGAGAGCCTCATCAGCCCCTTTCAGCCGTTACTGGACAAAAAGGAATGAGGAAACTCTGAGTTCACCAGGAACCTTTTTATTTAAATATATAAAACATGGTATTTTGGCAAACATTCATTTTCTCATTAAATAAGGTAAAATCACTGAAGGGAAAGGCATTGCATCAGTAAAAACCAAGGAGAAGCCACCCTGTGGTTCATCTGCCCAGGGCTGGGGTCAGGTGCAGATTGATATGGGACAGGTAAAGCCTGTGAAGCGACAGCCTGCGGTAGGTACAGCAGAGAACTTGGAGTAACTTCTAGGGGTTAAACAAATGTCCTGGCAAAAGCAGCTTTTATAGTAGGCACTAAATCCAAATTTTACCTCTGAACTAGGACAAACTGATGGAGTCTCACCCATGTGCTCATCTCTTCCCACTGTGTCTCAACACTTTACACCTCCCACCGAAGTGAACTAAGCAACAACTACCAGAGGAAAAACCGCCCCAGGGCCGGTGAGAGCCCCTGGGAATTCCCGTACCGATCTGTAAGGCCACTCGTAGTTTGGGCTAATCCCTCCCTGCGGGGACTGCAGGAGCAGTGCCAACACTCCCACCCACGGGCACAGGAGCGGGCGCGATGGACACGGCCCAGCACAAGGGCTGCTGAAAGCTGGGACTGATTTAAACACGGAGCTGCTCTAATTCTCAGGTACTTCACTACAAAGCACTAAGGGACGTTACAGCATCTGCCACGTGCTCTAGGGATTGATCCAGCAGGGATTGATCCGGAAGGCTCTATGTGACACGGGAGCTCCAGCGTCTCCCTTCCCATTTTCAGACTAAACTAAAACAGGACACGGACAGGACACACACACAGCGGCGCCACGACCAGCTCCCCCCTCCTCTGCACCTCCTGCGCTCCAGCTGAGTCTGCTTTGCTCCAATTCCACGATCCCAGGTGCCTCTAGAAGGTGCTGCTGGAAGCTGTGGTGGTCAGGCGCCTCCCGATGTAAATCCTGCAGGGCAGAGCACACGGTCAGCCAGGGCCGCGTTGCAGGGCAAGGAACACTCTCCCTGCCAGGGCGCTGCCTCTGGAATTCCCAGCAGGAGCAGCACTGCCAGCTGTAACCCAGCAGGAACAAGTCCCAGCCCCAGTGACTCTGCCCCTGGTCTGGTACCGCTCCCCAGCTCCAGGGCCAGCACTTCCCCCCACACCGATGCTGGAAAGGAAACCTCCGTCGTGTTTAATTGTCTCAGACACTCACACGTCCCACATCCCTCCCAGGAGGGAATTTAAAAATACATTAAATAATTTAAAATAATATTAAATATTTTTTAAAACTATGTCAGTGGAATTTTAAAATCTATTAAATATTAGCTTTTTCCTTTGCTGATCTCCTAGTTTTAAGATTAGGAGTCTCATCTCCAGTGGAGCCAAGTGTTGTGTGACTACAGTTCCAGTGTACAGAATTCCTCATTTCCCTGCCCCTTAATTGTTCTGAGAAATTCCCAACCAGTGAGAAAATCAGAAAACTTCAACCATCTTCAACCAGGAAGCACTTCTGGAATAACCATCTCTACCCCTTCATGGAGAAAAGCTACTCTTCTCTTGGACAAAGAGGGAACTGGGAATCAGAATCAGGACTCAAAGAAAGCAGGTTAAAAAATCTACTATTTTTTTTCCAATTGAACCTTACCCCAATCCAATGGCCAGCAGGTGAGAGAGCAGCAGGGATGGGAGGAAAACTTTCAGGAACTCCGCAGAGAATATCCCCCCTTTCTTCATGACACTGGTGTTCCTCATGCTGAGCGTGGCTGTGCGCCGGGGGTGTTTGAAGAGGAATTCCCTGGATTTGGGGAAGAAATGCGAGGCGTGCGTTCAGGCCCGGAGAAGGAGAAGCTGCACGGAGCTCACCCAGCCCCTGTGCCAGCACTCACTTGGGTGGGATGTTCTCGGGCCGGCTGGACCAATCCCAGATCCAATCCGCGTTCTTCCTCAGCAGCCGCTCCACCTCCCTCCTCCTTTCCAGGAAATCCTCCTCAGACTGAAACCAAGAGCCACCGTCAGACAGCACCCGGAGCCAGGACAGCTGGGAGCTGCCAGAGCTCCTGCTCTGCAGCCAGGACCACTGCCGAGGCCAGCTCTGACGCTCACCTTCCCACCCCTTCCCATGCCCCTTCCGTGCAAGTGTTCACATCCCAGATCAAGATGGGGAGCAGGGAGATCCATCTTCAGAGTGGGATGTGAATGGCAAAGACCGTATCCCGTATCCCATATCCCGTATGTGCCTACGACAAGACTGCCCTGGCAGTGAAATCCCAGAGCCCAGCATTTAATCCTTGTGCATGGACCCAAAACATCCCCAGCTCCCAGCTCTGCTGGACACTGGGCACAGGGATTCCTGCCTTATCCCAGCTCCCAGCTCTGCTGGACACTGGGCACAGGGATTCCTGCCTTATCCCAGCTCCCAGCTCTGCTGGACACTGGGCACAGGGATTCCTGCCTTATCCCAGCTCCCAGCTCTGCTGGACACTGGGCACAGGGATTCCTGGCCGTGCTCAGAGCTGGCAGATGTCAGTGACTCCCTGTCCAGCTCCTGGCAGGGAGTAATGCCAGTCCTTGGGCCATGCCGGGCAGGCAGGTGGCCCTGGCCAGGTGTGTGCTCACAGAACAAGCCCCCCCAGCCCCAGCTTTGGTGCAGTTAGAGCGCAAACGCTGAGTAAGGGCAGAGCTCCTGGCTCAGCTCGGCTCCATTCCACGCAGCCAAGGCCTTGGGATAAAAATAGATCCTGCTCCCAGAATTCCAACAGCTCTTGATGCACACGCACACGGACGGAAATAAAACTGTCCAGGCAGCTGCAGTTCTGATGGCTTTCTAACTTGGGGTTATTTGTTCTCAAAGTCTAAATAACGATCTTTAAACAGCTGAAGGGTGTTTCTGACAATATAAAAACAATCATTTCCAGTAATAATTAACTTGCAGTACCATATTTAGCTAACCTAAAGCTGGGTCCTTGGAGTCTGGCAGGAGTTGTAGAGATGATGCAGAAAAATTCACTTCCTTGAAATATTTCCTTCCTCAAAATGTTTTGTAAGTCATTTTTTTCATATTAAAAGCTAATTTATTACACTGAAGACTTCAGATTTCAGCCTGTCATCCTGCAATAAGCCCTGTATTGACAAATTATGGTCAATGTACATCCTTGCCCCCACTCTTGTTTTACATGTGTTTATTCACCTTCCTTGCAAGGTAAACACACCTACAAAATGAAATCAGAAAGAACAGAGAGTTTTCCAAGCAGCATGTGTTCAGGTTTGGTATGAATTGTTAAAACACCTGGAGTCAAAGCTACGGCAGGGCTTGGAAATTGTGTATTTTTGGCTGCCATGTTTAAGTGACTCTAGAAATCCTTGCTGCTGTCAAATTAAAATTCCTACTAAATTGATGGAGGTGCATCTAAACGTTGGTGGGGGATGTAGGAAATGTACCCAGTCAGCAGCCAAAGGGAGAGGGGAAATCCTTCTGAAAAATCTCACAGATTGGAAAGACCAAACCAAACCATCCCCACATGCCAGGAACAAACACAGCCAGCCTGGACCTGCCAGGGCTACTGTGAGCTTTGGAAGCCTCTGCTTTAGCAGCTTCCCCCGTCGCTCCCCAACAGCACAGAGAGCCAGAGCTCCCCTCTCCCACGGCAAGGTGAGGATTTTACCTGGAAGCTGTTCTTCTCCCCACTGCTGTGGCTCTCTACCTCCAGAGCTCTGTGGCTGTCCTGGGGGGTCTGGGAGCGAGGAGGGCTGGACCGAGACAGAAGCACAGGGAAGGAGGGAGGTGAAGTTTTCCGTGACAGCTCCTGCAGCAGCAGCCACCCCGGGAGCTGCTGGGCACGCTCTGCCCAGGAGTGCCCTGACCACGACCCCAGGGCTGGACGGGGCCGTGCTGCCACAGCCCAGCCACCACAGTCACATCAGTCACTGCTGATTCCCAACCCTCTGCCCACGCTCCTGGTGGGGCCCTGGCACTTCCACAGACACAACAGGCAGCAAACGAGGAGCGGAAGTGGGGTTTGGTTTGAATCCCCACCGGCCAGGCCGGGCCAGGCCAGGCCAGGCAGTTCCACGTCCCACTGTGGAGTTTGAGTCCTGGAGTTTGGGTTTTTCTAAATGTGATTTAGGCTGGAGACCTCATAGCCCATCAAAATCCAATAAATGCGTAACGACCACCTGCCCCAGGGCTGAGCTGTTGTGTGACACTCCTGGAAATCTGCTCTGGTTTCTCAGCAAGGCACAGGACAGCTCTTCAGCCAGAAGCTGTGTGTCCCCTGTCCCTGCCCCCCCGCCATGTCCTGAAGGACAGCAGTGCCGGTACCAGGCCTGACCCACAGCTGGCTCTGGAGTGGTTCATTCCCCAGGAGGAGCTGCCTGCACACACTCCCGGGGGCAGGGCAGCTGCTGGAAGCCTCGGCAGGGACACACCAAAATCCCTCCATGCCATGGGAGGAGGATTCTGGAGTCAGCTTCCCTCTAACTCCCTCCCTGCAGGGCAGGCCTGATCCCAGCACTGCTCTGGGTTTAAACACCAACCTCTGCACAGGAAGTGTCCCTCTCTGCCCGTGTGTGCACACGCGTGCTCACACGTACGCACACAGCACACACAAAACACACCCCATGTCGGCGTGTGTCCGTGTAAATATGCACACGTTTATAAACACAGATCCACGGAAATATGCACGCACACGGAAATACACTCATGCACCATTTCTGTCTTTGCAGAATGTCCTTGGGACCCCGCGGTGACCTTGGAAGTGCCCTCCCCGTGCCCAGCACAGCTCCCTGCTCACCTGTCACAGTGTGAGCTCTCCCTGGAGCTGCTCCTGCCCGACTCGTGCTGGGCGTCCAGCAGGATCTTCTCCATGTCCCCGTTGTGGATGGAGAGGGAGGCTGGCACCTGCTCCTGGCTCCCCGCAGAGACAGAGCTCCCACTGCCATTCCCGTTGCTGCTGAAGTGCAGTTCTACCCAGGACCCTGCTTGGCAGAAAGGAGAGCTGAGCCCCAGGAACCTGAGGGGTTTGCTACGGGCATGCAAGCGACGACCCTGGGGCTCCTGCCCGGAGGGACAGCGCAGGGACACAGAGCCAGCCCTGCCTCCCAGCTCATAAACAGCATGGAATGCAAAGTGCAGGGAGTCGGGAGCGAGCTGGGAACGCTCACAGGGCTGGGAAGCAGCTGCTCATTGTACTGAGTACTCTCTGCACATACAGATCTTTTATTTTGGGATATATTCAATTTTTATTGTTCAACATAGGTGGCAGTCAAAATAATCTCAAGGACTTTTGCTGCCAAAGTTCAGTTACTCATTTATTGAAATTATTTTGGGCTCCAGAGCCCAGGGACTGTGTTGTTCAGCCTTTTTTCAGTCCCATTTGTAGGTGTTGCTGTTAAGCAACAGCAGGAGTGTGGCAAGGGCTGTCATGGGTTTGCTCCTCACAGTATATTTAACACGGTCACATGGGCTTTGTTTTCCTAAGGGAGGGAACAACAACTCCCTCCTGGGCAGGGACAGCTCACTGCAGGGCCTGAAGCGGTTCCCTCTCCTACAGAATCCTGGAATGGTTTGGGTTGGAAGGGACCCTAAAGCCCACCCAGTGCCACCCCTGCCATGGCAGGGACACCTCCCACTGTCCCAGGCTGCTCCCAGCCCCAATGTCCAGCCTGGCCTTGGACACTGCCAGGGATCCAGGGGCAGCCACAGCTGCTCTGGGCACCCTGTGCCAGGGCCTCCCCCCCCTCCCAGGGAACAATTCCTTCCCAATATCCCATCCAGCCCTGCCCTCTGGCAGTGGGAAGCCACTCCCTGTGTCCTGGCACTCCAGCCCCCTGTAAATGAGCTCAGGGAACAGAAAATACCTGAATTACACAAATGCCAGAGGAATCCCGCTGTGGAACACGTGTGGCCCAGCCACAGCAGTGCACAGGGAACAGAGCAGTAAGGACAGCAGGAGTTCCCCGAATTCTGGGGAAAGATGTCTAAGGAATAAGCAGGGAAAGGGAGAGACACAGACAGTGGTGCTTGGGCTGTTCCTGCTCGCTGGGCACAGCTCAGGGAATGAAGCCACAGCAGGAACAGCTGGAGCTGCAAGGTCTGCAAGGTCGCTTCCCAGCCACCCATGGCTGAAAGAGCAGCCCCACAGGAATGCAGGTGGGGAGAAGCCCGTGCAGGGATTTAGTGTGAAGCACAAACATCAGATGAGCAAAGATATCCCAGATATTCTGCCTGGGAGGAGACTGAGGGCTCCAAAATTAAATGGCAACAGCACAAAACCAAACTGTGCAAGAACAACATGAGTATCTCCTTCCTAAATACAGAGACCACCATCTGGACAGCCAAAGTACCAGACAACCTGCTGGATAAAAACATTCCAGGCCACCGAGTTTGGAAGAGACACTTTTCTTCAAAAACCCATTTCCTTCACAGCTGGTTTGTTGTTGTTTGGGTTTGTTGGGGAATTTTCCCCTCCACGTGACAGTGCCTGGTATGTGGCAGGAGTGTGTTTAGAGCCGCACAAACCCTTCCCTACCCTTTCCCCCGAAATTTATGGCAGCTCAGGTTGTTACCAAAGAACGATCACAACCACTGGAGCTCAGATTAAGACTTTATCTGCTGAAATCTTACTGGGTACAGCGCTGGGAAGGCAGGACAAAGCGGGGAGAGGATTGGGATTACAGCAGCAAGAGGACAGTAGATGTGGTTTACAATTTTCTCTTTTTTTCCTTCTTCTTTTGCCCCAGAGTAAGGCTGTGCTGGAGCACATGGAACGGGCTGTGATATCATCATTTAAAGATAAAAGAATCTATGTTTTCATGAAGCTGGAAATACGAACAGACCAAAGCCCACGAGAGGCGATGCAGCCCGGACAGACGAGTCACGGGCATGGACTCAGGACAGAGGATCTTACACGATATCCCAGCCCAGGACACAGGTGCGAGCGCAGATCAGCATTACAAAGTAGCGGATCAGCACTGGAAGCTTCATTTTCTTAAGATACAGCTGTCAGTGCTTGAAATTAAGAAGGGGAATTCCACAGAGCGATGAGAATGTCCCCTTAAATCGCTACCATCACCGTGCCAATCCCACTATTTGTGGCTGCGCTCGGATTTTTTCCTCTTTCCCAGCGAATTTGGTGCTATCTAACACCTGATCCCTGCGACTGACCCGATCCCTCCTCACAGGCACATCCACCTGCCCTCTTCCCTGGGACAAGGGGGGATGGACACGCACCGCAGCGCACACACCTATCACAATACCGAATATCGCGACCTAGAAGGGCCCCGCGCCGGTCCGGCCCGCAGTGCCCGGGCACTGGCGGGCAGCGGCGCGCCCCAGCCCGCGGCCCGTTCCCCGGCGGCCTTACCCTGCAGGTTCTCCTCCTGCGGGCTCTGTCGCGACATGGCTGGCGGGCGGCCGGGCACGCACTGACCGCGGCGCCGCCCGCGCCGCCCGCCGCACCGCGCCG